>OZ005658.1:162009083-162601583 GCA_963930645.1 Salticus scenicus
TATATAAAGCGCAAAAAATTGTATGTTTGTGGAGGGTAATCTCTGAAACTACTGAACCGATTTTAAAACTTCTTTCACTGACCAAAAGCTACAGTATGCCTGATTGTTATAGGCTATATTTAATTTTGATAAAATAAATTTTAGTTTAAAATCTAAGCATTTCAATTAAAATCCCCATAAAAGCCATAATAGAAATGGAAATAATGAAATATTAAAAAATTTAGCCGTTGCCAACATAAAAGAAACTTTTACATGTTGATTTTGTTTTCAAAATATCTTGACATGAAAAGAAAAAAAATATATTTGCACGTGGATTAAATTGAAATTTATATAAAGCTTTGCAAAATGTTAAACTTACACGTTAAATCTGACGTCATTATAAATTTAAAGTATTTATTTTTCTAATAATATAATTTGATATGATATGATATAATGTAATGATCTAAGCGTTACTTCCAAGGAGTAATATTAATAGGAGTTGAAGGTCCAATGGGAAAAAGCTACGAAACTGTGATCTAAATTTTTGGTAAATATTGAGGGCGCCACTTGTCATTCCTCCCTACCTCGGCTCGGATATACTGTTGTTTTCAATAGAATTTTGCTGGAGTACATTTAAAATTTTTTATTTTAAGCAATTTTATTTCTTTGTAAGTTCTTAAAACTGCATAATTCAGATGTTTCAAATAAATGCTTCATTCCTAGTTGTAAAACAGGCTACGATAGTGGAAAGAAAAAAAAAAAAAAAAAAAGCCCTAGGAGAAAAATAAAATTCGAGTTCGTGTTTTCTGCACCTAAAGTAAGTTTATTTTTTTTCTTTACAAAATTTCATCCATTCTCCTTCCTCCCAATTGTCTGTTTTAGCTAGCTTCGGTTCATAAGAATCGTCATTTTTTAAAAGCTTTCTTTCAAAGTAAAATTAGTATAAAATGGCTCTTAAAAAAAACATGTTGGTTAGAATACTCTATTTAATGAAATTTGCTTTCAATCGAAATTTTTTCAGCTTGACATTATTTAAAAAAAAAAATAATTAAAACGGGACATTTCCCCATTGAATAACATTGCGGAAGCTGGAGAGAAGGAAGGATTGCACGCTGGCGCCATCTGTAAACATTAGAAAACAACATCACAAAATTTCAGCGTTACCTTCTTCTCCTGTCTTTTTACTCCGTGGTTACTTCTAAACTTTTATTAAATTATTTATTTTATAATTGTTGCCCAAAAAATTTACGGGTTAATTCATTTTTCGACATATAATAAAATATATTTTCTCGCGAATAATAGTATAAAAAGTGAATTAAAAAAATATCGTCTGCATTTCATTATGCATTTGTTAAAAGAATAATTGAGAAGTTTAAATTTATTTGACGACTATTTTTAGCAACTAACAGTTATGACAAGTAGCTCAATATACATAGCGCATATAACCATTACTGCAATGCAAATAGCATTTAATTATTTGAGTTACATTATGTTGATTAGAAACCTATTTAATCTATCTATGCTCTATACTAATATATAAAGAGGAAAGGTTTATATGTATATGTAGAGAACGATCGCTAGAACTAAAAAGCCGATTTCTATTTCTTTCTTTTTTTATACTAATCAAAAGTTACACTGTCTCTAAGTGCTAGAGGCTATAATAAATTTTGGTAAAATACATTTTTAATTCAAATTTTCAATTTTTTAATTGAAAACAAAGCATAGATTTGATATCGGTCGTCCTTGGCGATTTTTGTATTTCGAGATCGAAAACTTAATACGAAAATCTGTATATTTTCGTATTAAATAGGAGATCTATGTTTTTACTTCAATTACCGTACTACCGTAGGTAGTGGAAGTATTGTATTTGGTCCAAAAATTTGATATAGAGTTTCACCTGATTTATATGTTTTAAGGCCTCCTGAGTCCAAAAAAGTAGTTTTTGGCAATTGGTCAGTGTGTGTGTGTGACTGTGTGTACGAATGTGTGAAATTTTCCGGGTGTCATATCTCCAGAATTAATAAACAGAGAACTACAAATCTTCACAATTGATTCAGGTCTGATGTACAGATGAATTTTCCAAATTTTGGTGAAAATTGAAAAACCGGAACTGGGTCATCGAAAACCGGAGATGGGACCGTAAGCCCGTACCTCATAAACTGCCTTAACGATTTTCTTCAAAGTTGCTATATAAACAATCTATTAGATGTCCTTTCGAATGATATAATTGGTTAGTTCAGGAAAATTGATAGGCGTCCTCTATAAACAGCTCAATTTCAGTTCTCATAAGTGCCTTCCTTTAAAAACGGCTGTACGAATTTTTTTGAAACTCGCCATGTTAACTTCCTACTAAATATCCTTTTGTATGTAATTATTGTTTTCCGGTCAATAATTGAGTATGCCAAGTTTTGGTAAAAGTTGGTATCTCAAAAACGGCTCTAACGATTTTCTTGAAAATTGTTCCATTAATTCAATTTAGATAACCTTTCTCAAGTATTACGTGCATATTACAGGAATACTAACGGTCATCCTGATTAGGAAGTTCAGTTTTAGATCTCGGTAATTCGTGTTTAAAAAAATAACTATCCATTTTTTCCCCTTATTTTTTAACTCACTATGTAAACTTTGTTGTAGGTGTCTTTATAAGTGTATCAAGTTTCTCTTACTGGAAAATCTAAAAAAAAAAAAAATGCATGCACTTAATATCTCCAAGAAATGTATATAATACGTTTAATAGTGGGTAATGGAAGTCGTGTGGTTGTTTCACACCAGATTTTGTAATAGTATATATTATACGAATATTGTTTCATATTATTGATTTTTCCTTTAATATACATTATTAAAAACCATCAGTTATGGAAAAAATTAAATATATTTGCGAGATAACTTGGCAATCATTTTTTTTTTTTTTTTTTTTTTTCCCGCCAAGGATGATTGATATAAAATCTTTTCCGAAAGCAAGTAGCGCAATATACAGCCGCTAGGGAATTGCAAATGACATTTGATTATGCAAGTTTCATTATGTTGATTGGAAACACGGTTCATTTAAAATAAATTAAATGTGCATTCGCGTTAGAAATCTACTTTTGTATAGGGCTTCTTTGGCGATATTTAAAATTTGGCACCGCAATAGCTAGGACGTTTCACTCGAAGGACTTTACGTATTTGCGATAACCTTTTTAATTCACCGCCAAAATCACAAAAAATATTAACGATCACTAATGGAGAACCATTACTAAAACAATAACCAGATTACTTTGCGGACGTTAAATTTAAGAAAATTAAAAACACATAAGCTCTGTGTTTAATAGAAATTAATATTATAAGAACAAATAAATAATAATTAAAGCAATTATGACGTCAACTTTATCAAACACATATTCATGTTATAGGTTTATTTTTCAATATTTTTTTATTCATGAGTAAAGACATGCTTCTTTTTATGAAATAAATAAATAAATAACATAAAGTAAAAATTACCAACATTTAACCACTGATTGAAAAAAAATAATTGTAAAATTATATTTTGACTTTTCAGTTGATAATATTGCCTAACTATAACATATAAACTGATATATTTTTTATTTTTTGCATATCAATTCATCGTTAACTAAAATTTGTTCATCCGTGCGAAGTAGGACGGGTCAGCTAGTCATTATATAAAGCGCAAAAAATTGTATGTTTGTGGAGGGTAATCTCTGAAACTACTGAACCGATTTTAAAACTTCTTTCACTGACCAAAAGCTACAGTATGCCTGATTGTTATAGGCTATATTTAATTTTGATAAAATAAATTTTAGTTTAAAATCTGAGCATTTTAATTAAAATCCCCATAAAAGCCATAATAGAAATGGAAATAATGAAATATTAAAAAAATTAGCTGCTGCCAACATAAAAGAAACATTTAGTACATGTTCATTTTGTTTTCAAAATATCTTGACATGAAAAGAAAAGAAATATATTTGCACGTGAATTAAATTGAAATTCATATAAAGCTTTGTGAAATGTTAAACTTACACGTTAAATCTGACGTCATTATAGATTTAAAAGTATTTGTTTTTCTAATAATATAATTTGATATAATATAATATAATATAATGATCTAAGCATTAATGTTTAAACTGATATGGGCAAACGAAATTAGAATTTAAAAATAAATAAACAAATAAAAAAAAATTAGAAATTCTAACTTCTAAACCTTTATTAAATTATTTGTTTTAATTTATAATTGTTGCCAAAAAAATTTACGGGTTAATTTATTTTTCGACTTTTAATAAAACGTATTTTCACGCGAATAATAATATAAAAAGTAAATAAAAAAAATATCATGTGCATTTCATTATGCATTTTTTAAAAGAATAATTGAGAAGTTTAAATTTATTTGGCGAGTATTTTTAGCAACTAACAGTTATGACAAGTAGTTCAATATACATAGCACATACAGCCTATACTGAAATGCAAATTGTATTTAAATATTTGAGTTACATTATGTTGATTAGAAACCTATTTAATCTATCTATGCTCTATGCTAATATATAAAGAGGAAAGGTTTATATGTATATGTAGAGAACGATCGCTAGAATTAAAAAGCCGATTTTTTTTTTCTTTCAGCGAATCAAAAGTAACACTGTCTCTAAGTGCTAGAGCCACTTAGAGACAAATAAATTTTGGTAAAATAAATTTTTAATTCAAATTTTCAATATTTTAATTGAAAATAAAGCATAGATTTGATATCTGTCATCCTTGGCGATTTTTGTATTTGGCGATTTTGGCGAAAATCTGTATATTTTCGTAATAAATACGAGATCTATGTTTTTACTTCAATTATCCCACTACCGTAGGTAGTGGAAGTATTATATTCAGCCCAAAAATTCGATATAGAGTTTCACCTGATTTATATGTTTTAAGGCCTCCTGAGTCCAAAAAAGTAGTTTTTGGGAATGGGTCAGTGTGTGTGTATGTGTGTACGTATGTGTGGAATCTTCTGGCTGGCATATCTCCGAAACTAATAAAGATAGAACTACGAAACTTCACAATTGATTCAGGTCTGGAGTACAGATAAATTTTCCAAATTTTCGTAAAAATTGAAAAACCGGAATTGGGTCATCGAAAACCGGAAATGGGACCGTAAGCCCGTATCACAAAAACAGATCTAACGATTTTCTTCAAAGTTTCTCTATAAACAACCTATTAGATGCCCTTTTGAATGATATAATTGGTTAGTTCAGGAAAATTGATAGGCGTCCTCTATAAACAGCTCAATTTCAGACTTCGCAAGTGCGTTCCTTTAAAAACGCCTGTACGGATTTTTTTCAAACTCGCCATGTTAACTTCCTATTAAATATCCTTTTGTATGTAATTATTGTTTTTAGGTCAATAATTGAGTATGTTAAGTTTTGGTAAAAGTTGGTATCTCAAAAACGGCTCTAATGTATTCTTGAAAATTTTTTCTTTAATCCAATTTAGATAACCTTTCTCAAGTATTACGTGCTTATTACAGGAATATTAACGGTCATCCTGATTAGGTAGTTCAGTTTTAGATCTCGGAAATTCGTGTTTAAAAAAATAACTATCTATTTTTTTCCCCTTATTTTTTAACTCGCTATGCAAACTCTGTTGTATGTGTCTTTATACGTGTATCAAGTTTCTCTTACTCGAAAATCTCAAAAAATGCAAGTAATATCTCCAAAAAATTGTATATATTACGTGTAATAGTGGGTAATGGAAGTCGTGTGGTTGTTTCACACCAGATTCTGTAATAGTTTATATTGTACGAATATTGTTTCATATTATTGATTTCTCCTTTAATATACATTATTAAAATAATAATCAATTATGGAAAAAATTAAATATATTTGCGAAATGAAAAAATAAATAATAATTAAAGCTATTATGACGTCAATTTTATCAAAAACATTTTCATGTCATAGGTTTATTTTTCAATATTTTTTATTCATGAGTAAAAAAATGTTTCTTTTTATGAAATAAATAAATAAATAAATAAATAGCATTAAGTAAAAATTGCCAACATTTAACAACTAATTAAAAAAAATAATTGTAAAATTATATTTTGACTTTCCAGTTAATAATATTGCCGGACTATAACATATAAACTGATATATTTCTTGATTTTTTACATATCAATCCATCTTTAACTAAAATTTGTTCATCAGTGCGAAGCCGGACGGGTCAGCTAGTCATTATATAAAGCGCAAAAAATTGTATGTTTGTGGAGGGTAATCTCTGAAACTACTGAACCGATTTTAAAACTTCTTTCACTGACCAAAAGCTACAGTATGCCTGATTGTTATAGGCTATATTTAATTTTAATAAAATGAATTTCAGTTTAAAATCTGAGCATTTTAATTAAAATCCCCATAAAAGCCATAATAGAAATGGAAATAATGAAATATTAAAATAATTAGCTGCTGCCAACATAAAAGAAACATTTAGTACATGTTCATTTTGTTTTCAAAATATCTTGACATGAAAAGAAAAGAAATATATTTGCACGTGAATTAAATTGAAATTCATATAAAGCTTTGCGAAATGTTAAACTTACACGTTAAATCTGATGTCATTGTAGCTTATTATTATTATTTTTTTCTAATGATATAATTTATTTAATACTAAGCATTAATGTTTAAACAGATGTGTAAACAAAATTGGATTAAAAATAAACAAATAAATAAATAACTTACCTGAAGCATTAAATGTTTTTTCAATGTTAAATTCTAAAAAGTATAATTTATAATAAAGTTTATACACCTTATTAAAATACGCAAGCGAAGTGATGACGTCACAGACCGTCAATAGGGCCAAGAAAAAGATTTTTTATGTTAATCATCCATTGAATTTTTTGTAAAAAATTATTAAAAATCGAGGAAATTTATTTCCCGATTTTAATCCCCAAATTTAAGTATAGATATGTATTAGTTATTTTGGACATGTGTTATATTAAATTGTTTTGCTGTTAAATTGACAAAATTTTAATTTAAAATTTAAAACTGTAGAAAAAAAATAGCAAACTTCCATTTTCGAATGTAAACATAAGCATTTCATTTCAAAGGGTGATATTAGTACAATAAATATCCAACTAATATACTGATTAAAATGAAAATGATAAATATTCTATCATAATTTGAAGTCAAATTTGTTTTCAAATGTCTAAATAAAGTATCTGATATAAGATACAAATATGATGCTGCGGAACAGATTTGATATGCCAACCTTGGCGGGCAAAAAATGATCTCCAAATTATCTAGCGAATATATTTAATTATTCTGAAAAATAATGGTTATTTTAACAGCGCATATTAAGAGAGCAATCAATAATATGAAACGATATTTCGTACCATACATATTACGAAAATATAAATCTGGTATGTATATTTTTGTATTACGTTTTTGATCGCCAAACACAAAACAAGTAACTCGGACACCATGGACGTCCGAGTTTTGAAATTTAAAATAAAAAAATTATCAATTTGACAGCAAAATAACTTAATCTAACGCAAGCACACAATAACTAATACAGATTTATAAGACCTAAATATGGGGATTAAAATCGGGAAAAAATTTCCTTGATTTTTAATATTTTTTTACAAAAATTCCACAGGACGGTTAACATAGGAAAACGTTTTCTTGGCCCCACAAATGATTAGTGACGCCACACTTCGCTTGAGTATAGCCATGATTTTTGAAGGGAAATTAATACTGCGCGAGATAAGTAAGCGATCCTTATTTCTCCAAAGACGAAATATCAAATCTGTTTCGAAAACTTCATAATCCGCGTTTGTAATGATCGATAGATGGCGCTCTCTGAACACTGCAGTTGTTAGTAAATATAACAGCCACGTGTAATTATCATTCTTTCTCCGCCATTTCATCATGGAAAGTCGATTGCATAATATGAGGATATGCAGTGGTGTGATAATTTCACCTTAGCCCACCAGAGGGCGAGCATTTCATTACAATCGCGGATAGTCGTCAAGCAAGTGAATATTGCCGGTGCAGTGAAAATCATTTCTTTAATATTTCCCTCTCGAGCATTTCTAAAAATTAATAATTCAAAAATAATTTTCCAGAAATGTAAGCAATTATTTTTCATTTTTTTATTGATTATAATAATTTATTTAAAAGTATTTGTCGACATTATAAGTGCTAACGCTTAAACTTAATTCTACTTTTTTCAGTTATATGACATTCACGTAATTTAGCGCATTTGGCGATTTGCACACATGGTTTAACTAGTGAATATTTGGTGGACCGCAATTAACATTAAACGTTTGAACCAGTGAGTTCCACTGATGAACCAATGAATTAAACATTTCTTATAGGCTAACTCTTTGAATCATATTCCCTTAAAGAATCAAAGAGACTTTACTCATTCAATTTTATTGCCTGCTTCTCCAGTCACTATATTTAAATGATTTTTTTTTTTAACTGAATAATTGAAAGTTTAAATTTACTTAGCGAACATTATCAGCAATTAACAATTATGACAAGTAGCGCAATATACAGCCGCTAAGGAAATGCAAATGACATTTGATTATTCGAGTTTCATTATACTGATTAGAAACATGGTTCATTTAAAATAAATTAAATATGTATTCCAATTGGAAATCTGCTTTTGTGTAGGACTTCCTCGGCGATATTTAAAATTTTGCACCGCGATAGCTGGGATGTATCACACCAAAGTCTTTACGCTATTGCGATAACCTTCTAAATTCATCGCCGAAATCACAAAAAATATTAACGATCACTAGTGGAGAACCATTACTAAAACAATAACCAGATTACTTTGCGGACGTTAAATTTAAGAAAATAAAAAACACATAAGCTATTTATTTAATAAAAATTAATATTTTAAGAAGAAATAAATAATAATAATAACATTAACAATAATTAATGCTATTATGACGTCAGTTTTATATTTAAAAAAATAATAAATATTAAATCATATCATAGGTTTCATTTTTCAAGATATTTTATTCGCATGAGTAAAGAAATGTTTCTTTTTATGTAAGAAATAAATGAATAAATAGATAAACAGTTAGTAAAAATTGTCAACATTTAATTTTATTATCATCAGCTTGAAATCTTAGTTTAAATAAATAATAATTTTAAAAAATGAGAAAAATTGCATGAAACGTAATTTTTTGAAAGTTCTATTAGGAATATCGAAAATATACATTGCAAATATGCACGTATTTCTTTTTATAGAAAAGAATTACTAAACTTAACGTGCCATAGTTTATACTGTACGTCAGACACAGACAGGCAAATTATTTCTTCTGTTAATATACTAGATACCGTTTCGAAATTTGAAATTTAGCACTGAAATGGCTCAAACGTTCCTCGACAATGGCTTTACTTACGCAATAGAGATAGTCATCTCAAAAAAAAAAAAAAGAAAAAAAAAAAGATATAAATAGCAATAAAAATAAACCTAAGAATTAATGTATAAATAAGTAAAATGTCGTCATGGAGGTCCGTTATCAATGCTGTATCTTAAAACCCGAATAAATTACTACGTCAGAAACGCCAAAGAAAAATATTGGACGTTTCTGACGTAGTAATTTATTCGGGTTTTAATATTCCAACGCCAAGTCTCATGTTATTAAATTCTGTATCTTATCTATTTACCTACACATTAATTTTTAATTCATATAATTTAAATTTTTCTACCTTTCGAAATTCCTTCTGTTTAGGGACTTTTCTTTAGAATATGCCTAATAAAAGTCACAATTTTATAAACAGTTATTAATATTGCCTCACAAACACATAAACTCATATATCTGTTGTTTTTTTCTATACCAATCCATTTTTAGCTAAAATTTGTTCATCCGTGAGGAGCCGGACGGGTCAGCTAGTATATATATATTTCAATTATTAAATTACTCAGGAGTGTTGTACCAATATTCCAATATATTTATAATTTAAATTTTTCTACC
The DNA here is from genome assembly GCA_963930645.1 of Salticus scenicus. NCBI lineage: Eukaryota > Metazoa > Arthropoda > Arachnida > Araneae > Salticidae > Salticus > Salticus scenicus. The sequence goes on from OZ005658.1 coordinate 162,019,018, forward strand.
TTTCGAAATTCCTTCTGTTTAGGGACTTTTCTTTAGAATATGCCTAATAAAAGTCACAATTTTATAAACAGTTATTAATATTGCCTCACAAACACATAAACTCATATATCTGTTGTTTTTTTCTATACCAATCCATTTTTAGCTAAAATTTGTTCATCCGTGAGGAGCCGGACGGGTCAGCTAGTATATATATATTTCAATTATTAAATTACTCAGGAGTGTTGTACCAATATTCCAATACTCTATAAATAAATTTTCTATTTTTTTTTTCTGTATTTAAACGAATTATACAGGTTTGTTTTTTGGGGGGTTGGTGGTAGGGGACGGTAGGGAACTTTTTTGATTTGCATTATTAGACCCCTCAGGAATGTTCTACCATAATTATAATAATAGATAAATAAATTCCCTTCTTTTTTCTTCATTTCAGCGAATTGTATTGTTTTTTTTTGGGGGGGGGCAGGATGAAGCTCCCCCCCCAGAGTGGGGAACTTTTTTGTTTTGAATATTAGACCCTTCATAAGTATAATCGCAAAGTTCAAAACTTTATGAATTCTTTCCCTTATTTTTCCTAATTTGACTGTACTATAAGCGAATGCATAAAATATGTAGCCCAGGGATTTTTCGAAAGGATTTTGAAAATATTTACTGCTTTATCGAAATATAATGAACAAAATAAAATTTCCTGTCAAGTTTAACAGCTTAGAAGCAGTTTATTTCGGCAATTAGAAGAGGTCGGTTTTCATTCAAATAATAATAATAATTATTATTATTATTATAATTAAAAAATAATAAAATAAAAGAAATCCAGATCGCGTTTGAGACTTCGTTTTCAATACACTCTGATTTTTCAGTTTAAAGATTAATGCCATATTCCTTTGTCAATTAAGAAATGTGGCTTAGATGACATGCTATAACTGTCACACAATAAAACATATGTATTATTCTTGCCAAGAAATATACAGGTAGGTAATGGATAAATTGTTATGAACACTATGAGGCTATCGTTTTAAAATTATATTTTTAATGTGATATACTTTTAATGTGTATACTTTTAATACTAAAAATTAAAAAACCTGGATATTTTAAACCAATGCGCATTTGAAAGCGTCTGTCTCTTAAAAAATGAATGTAAGATGTTTTCTGTGACACTCAAAATTAAAAAAAATTTCTTAATATGCCATTGTCTTATCAATTTTTACTTTCTTCTATATGTAATATAGAGAAAGTATTGGATTCGTGAAAATTTTCGACCTCCGTTTTTTGATGGATTTACACGTTTTGGGATGTCAAGAACACGAATTAATAGTTTTTAGAAAATGTCTGTCTGTCTGTATCATTTTTTTGTGGACGCTGTATCTCACGAACAAATGAATGAAATTTAACCAATACTTGGTATTTAGTTGCACCCTGACGTAAACTGGTGCTGATTAGATTTGGGGATCAATAGCTCAACAGGAGGCGCTGTGATCGCATTTTATGCAAACTTTTAACATGGCAGTATAGGACAAAATTTCGTATAAATGGGCATAATGAGAGTTATATTAAACGTGTGACTATAAAATTAATATGAATTATTGATAATAGTAGTAGTTAACTAGGGAAAAAATTGTGCACGTGGGGGCATCGGTTCCCCCCCCCCCTCCCTGGGGAAGTAAATTTTCAAGATGGGTATCTTTCGAAAGGTCTCGTTGATAATAGCAATAGTTAACTAGGAAAAAAATTTTGTGCATGTGGGGGCATCGGTTCCCCCCCACTGGGGGGAAGTAAGCCCCCCCCCCGGGGTGAAAAGTTTCAAGATGGGTATATTTCAAAAGGTCTCGTCAATACCTTTAAAACGAATGGTTGAACCAAAAATCTGTGATAATTTAAAACAAAGTTATCGATTTTTTTTACTTTTAACGAAAAAAAACTTACTTTTAACGAAAAAAAAATTATTTTTAACGAAATTTAACCAAACTTGGTATTTAGTGTGTCCCCGACATAAACTGGTGCTGATTACATTTGGGGATCAATAGCTCAACAGGTGGCGCTGTGATCGCATTTTATCTAAATTTTTAACATGGCAGTATAGGATAAAATTTCGTATCAATGTACATAATAAGAGTTATTTTTAACTTGTGATTGTAAAATTAATATGAATTATTGATAATAGTAGTATTTAACTAGGAAAAAAAATTTGTGGACGTGGGGGCATCGTTCCCCCCCCCCCCCGTCAATACCTTTAAAATGAATGGTTGAACTATAAATCTGTGATAATTTAAAACAAAGTTATTGATTTTTTTTACTTTAAACAAAAAAAAAAAAAAAAATCGTATTTTTTTTTAATATTGTTACTGATTGAATATGTATAGGAAAATATAGAAGAAAGCCTTGTGGTGGCCACAGCATACTAGTTTCCAATATGTAAAAAAAAAAAAAAAAAAAGGGTTCATCTTACATTTGCATTCAATTTATTCAATAAATTAGCAGACTTTGCTCGCTTTGCTGGGAAATGACCTTTTTGCTACCTAAACATTCATAATCCGTAAATTAATATTTTGAAAGTGTTGGAAGTAACGAACGATTCATTTTAATAAAAGAGATGCACCTTTAATTGCGCATGCACGTGAGAGAGAGAGCTCTCCAATCGCTCCGGCTGCGAGCGCGCCAGATGAAAGAAAAATGTAGCTAAGTGCGTCGGTTTATGTGGCTGTTACCTGTGTGGTAGAAAACTAAGATGTATGAAGTTAATATCCACTTAAATATTTTTAATTCTTCTTATTTTCGAGTGTGAGTGTGTATCGTAATTCATCATGTTTATCGTCTTCAATAATTTTTTTTTTTCTTATATTCAAGTATTTCGATTTCATGGACCTCTGATTACAACAGAAAGCATAACTTAGGAATTGACCGTATAATTTTATGGGAACTGACCGTTTTGCAAGCTAAACGGTCGTAGCCCGTAAATTGATGTTTGGAAAATATAATTTTTTGAATGTTTACAAGAAAAATCCGTTAATCTACGCAAATTGCTCTTATGTTCCACCAAACCATTTTCTTACGGGAAAATCCTTTCGAATGCTATCATTTCAGTGACGTCATGAGAGAACGCTTTCATTTTCAAATTGAAACTATGATTGTTATTTATACTGATTGAATGTGTTTAATTATTCACACATGACGCATAGAAACATCAACTGGTTTTAATAAGCTATTGTTTTCTTAATTTAATTCAAAGAACTTCCATCTGACCTGAAACTGAATAATTGATATTGATGAAATTGATTTTCTTTGTATATTGACATGAAAACATTAAAAAAGAAAGCTAAAATGGTTTCTTGATTTGAAACCAGATATGTAAAACACAAACTACAACCTAATAATTGTTTTATCCATAACGCTTTTTTTTTTTTTTTTTTTAGCATACAGCATTCTAATTGCTCTTAACCCTTTAGTTAAGCCTTAGAAAACTTAAAATTTTAAAGTTGTTTCCACAATGCAGCTTTTACAGTATGCTAAAATAAAGTTTATTTCAATATGAGATGAATATGTAATTAGCCATTTGAAGATAAGTCTTATGATTATTGCGTATGATCTTCAATGTTAAAAAACAAATCTGTTTTATCTGAATATGACTTTCAGATATGTACATGTACATAATATAGGTTCTGCTCTCGAAATACTCCAGTCCTTCCTCCATTCAATGGAATACAGCTTAAAAAAAAAAAAAAAAATCTTCTGCTGTTCTAAAAAGTGCAAATACACCTACCACTTCATAAACACAGTTTGAAATCGGTCCTATAATGAAAACCTGTTTGGATGAGTAAAAGAATTAGGCTCTGGTTATTTCTGTTTGCACACACTACAGAAACTGTAAAAATCGAAAACCATAAAAAATATCTTATTAATTGGAGATAATATATCTCTATGTCCATGTAATATATTTATTATTATTATTCAAAGTTTATTTACTGTCTCCATTAATTTTCAGAGATCTCACATAGTTTTCAAAAGTTTCATTTTGTTTTTAAAGAAGGGTGAGAAATTCTCAATCATTATTTGCATCTAATGAGAACCTTGAAATAAAACTACCTCTTTAGTGCTAGTGTTTACGAATAAAAATGATTTCGAAAAACATATTAGATTTTCTTTCTCAAAAATCAGTGTCATTGTCTTTATAGAAGAAAAAAAAAAAAAGAAAAAGAAAATGCTTTTGTTTTTCCAATATAAGAATTAACTGACTTCTTAATTTTCACAAAAATAGCAAATTTAGATTTTAAAATAGTTTTAAAAGAAAATAATTTTTATGCATAATTTGAACGTTAACAATAGTCAATCACTGTAAAAAATTTCTGTAAATATAAAGCACCTTTTTAACATAAATACAGCATAGGTTGCTGTATATTTTTACAGCTAGTTCTGTAAAAATAGTTGAAGATTGGTTACTTCACATTGTGCTGTAAATCGGCATAAAAATTTTCCCAGAAGTCTTTTGGTGCGTATAACATGATTTATCAACCAATCAGTGCTGATATTGACCTTATCTGTTTTGTAAAGAAATGTCATTGTGAGCCCGACGCCGCGATTAGTAAAGTACTGCCCCCTGGCACAGAAGATTGTGAGTTCTAAACCCGGCAACCCATGTCCGTTTGCTCCGCATTAAAAAGTAAATAAAGTAAATTATATGTGTAAATAAATAAATAAATAAATAAATTGATTAGTGTTGTGGATTTCTCCCTGGACGCATGTGTAATAATTGCAGGAATTTGTTATAATTTTACGGTCAATACTACTTTTTTTACAGGTTAGTTGTATGTTTCATCACAACGTGAAATTACTGGCGATACATCATTGATCGTCTAAATATTTTTTTTTACTGGCTTTGCCTGGAATGTCTGGCTGCCGAGCTTTGCCCGTAATTTTACAGCAGCTTTTTTCACAGCGTACATAACTTTAGACTTTTACATTGAAGAAAGTATTAAAAAGCTATAGGATAATCAAAGATATTATTTGAAATGATTGTTTGATCAATATGAAAACTGGGATGTTATTAGTTTTTAAGATGTTAAATGAACACGAACACTGGTAAGATCATTGAACAGATCGATTCACTGGTTTTCTCGGGTAAAGCAATACATTTTACTACATCAAATAAGCTAGTTATCTATACCTGTTGACTTGGCATATTTTCCGAGATAGAAATAATTTCCATGTATAAAGTTCGTAGCGTTTTTTATTTAATACAGTGTCTGTAATATTTCACTGTGCCAATATTCTTTCATGCCGTAATAGTATTTATATCTTTTAATGCCGCATTTTTTCTCTATTGCGTGGAATAATCTTACTTCTAAAATTTATTTTCGGCAATAAAAAACATGCCCTTTTATGCATAAAAATTTGAATTTTAAGTAGTTTTCTTGAAGTGTAAATAATCGTTTACATTAATTTTAAGCCATATTCAAATAGAAGCATTCAAAATAGTGATCCCTTTTTTTTTTGGATATAATTAATTATATATGTGAAAAATTTAATATTATCTTACAATAATGTTTAAAAATAGGCATCTATATATTAATTTAACTATCTTCAAACATTACAAAAACGTAATCATACTGTTATAAAATCTTATTGTGATATTTTTTCTATTTCTAATTTATTTTAAAATTCTGTTAATACAATCTTCTTAACCCTAACAGTACATCTTCTCTCTAGGACATTCTCAGGATATCCTGTTGATGAAAGGACACTCCAGGGACATTTTCTGATTGTGGATAAGTGTTCTCTTAGGGGAGTGTTTCATGTTAAATTTGTATGGCAGGTATTTTAATTTTATATACATATATTTTTTACATATTCATTTAATTCAACATCTACTTACCTTAAAAACATCTGGATGTATAAAACCAATGGAATCATTTAGGAAATTCAGATGATTTACAAAAGGCAGATTTTGTAAATTTTTTCCTTCGAGTGACATGAGGGGACTTGAGTTAAAGCTTATTCCTTCTATCGAATCATTTACAAATTTGAAGTCCGGAATAACCTAAAACAATATATATATTCCGAATCATATCTTAATAAATTAGAAAAAATTAAAGAGTTACTTATGTTTTAAAAATTTTAAAAATCAATTTTCTTTTTTCTTTTTTAATTTAATCGTACAGTATGCCTAGACTATTTTCCAAAAGGTACAAGTCAATCAGTATAAAAATCTAGGAGAGAGAGAGCCTTTGGAAATTCCACTCATTTGGTTTGTTTTATTCTTAAGTCAAATCAACAAAACTAAAAACCTGAACTGCACAGATTTCTATGAAATTGGGCTCATTTATTTTTTCTCTAGGGAAATGAATGTATTCTAATTAATAAGTCCCTATCTCTTTTAGTTTTGATAAACAGAGCTTCAAAAATGGGTAACAAAGGCAAATTTTCAAAATTCTTATATAATAAATGTGTTCATATTTTGTTCCGCAATTTACAGAGAGATGAAGTTTGTATGAATAGAAAGCATTTAAAACAGGCTTTAAAATGATATATCAAATGTACATATATAAAATAAAATTTTCCTTTCCAGGTCAAATTACCTTTTACATTTGACCTTCAATATTTCAAAAAGTGCATATTTAATTTTCTTTTAAAAATTATATGTTTTTCTTACATTTATTGTCCATATTTATTGGGAGTTTCAAGTTGGGAAAACTTCAAATAATGATAAACATTTAATTTTCTTAGTGCTACTTCGTTTCATATCGAATCCACCTAATGTAATAACATTAAGGAGAACACTTTCTTTGATGATTTCATCGGAATCATCCAGAGTAAAAATAAATAATCGCTAATACCAGTTAGTTTATTCTATGCAAGTGCTTGACATCATTAAGTGTTATGTTCTAAGTGCAATTAGTCAGTTTATGATGAATAATCAAAGAACAGAAACAGATTCTGAGACACATGTTGATTGGTTGATATTTAATTACACTAAATTCAAGAACGGACAAGTTGTGCCTGACAAGTTAAAACGAAGAAGAGAATTCATTAAGAAATTTGATGAAAATAAACACGCTAAAAAATAAAGTATTTTTAATTGTTTATTTATTTATTATTCGTACACGTTTTTATTTAACTTAGCATGTTGTATATTTATGTGCGGAGTGTTGTTTATTTAATGTATGGATGATATCTAATAAATGAATACAGCCCACAATCTATCATTCGACTGAATGGAAATTTTCCATACATCAACAACTTCCATGGCAATACTAGGGATGGGAAACAGGTGCAAAATTCATACCAAAAATAATGAAGCTAAATTTTCTACTTCTTAAATTATTGATATTATAGGCAGAGAAATTTCTTAAACAAATACCAGTATGTATTCTGCGCCAGTGTTCCATCCCTGCAATACATGCTGAAGTAGTAGTTATGGACTTAGGGTTGTAGCCGTAGCATCCCTGAACTCCCAACTTGGTTATTTTATTTTATCTTTATTTTTATTCTAATATTAACTCATTTTTAATCGTCCGATTGAACTGAAATTTTGAATACATGTATATTTCTGACTACAAAACTTGCTCAAAAGTAACAAACTTATGAATACATTTAGACAACCCCAACACCAGTTCAAAACTTCTTTTCGAATTTGAACCGACTTCCTATCGTAAGATTGAGCTACAATTTTGCATGCATGTATAATTTCGACGGCAACACATACCCATGCAATAATAAACTGAAGAGGCCCTGAAAGCTTGGGCACTCAGCTCCTGATCTAAATTTGTTTTCAAATTTTAACCGACTTCCTATGATCCAATTGAGTTGAATTTTTGAATACATGTTTAATTTCAACGATAGTACATGTTCATGCAATAACAAACTTAAGACGGCCTGAAGGCTTGAGCATCTAACTCTAGTTCAAAATTTGCTTCGAAAACTTAAAATACTTTCCTGTCATGCGATTGACCTGAAATTTTACATACATGTGTTATAGTCACATCTACTGAATTTAGTTTTAATCGTCCTTTAGAATGTAAAAAAAGAGGTAAAAATTTTTTAAAAATCCATAGAAAAAGCGTAGGTTGAAAACGAAAAAAACTCACAATGTGATGGGAATTTTTTTTTTTTTTTTTTTCTCGCGTGTACTTTTTTTTTTTTTTTTTTTTTTTTTTTTTTTTTTTCGTAGTTGGGGGGCGGGATATAATACTTCTTCAAACAATAAAGATTTAAAAATATTATTAAGCATTTAATTACCTTAATGCTACTCTGTTCCTCGCAGAATCCACTTAACGTTACCATACCACGTAGAGCATTTTTGTCAACAATTGCATCCAGGCCATCCAAATTTAGAGATTCAACAGAAAATCCCATTAAGATTATTCTAAGCACGTATTTGACATCAGTAAATGGGCACCCTCAACTCCAATTCAAAATATTTTTCCCGAATTTTAACCTACTTCTTATCGTTCGATTGAGCTGAAATTTTGCATACATATATATTTCCGACAACAATACATGCTAAAACATTAACAGTTTTAGGATGATGAGCACTTAGATAACCCCAACTCACGTTCAATATTTGTTTTTGAAGTTTAACCCACTTCTTATCATACGATTGAACTGAAATTTTACATGCATGTATATTATTCACATCCGCTGAATTAGGGTTTTTAATGCATTTTGAAATAAAGTCGTGTTTTTAATAAGTTGGCGTGTATTTTAATTTCCCTCATATTGAGGGGGGTCTTCAAAAAATAAACAGTTCTAATTATTTAAAAAAAAAAAAAAAAAAAAAAAAACTTGATGCTACTTTGTTCTACGTAGAATTCACTTAATGATACCATACCATCGAGAAAATTTTCGTCAACAGTTGCTCCCGGATCATCCAAATTTAGAGACTGAATTGAAAATCCAATTAAGATTCTTCTAGGCACGTATTTGACATCAGTAAATGGACACCCTCAAATCCAATTCAAAATATTTTTTCCGAATTTTAACCTACTTCTTATCGTTTGATTGAGCTGAAATTTTGCATACATATATATTTCGGACGACAATACATGCTAAAACATTAACAGTTTTAGGATCGATGAGCACTTAGAGAACCCCAACATCAGTACTAAATTTCTTTTCGAATTTTAATCCACTTCCTATTGTCCGATTGAACTGAAATTTTGCATTCATGCAAAATTTCGATGACAATACAAGCTCATGCAATAACAGACTTAAGATGGTCTCAGGACTTGCCAACCCCAACTCCAGTTCAATATTTGTTTTTGAAGTTTAACCCACTTCTTATCATCCGATTGAGCTGATATTTTACATGCATGTATATTATTCACATCCGTTGAATTAGGGTTTTTAATGAATTTTGAAATAAAATCGTGTTTGTAATATGTTGGCGTGTATTTCAAGTTTCCCATATTGAGGGGGGAGTCTTCAAAGGATAAAAATTTTTAATTACAAAAAAAAAAAAAAAAAAAAACATAATGCTACTTCGTTCCACGTAAAATTCACTTAATGAAACCATACCATCGAAAAACTTTTCGTCAACAATTGCTGCCGGATCATCCAAATATAGAGAGTGGATTAAAAATCCGCTTAAGATCCGCTAGGCAAGTACTTGACGTCAGTAAATGGGCATCCCCAACTCAAGGTCAAAGATTTCTTTCCGAATTTTAACCTACTTCTTCTCGTTCGATTGAGCTGAAATTTTGCATACATATATATTTACGATGACAATATATGCTAAAACATTAACAGACTTAGGAATGATGAGCATTTAGACCCCCCCCCCCCCAATTACAATACAAAATTTCTTTTCGAATTTTAATCCACTTCCTATCGTTCGATTAAGCTGAAATTTTACATAAATGTAAAATTTCGACGCCAATACAAGCACATGCAATAACAGACTCAAGAGTGCCTCAGGGATTGCCAACCGCAACTTCAATATTTGTTTTTGAATTTTAACCCATTTTCATCATCCGATATAGCTAAAATTTTACATACATGCATATTATCCACATCCGCTGAATTAGGGTTTGTAATACATTTTGAAATAAAATCGTGTTTTTTTATATGTTGGCGTGTATTTTATTTTTCTCCATATTGAGGGGCGGGGGGGGGGGGACGTATAATACACCCCACGACAAAAAGATAGGTACAAAGGATTTTTTCTTTGATTTTTCATAAAATAACATTGTCTAAATTGTGCTTGTCTTTTATTACTTTCATAAAATAACACTATTCCCGTACTTATTTTTGTTATAAGACTAACTTAGAAAAATTTTAAGACTAAAATATTTCTAATTTAAGACTACACACCGCGATAAAAAGATAGGAACAAAGTTTTTTTTTTTTTTTTAATTTTTGAATATGATTATTTTGAATATTATTCAAATATTTAATATGTTTTTGATATGATAATATTTTGTTATGATAATAAATGATCAGCACAATTTAGATAATGTTATTTTATGGAAAATTTTAAAAAAGCCTTTTGTTCCTATCTTTTTGTCACGGAGTGTAGTCTTAAATTAGAAAAATTTTAGTCGTAAAACATTTCTAAAGTAGTCTTGAAACAAAAATTAGTCCGGTAATAGTGTTATTTTATGATAATAATAAATGATAAGCACATTTTAGATAATGTTATTTTATGAAAAATCAAAGAAAAAAGTCTTTGTACCTATCTTTTTGTCGCGGGGTGTACTTCTTCAAAAAATAAAAATTTCATATTATTATAAAACATTTAATTACCTTAATGCTACTTCGTATCACCCGCAACCCACCTAATGATACCATACCATCGAGAAAATTTTCGTCAACATTTGCTTCCGGATCATCCAAATGTAGAGACTGAACAGAAAATCCCATTAAGGCTCTTCTAGGCAAATACTTGACATCAGTAAATGTTATGCGATCAACTTTTTTCATAGTGAAATCAGGATTCATTTCAATAAGCGATCCATTTATATACTCGCAGACAACAGAACCGAATTTTTGGAGGTCATAACACGATCTCGAGAAAGTTTCATTCGTTTGTTCAGATAAAATGTTTATCAAATTTCCTGCATCTGTCGATGCATTTCCTTGCAAAGTAGTACACTTCAGTTGAAATATTACAGAAATCAAATAAAATATATAAATACGGAAACAATATGGTATCATGTTTCGCAGTTTTAATAATAAGAAATAATTCGTCAATAATCTTGATATTATTTTAATAACTTATGCACACACACACACAAAACAAAAAGTAAGAATAATAACTATTAGGCGAGAACAACTTTATAAACATTCATTTACGAAAAATCACAAATTTTACTTATTTTTTATGCACGTGTAATAAAATATTTTTTTGTAAATTAATACTTGAAAAATAACATGTCAGTTTGTCACTGTTCTTATGTTCTATTTATTATTATTGTTTTCTTTTCTGAATCAAAAATAATGAATGCTAATTTTTGAATAGTTTATACAAATATTTTGCGCACACGGTTCGATAAATGTTGCTATTACTTAAACATATTACAATCAAGACTATAACCTTTGCTTAAAGAATCAACTCTCTAAATATTTGTTGCATTGTATTCTTGCACAAAATCGTTCAAAATTCCCATTTTTTTTCCCTTACAATATTACAATTTGATTAGTTAAATTGTGTCCATTTGACAGATTTATTTTAACGCACAGCCAACAAAATAAATTCTCTTGTACTAACTTAAAACTTAAAAAAAAAAGAAAAAAAACTGTGTTCTGGCGATCATACGCTAAATGTTTATACAAACCAAAAGTTTGACTACACAAATTTCAGAAAAGTGTTCTTGTATTTATTTATTTATTTATTAAGTTTTTATTAGCAAAAATAAGTTGCACTTCTTTATGACAAATTTAGAACGATTTTTTTGTCGCAAGCTTCTATAATGTCAGTTTTGCTGAAATGCATTACAGTCATAAATAAAACTAGCGTTTGAAACTACAACTCCATAACGAATTCGTTGTATTGTACAGTCACAAAAAATTCTTCAAAATTCACGTTTCCTTTTGCTGTAAGTTTATTGTTTCAAGATTTTAAATATTAAATAAATAAATAAATAAATAAATAAATAAAGCATTAGAATTTCTCATTTCTATGCACGTCTAATGAAATGAAATGTTTAGTAATTTAATATTTGAACATAACCAGTAGACTTGCCACCATACGCTAGAAGTTCTTATAAACGAAACATTTCATTATACAAATCTCTTTTAAAATATAATTTATTACGCATTTTTTAAAACTTATATTTCATTAACGTAGGATACACTTCTAATAATAAAATCTTAAGTTACGAAAATAGCACAACAAATAAATTGCTGTATGGAAAGTATTTTTAAATCTTCTTTCAAATCAAAAGCTATTTTTCATACATAAATTAAACACTGATTTCTTTTCCATTACAATAAAGTATTTAATTATATAAATCAATTATTTAGTTACAAAAAAATTACTCACGAAACAAAATATTTGTGGAGAGTATCTTTTAAATTAAAGATATAATTTTCAATCCTTTCTTACTAAATTAAACTTTTTGTTTTCTTCTTCATTATATAAATGGCTCTTATATAAAATTCACCTTTATAATTACCAAAATGCCACACGCAGATAAAATTCCGTATGGAAGTTATTTTTGAAATATTCTTTTAAATAAAATGCATTTTCTCTTACATAAAATAAACTATTTGCTTTCTTCTTCATTACATAAAAGATTTCATTATATAAGTCAAATCTTAATTGCCAAAATACCGCACACAAATGAATTTTGTATGAAAAGTATTGTTGAAATATTATTTTAAATTAAACGCATTTTCTCTTACACAAAATAATCGATTTGTTTTCTTCTTCATTACATAAAGGATTTCTTTATGTAAATCAAAACGTTAATTGACAAAATATCACACACAAATAAAATTTTGTATGGAAAATATTTTTGAAATATTATTTTAAACTAAAAGCATATTCTTTCACAAAATAAACTAGTATTTGTGTTCTTCTTCAATACATAAATATTTTCTTTATATAAATCAACTCTTTATATAAATCAACACCACACACAAATAAAATGCTGTACAAAAAGAAATTTATAACTTTTTTTTTTTTTTTTTTTTTTTTTTTTTTTTTTACTTTAAAAGAACACTTCTTGCATAAAGTAAAATTTTCCCTTCTTCCTTATATAGTAGATTCCTTAGTTAAACTTTTTTTTTTTAGTTCCAAAAGACAAAATACTAGTTATGTCGTTACACGTTCAATTAAAACTAATATTCTTTAACTTTCGCAGAATAATTGAGTAGATAAATAGCACTTCTATTGCATTTCCAAATAAAAATATCAATTAAAAGAAAAGAAAATATAAAACCGCTGGGCACGTGCAGTATGAAAATTTACGATACCTTTCTGCTAACTTTTTTTTTATGTCTATGATAGCTTTAAAAAACAACATGAAAAATATAAATATTACTTTTACGCTTGGCGGTACGGTGCGACGTTATCACGAATAAAGCAGTAAAATAAACTCTTGCACTATTATTATCACGGATACATATAAAAATATATTATAAAATAGTAAACAGTTGATAAACAGCAAACAGTTATCCTCCGTTTGATAAGATATAGAATGCTGAAATTTTAAGAAATGATAGAGTTATTTTCGTTTTTTATGTATTTATGATATCGAGAAATCATTAACGTTCGGGCAATTAACGTACGTAACGACTATGTAACGCAGTTATATTGCTGTGACTTTCACTATTGAAATTGATATTTTTGTAGTCCTGGACCAACGGACTGCTGTTAATGCCGAGCTATGAATATTTCATACGAAACATGTTTTTATACCAAATATATATATATATATATATATATATGTTTATTTCATTATTTTAGTGGAGTCTAAAGAAGTATAAATGCGCCTACCAGAAATTTTACCCACAGAATTCTCGAAAATTCTGTACACAAAATATTTGCTGTATTTTAACAAAAAGTTATAAGTAACATCTTCATATAATACAAATATATAATACCTAGTTTCGACTTTTTGTATGTTTTTTTTTTTTTTTTTTTTTTTTTTTTTTTTTTTGAGTTATGGAGATAAAAGACGCACAGACAGGTACACTAACGTACAAATCAAAGGCAAAAAACCCTTTTTTGAACTCACGAGATCTCTAAACATGTAAACCAATCAAAATAAAAACATCTATCCAAAAAGATAACTTTCTCTATCATATAAGGTTAAAAAAAATAATAATGATAATTTCTTTTGAAATCTGCAAACTTCATAAACTTTTAATATAACTAATAAAGGCACACATTATAATTGTATAAAATACAATTATATATATTTAATACATGTATGCATGATTTTTATAGTTAAATTTCTGCTATACGCAACATCTTGCGGTCAAAACAGGCGAGCGGTGTATCCCCAAATTTCATATGTAGACGATTCATAAAATATGAAAAAGTTTTTTTTTTTTCCCATACCATAAGTATCAGGAACTTGAATATTTAAGAAATTTTTAAGCTTGGTTTTTTGATGATTTTGTTCGTTTTAAGGGTTCTTGTCACCACCGCCATCAGCACTGAAGTAGATTTTATATGAAAGCTTACATTTCGATTTAATATTTATAAATAGAACTTTATTAGGATTGTACAATAAAATATGTATTCAGGTAAAAATTCTTACGGATTTTGATACGCTTTTTTTACAGATTTGAAATCTTTAAATTACGTTTTCTCAGTTTGGAGTTTTTTATAAATTCATGATCTTCAAAATGATTAAACCCTTACAGATAATTAATAAAGGACTTAATAAATTTTTTGAATGTTTAATAGAGTTTATTTAAAAGAGTTAGTGTTTAATTTTGAAATTTATTGATTGGTTTTTGAGAATAAAAGTAAAAAGTGCTTGTCTATATAAATATTCGGAAAACAAGGAGATTTTTGTTGGATTTTTCTTTTTTATATTTTTTCTTTTAAAGATTATTGCGAAATCCATCCCTAATTCTTTTGGTAGATCCTATTGAACCTCAATATATATATATATATATATATGCATATATACATAAATAAATATTACGTCTTTTAATGAATATCTGTAGAAATTTAAACACTTTGAAGAAACAATAAATTTTTAAGCATTCATTAAAAAAATTTAAACTGAGAAAATGCAATTTACAAAATTACAAATTTCTAAGAAATTCATTAAAAACCATAAAAAAATGCTGCCTGAATATATATTTTACTGAACAAACCTAATATAGTTCAATTTATAAACATGGAAATATAACCTTTTTAATTTTACTTAATTTTTATAGGGTCGAGAAAGTATTGTTTTAGGGTCAAATTTTCGAACGTGAGCTTTTGTTATATTTAGATGTTCTGAGGTCCCCTGAATACGAAAATCATGTTTTTAGAGAATGGTCTGTCTGTGTGTCTGTTATCAGCATATCTCAAGAACAAATGGTAGCAGAAATTTCAAACTCGGTATTCTAAATGTGTATCATATAGGGATGCTACAGTAAGCTTTCCGTTGAGACGAAGGAAATGGTTCGTGTACAGGGACACTCAAAAGTATTCCAATATATAACGTCTGTAAGAGAAATTGCAGGTAAGTAGAGTTTAACATCTATAGACTGCACTAAACCAAATGAAACGAACATATATTTTTTATAATAGAGATAGTCAACTGGGAAAATTTTTTTGTGTATGTAGGAGCCTCGTCTCTCCCCCCCCCCCTCCTATAGCGAAGTTCCCCGTTGAGGGGAGTAAATTTTCATGATGGGTATCTTTCAAAAGAGCTCGCCAATACCTTTAAAACGAATGGTTGAACCATCGATCTGCGATAATTTAAAATAAAATTATCGATTTTTTTTTCATAAAAAAAAAAAAAAAAAAAAAAAAAAAAAAAAAAAATGTAATATTGAGAATAAATTCAACTTGCTTTTGGATATTTAGTGTTATACTGCTTCTGTAATATGGAAACCGCCTGTATTATCATAAAAGATAATTTTTTTAAATAATAATTTTAATAAATTATTTTTTAAAAACAGAATTATTTTTTAACAACCGAATTAAATTCTATATAAATGTAGGTGCATTAATGAAATGGGGGGGGGGTTATGGGGGGGCGGTAGCACCCCTCACACAGAACTAATTATCGTATAAAACTCTTCCGAAGCCTAATTTGAATTGTTTAACATATGTTTACATAACAGTACTCGTTATCTTACCTCTTAATCTCCAACCTGTATTTATAGTATTAAATTTCATGGTAAGAGAAAGTCGTGTGAGTGACACACCAGATTATACATGAAAGATTTTTCAACGGTTCTGTCAAAAGTGCCAAGTCTCTTTAACGCGTGAAAAATCTGAAAATTACAAAATCGGCATAGTGTAGGGTGTTGAAGTACTTACACATATTACGAGATAGAATAAAAGTTTATATCATTTAAAAAATGATAGAGTGAAAGTTATTAAAAAACAAGAAAATAAAATCATGCATCACTCAAAAATTAAAATATTTTCCCCTAATTATGGGATACAGTTACAGTAAAAAAGAGAAGGTCAAAAAATGACTGACTGAATATTTAAACAAAAAATAAAAAGAAAGAAAAGGAAAGAAAGTTGTATGTATTACTCATAAATTATGAAACACTCACCCATATTACGGGATATATTTATAGTATAAGGAACATTACTTACAAGGAGACCGCATGGGTGTGGGGTATTCAGATCAAAGTAAGGTTATGTGTGTAATCAATACTCAGTAAGAGAAGTCATATGATCAAGCCGTAGTTTGCACTTCTGAGTCATTATTAAGATGATGTTATTATTAATTCATTATTAATTCATTGTTATGATGAAATTTTTCAAGACGATGAAGAAATAATGCTTACGTGTACTGTTAAAATAGTACCGCCAAAATACCCCGTTAGTATAACGTTTTGATGTTTACTTTTACAGACAAGTTAAAAATTTGATTAAAAAAATACAAAATTGTTCATAATTGATTGAAGAAAATCGGGGAATTTGTTCCCGTGAGTATACTATTAAAATTCAACCAATCGTCCCCCCCCCCTCTTTTTTTTCGAAAAGGATCAAGTATCCCTGGTGTGTGGCAAAATTACCTGAACATCAAGAAATATTTATGAATGTAAATGATTTCCCTATGAAATTCTAAAGAGACATTGCTCTTTAAAAAAGCTGCGTTTTTTTTCTTGTGCAAGTTGTAGACACAATTGGTGTTTTTCTTGTTTTTATGACAACTATCATCGAGGTTGGTGTATTGCAAAAAGTGAATGATTAAATCAATAATTTCAAATGCTATAAACATTATATCGTATATATTCATTATATTTAATAATTTTTTTTTTTTTTTTTTTTTTTAGGAAACATAAATAGTTATAACCTTGTTTTTCAGATGTGTTCTATTTAAATTTCTTTGTCTTTTATAAATTTTGATTCTTAAAAAGTAATCAATCATTCAATTTCACCTTCAATAATTTAAAAATGAGCAGTAAAAAATTGATCATAACAAAATAGCATATAGTAATAAGAGAAAAATTATTTTTTCAACTTTTTTTTTTCTCCTCAATAATAACTAACAAGGAAGGTCTCTATAGGCGCATACGCAAAACATTTTGAGAAAATTACAGAATACTCTTTTCATGAGATTATTGTGTTTATATAAAAAAAAAAAAAAAATCGACGGATTCTCTATATATTGTCCATAAAAAAATATTGAAAATGTCCGGTTCTTGGCTATTTATCTCTCGTTGTCGACATAATGAAAACCGTTTTTTAATAAATGTAAAACTGTTTTTTGATAAATGCTCATTACAGAAACGCATTTTCCATACATTTCATGCTGAACAAAATTTATAAAATTTATATTAAGAAAACACACTTTAATAACTACTTATGTATTTTAGCGTATATATTTATAAGTAAAGCTAACAATCAATTTTTACAACCTGTAGTTGAACTTGAAATGCTTAAACTAAGCTTAAGATTTGCTTTAAAGTTAAATATCATGGATTAAAGTAAAACTGAACGCGAATTTATTTATATTGCATAATACATAAAAAAAAAAAAAAAAAAAAAAAAAAAAAAAAAATATGTAACAGTTCGAAAATGAAACAGTGATAAACGGCAATCACTTATCAGTGCGTTATTTTGTGTTTTTGAAGAATACGGATTTAACAACCAGTGATTTAGATCAAAATTTATACTGATAGAAATTATTTCAAACTTAAATTTAAATCTCGAATTTCTGTATAGATTACGCATTAATATCGAAACTTTACACCTAATTTATTATAATTTACATTTCATTACATTGGTTAGATAAAATTTACCAAATAACTTTTTTAACTCGATATACAAAATTATTTTAAATAAGTCTGACATAAAAAAAATCATTTGTATAACTGCAATTTATGAACTGTGTATATTTTGTTAATTTATTCAAACTTTAAACCAAATTTTAATGGAAATTATAATGAATTAAACGTTTTTTAATTCTTAATGGGTTTAAATAATAATCACAGTTTAGGGAAGGGGGAGAAAAATTGGCCTTTGGATTACAAAAATATTCGAAAGTAAATTTATTTATATGACTGTAAACTTTGATATTGAAACATACTTCATTAGAAGTTGTAATTCTACCCCCCCCCCCCCTTCTCCAAGAAAGAGCTTTTTATTATTTTTGTTTTACTTTTTTCAAAAGATTAGTCATATTTTCTGTTTGTTTTTCCCAATGATACTAAACATCCTTCTTTTTTTTAATACATATTTTAAACTTCTTTTGGGCGCTTTTTAAATTGCGACATGCATTTTCAGAATCCACATTATGCCAGAAATTTCATGTAGTCCATGATATATATTTTTTATTTTCATGTTTCATATCTTTATATAAGTCAGTTCAGTCATGT
Organism: Salticus scenicus; assembly: GCA_963930645.1. Classification (NCBI taxonomy): domain Eukaryota; kingdom Metazoa; phylum Arthropoda; class Arachnida; order Araneae; family Salticidae; genus Salticus; species Salticus scenicus. The sequence continues at coordinate 162,037,957 of OZ005658.1, forward strand.
ACTCTATTTTATCGGAATATTCCGATATTTTGTTAGACAGAGGATGTGCATCATCAGGATTGCCTTCAAATTTTTCGTAACTTACATATTTATTTATTTATTTATTTATTTATTTTTTATGTTTCAACAATGTTTTTTTTTAAAACCCGAATAAACTACTACGTCAGAAACGCCAAAGAAAAATATTGGAAATGCATACAGCTGTTTCAGTAGCCTATAGCGTACCGTCTATAGCGTAATCTTTCTGAAACTCTTTTAATTAAAAGAGTTTCATTTCACATCTTTTGAAATACAAGAATTAATCTCTCTTACCCGCGTTTGTTTATCACAAACCACTTTTTCTTTTCAAAATAAATTCTATCGTCAGTCTGAAGGTTTAGCCATGGGTTCCCCTCTCTCCCCAATTCTCGCAGATATTTACATGCACTATTTCGAAAGCAAGCTTTTTAAGAAAATATCTTTTCCTTTTTTGACCCGTTACGTTGACGGCACCTTCACGCTTATCGACATATCTCGTCACAATATTGACCATGTCTTAGAAACTTTAAATTCAATTAATAGTAACTAGCTGGAACCCGTCGAATTCGACGATCATTTTATTGACCGTAATGTTTCAAAAAACTTCGCATCATTATTTAAATGCATTTCAAGTTTAAACATCTAATATAATTTACGACATTTCACTTAAAAAAAAGAAAGTCAGAAAAATGCTTATAAATAGAAATACTATATATGACATCACTTTCATTCTACAAAGTACACTCAATGTGACGTCAAACTGACTCCAAATAAACAGTTCCTATCTTCCATTTTCTATTTCGTTTAATACTAAGACTACATGTTAGCTGACCCGTGCGGCGTTTCCCTGGCCCATGGTAATAACCTTAAATGAACCTTAAATTTGTATGGTTTTACATCTTTAACTCGAGTTTGTTTGAATTTCTACTTTTAAATAAAAGCATCGAGAAAAATTAATCAGCTGTAACAAAACAATTACCTCGAACCGAACGAAACTCTGCCTTGTGACCCTGGTGCCTTCGTCAACGCATACGCCGGCCGCTAATAACATAAAAATATTCCCAAAAATTAACCTGGAACCGAACGAACCCGCCCGGTGTTGCCCGGGCCCATGATACCTTAAATGAACCTTACATTTGTATGATTTTATACCTTTAACTCGATTTAGCTTGAATTTCTGTTTTTAAATAAAAGCATCACGAAAAAAAAAAAAAAAAAAAAAAAAAAAAAAAACAGAACGGAACTCGGACTTGTGACCCGGTGCCTGCGGCAGCGTATATAAAGGCCGCTAATAACATGAAAAAATTCTCAAAAATGAACCTTGAACCGAGTGAACCTCTGACTCGTGTTACCTCTGCCTGTGGCTGCTGCACTGTATAACAGGCATGCATGCTACGCACGCGTTGCAAAATCCACTTTCGTTCATTAGGGGGTGCAGTATGTTGTATACGAACATCACCTATCACCTTGAATTTCCAAGCTTTTTTAAATAGGGTGTCACTGGTGGTGTCAGCTGCAAAATTCTTTAGTTGCACTTTCCACCGCCAGGAGGCACAGCGTGTTCTATACGAACAACACCAACGGTAGGAAATACCAAGACCTTTAAAATAAGGTGTAACATGATAGGGTCTACTGCAAAATCACCTAGTTCCATTTTTAACCACCAGGGTGTGCAGTATATTGTATACGAACATCCCCAATCAACATGAAATTTCAAGACCTCTATCACCAATCACCTTCGATTTCCAAGACCTTTCAAATAAAGTGTCACATGGTGGTGTCAACTGCAAAATCCTTTAGTTGCACTTTCCACCACCAGGGGGCACAGTGTGTTCTGTACGACAGTGTGTTCACCAACTGTCAGGAAATACCAAGACCTTTAAAATAAGGTGCAACATGATAGGGTCTACAGCAAAATCACTTAGTTCCATTTTTCACCACCAGGGGTCACACTATGCTGTATACAAACATCCACAATCGACATGAAATTTCCAGACCTTTAAAATGAGGTGCTACATGTGTGGGTCTAGAACGGATTTCTCTCTCAAACTAATTTCTCCCCTTTCCCCTCCCCTCCAAATTTACTTTCCCCCTTTTTCCCCCCTTTAAAATCGAAAATTCCAAATTCGCAGATATTGATTTTTTAGTATTCGACTGTAGTCCCCATATGTACAATTTCTTCACCGTGAAGTAATTTGAAGCTTAGTTAAGCTCGTAAACGTGTTTTTAACCCAAACGGGTGGGAAACGGTTTCCCACCCGTTTCCGCCGGGGGAGAAACGGTTTCCGTTCGACTTTTTTTTATTTTTCTCTTCTCATAGCATATCTACAGACCAAGACCTTTCTTTAGACACCTCAACCAAATTTTTACACCGAGTAGTTCTCTCAATATAGTGGAGACAGGCAAAAACATGTTTCAAATTAATATATAGATATGCAGTTTACATATGAAATAGAAAATAATGGCTTCCTTCCATTTCTTGATACCCTCGTCTCTCGCACTGTAAATGTATATTCAACCACCGTCTATCGTAAAAATTTTGCAGTCTCTCTTCCTTAGCATGCGCGTTCATGTCACCGACCTAATCAAAAAATGACTGCTTTCTATACTTTTGTAAACCGTGCTCTTAATATTTGTTTAAATCCTATTTTATTAAAATCTGAAATTAAATATCTGAAAGCCATTGCAACTGACAGAGGTTATGACCCTTCCATTATAGACAAAGCTTTCCAAAAATTACAGCTTCGTCGTATTTCGTCTACCAAGTCAGTCTCTTCTAATATCAGTATTGTTTTACCCTATTTTCCTAAATCCAGTCAAACCATAGCTAAAATTCTCAAACAATATGATTTTAAAATAATATTTTCGCCTTCCAATAAACTCACCTTTTCTCACTTAAAAGATCACATTGATATGCACAATTCTTGGGGCATTTATAGCATCTCCTGTCAGTGTGGTTTATCATATATTGGCCAAACTAAATGCAGTATTAAATTTCGTCTATAAAACATATGAATTACATCCGCAAACAGGAAACTAATAAATCGGCTATTTCTAAACATTGCTGGTAGGAAAATCATAATTTTAAATTTAATTCAGCTAAAATAATTTGCAGATCTAAATCCATTCATGAACGATTTCTTTGAAGCTATTCATATTTATAAAAAATTAAAAACCTTGTAAATTGTGATTTCGCTCTCCCCTATTTGTCTGATTGTTGGAAATTTTACATTCAGTCCACATTTTCTTAATTTTTCTACTGTTTGCACAGCTAACATTCCTAAATTCCTATTGGCCACATTCCCCACCTTTCCCGTAATCCTATTGGTTGAACTAAATTCGGTTCCTCTACTATATATACAAGCACTTCTAAAGATTCAGAATTCTTTTTGCATTGAAGACGGTACGCTTAAGGCTACTGAAACAGCTGTATCATCTCAAATATTTTTCTTTGGCGTTTCTCACGTAGTAGTTTATTCGTGTTTTAATTTGCCAACGTCAAGTCTCCTGTTATTATATGTGGAATGACTCCGAAATATTTAATATTTTAATTTTTCGTCTGGCCAATATATTCTCAATCTTATATATATTATAAATGTGAATGTCCGTTTATTTGACTGAGTTTCACGCTAAAACTGCTCGATGGATTTCGATAAAATTTGTTATGGAGATAGCTTATACCCTAACTTAGAAAGTTGGCTGCCTTTTATTCCGAAAAAAAAAAAAAACCTTTTTTTTGTTATTTTTATGCATAAAATAGCAACTTTGCAAGCTAATAATAGCAAAAAATTAGCCATTTAAATTTTAACCATAATTTAATTGTTGCCAAAATTAAATTTAATTATCCATAATTTAATTGTTGTCGAGTTTATTTATTTTTTTTTTTTCAACAGGAAAATAAATACATTTTTCTAAACGTGAACAATAAAAAATAAAAATAATTAAATAAATTATGCATCTCACAAAAATTGACGTCATTTTAAATTTAAAATTTCTTTTACAAAGTGCTAATATAATTTACGATGCTAATGTGTGTTGTACTAAAATCAGTTTTATTTATAGATCCTCCTGGGTGATTTTTTAAATTGTTGCGTTGAAGTACACCGAATATTTTTCGCCAAGAGGTATAATTTAGGAACAGCGATTTTAATCTAGGTAGTTCAAGAAAAATATAAAAGAGGTTTAATTTAGCAACAGCGATTTTAATCTAGGTAGTTCAAGAAAAATGTAAAATTAATAAAGTTGTGTAGCACGATAATGTTTAGTTATTTATTTATTTTTTTATATACCATTCACTACACTAATTTAACATAGAAATAAATGAGCTGCTGTGTGTGACTGCACTTGCACGCTGTCGGGCAGAAATCTATATATTAATTTGAAACATGTTTTTGTCTGTCTCCAGTTTATTGAGAGAACTACTTGGTGTAAAAATTTGGTTGAGGTGTCTAAAAAAAGGTTTTGGTCTGTAGACGCGCTATTAGAAGAGAAGAATAAAAAAAAAGTCGAATGGTTTCCCACCCGTTTGGGGAAACGGGTTAAAAACACGTTTACGAGTTTAACTAAGCTTCAAATTACTTCACGGTGAAGAAATTGTACATACGGGGACTAGAGTGGAATACTAAAAAATCACTTTATGCGAATTTGGAATTTTCGATTTTAAAGGGGGGAAAAGACGGAAAGTAGATTTGGAGGGGGGGAAGCGGGAAATTAGTTTGAGAGTGAAATCCGCTCTAGACCCACGCATGTAGCACCTCATTTTAAAGGTCTTGAAATTTCATGTCGACTGGGGATGTTTGCATACAATATAGTGCGACCCCTGGTGGAGAAAAATGGAACTAGGTGATTTTGCTGCAGACCCAATCATGTTACATCTTATTTTAAAGGTCTTGGTATTTCCTGACCGTTGATGATGTTCGTACAGAACACACTGCGCCCCCTGGTGATGGAAAGTGCAACTAAAGGATTTTGCAGCTGATACCACCATGTGACACCTTATTTAAAAGGTCTTGGAAATCCAAGGCGATTGGTGATAGAGGTCTTGAAATTTCATGTTGATTGGGGATGTTCGTACACAATATACTGCAAACCCTGGTGGTTAAAAATGGAACTAGGTGATTTTGCAGTCGACCCTATCATGCTACACCTTATTTTAAAGGTCTTGGTATTTCCTTACCGTTGGTGTTGTTCGTATAGAACACGCTGTGCCCCATGGTGGTGGAAAGGGAAACTAAAGGATTTTGCAGTTGACACCACCAGTGACACCTTATTTGAAAAGGCCTGGAAATTCAAGGCGATTGGTGATGTTCGTATACAACATACTGCACCCCCTGGTGGAGGAAAGTGGAATTTGCAACGCGTGTGTAACAGGCATGCCTGCTATACAGTACAGCAGTCACAGGCAGAGGTAACACGAGTCAGAGGTTCGCTCGGTTCAAGGTTAATTTTTGAGAAATTTTTCATGTTATTAGCGGCCTGTATATACGCTGCCGCAGACACCGGGTCACGAGCCCGAGTTCCGTTCTGTTTGAGGTTTTTTTTTTTTTTTTTTTTTTTTCTTTTGATACAGATTATTATTATTATTATTATTATTTTTTTTTTTTTTTTTTTTGAGATGCTTTCATTTAAAAATAGAAATTCAAACAAAAACGAGTTAAACATATAAAACCATACAAATTTAAGGTTCATTTAAAGTTATTATCATGGGCCCGGTCATTGCCGGGCGGGTTCGTTCGGTTCCAGGTTAATTTTTTGGAATTTTTTTATGTTATTAGCGGCCCGCGTATGTACTGCCGCAGGCACCGGGGTCACAAGGCAGAGTTTCGTTCGGTTCGAGGTAATTTTTTTTTTTTGTTACAGCTGATTATTTTTTTCGTGATGCTTTCATTTAAAAATAGAAATTCAAACTAAATCGAGTTAAAGGTATACAATCACACAAATTTAAGGTTCATTTAAGGTATCATGGGCCCGGGCAACACCTGGCGGTTTCGTTCGGTTCCAGGTTAATTTTTGGGAATATTTTTATGTTATTAGCGGCCGGCGTATGCGCAGCCGCAGGCACCAGGGTCACAAGGCAGAGTTTCGTTTGGTTCGAGGTAATTTTTTTTTTGTTACAGCTGATTATTTTTTTCGTGATGCTTTCATTATAAAACAGAAATTCAAACTAAATCGAAATAAAGGTATAAAATCATACAAATTTAAGGTTCATTTAAGGTATCATGGGTCCGGGCAACACCGAGCGGGTTCGTTGGGTTCCATGTTAATTTTTGGGAATATTTTTATTTTATTAGCGGCCGGCGTATGCGCTACCGAAGGCACCAAGATCACAAGGCAGAGTTTCGTTCGGTTCGAGGTAATTTTTTTGGTTACAGCTGATTATTTTTTCACGATGCTTTTATTTAAAAATTGAAATTCAAACAAAATTGAGTTAAAGATGTAAAACCATACAAATTTAAGGTTCATTTAAGTTTATTACCATGGGCCCGGGAAACGCCGGACGGGTCAGCTAACATGTAGTCTTAGTATTAAACGAAATAGAAAATGAAAGATAGGAACTGTTTATTTGGAGTCAGTTTGACGTCACATTGACTGTACTTTGTTGAAAGTGATGTCATATATAGTATTTCTATTTATAAGCATTTTTCTGACTTTCTTTTTTTTAAAGTGAAATGTCGTAAATTATATTAGATGTTTTAGTTTGAAATACATTTAAATAATGATGCGATGTTTTTTGAAACATTACGGTCAATAAAATGATCGTCGAATTCGACGGATTCCAGCTAGTATTTGATTAATTCAAATTAATATTTAAATAACTAAATAAAGATATGTTTAATAGAAAGCATAGTCTTGGAGACAAACTTGGCGAGTGGGCGACCAAATTTGGTGATAAATGATAGTTTAGGGTACCCGATGTTTTGAAGCTCTCCGACACACGGGAACGTAGACCTTGAGCTTACCAAGGGATTCTCGATGGAGTCATCTCCAAGACCCATCGCCAAAAGTTATAAGTAGGTGTGAGTTGATTTTTGCGAAAGAGTATGTAGTCACTGCGATCCAGAGTTATTCTGAGACCTATTCTGAGTCATTGCACTTTAGGGATTGAGCTCTAAGCAACTGGACATTTTTCGTGAGTGAGTGAAAATTTTTGCTCTGGTGTAGTTGATGTTATTTGCTTTACTCCTGTGGAACAAGTGACTATTTTTTAGACTGTCCCAGAACATTCATCGAATAATGACTTATACTGTACGAGTAACAGCTTCAACTGTTTCCAGAATATTCGAAGAATTAACACCAGCTATTGGACTATTTTCGAAAATATTTGTTTTAATAATAGTTTTTTTGTACAGATTCGAGAAGTTCAAAAAATGTTTGATATTGCCAAGGAGGTCCCATACTAAAGCTGTGACAAAAATAGTCGCCAATCAAAATATATTCAGTTACAAAGAAATCATTTAAATATAGTGTCGAGCGAAGCGGGCAAAGCCTGCTAGTATATTATATTTTCGAAATATGAAAAATAAATATTTAAATAAATAAATAAATAAAATAAAATAAAAATCGATTTTTTGAAATTTTTAAATCGTTTTCCACCTCTTTAATACCTTTTGAACCAATTATCCGATTGAACAAAAATTACAGGGTTAGCTAGATTCTGCTTAATAAGTTTACCATTACTCGTAGCGATCGCTTTAATTATGTAGCTTCGTATAATGAATTAAAACCTACCATATTATAAAAGTATGCTTGATAAAAGTTGTGCTGCTGCAAATTTCCTCAATTTCACAAATCGCTCAACGGTCTTGTCGTACTGATAAGTCTTAAATAATTCTTAAAAAATATAGTTTTGAAGTGTTTGATTCACCTATTTCGACTAAAAAATGTTTCTATTGGTTTATATTAATATTTGACCATCGCCAATAGTAGAACCAGTAGAACCAATTGTAGAACTCTTAGCGTAGAACCAGTGCGACACAAAACCCACCCAGCCTCCGCCTCAGCTGCTATTAATATTTGATAATCTTGTTACTTTTCTTTCCAATAAAAATTCTAGTAATAATAATAATAGTAATAATAAGAAGAAGAAATCCTATTTCCGAATTGTTGTTAAAACTACCATTTAAATCTAAATTAGTTTTTTCGTGGTCCTTTTTTGCCATGTGTACACAAGTAATACTGTGAGATACTTTTTTTAGATTTAAAGAAATTACACATTTTTTTTTTTTTACTTTCCAGCCAAAACGAAAAACTATGGATTGGTTTGGAAAGCACGAACATGTCCCAGTCGGGATTCGAACTCAGTATCTGACAATTTTTGTCTAGATTAGATCATGGAGTAAGGCCGATTGACTGCTCTAGGCTTGAGATGAAGTGCCTTTCATAAATGGTCTTTTTAAGGGATCCTAGCCCGTATTTATGCGAGTTTCGGAGAAAACCACAGAAATCTCCGAACTGCTAGGCCGACGAGCGTGACCTGGTATCGAACCCGGCGCCTCACGTCTACTAGCTTTGAGCGCAGAAGCGCTCGGCCACTGGTGGGCCCTGGCAATTGAGAAACTTAGCGCTATTGATTCTGCTACCAAATGAGCGAAAATAAATACATAAATAAACAAAATGAATAAATAAACAACGGAGTAAATTAATTAAGGAATATTTTATGGTTCTTAAGTTGTAAATTCGTGAAATAAAATTTTTAAATTTACGGTTCAAAGTATTTTATTGAATAAGGAAATGACTTTTAATTTTTCTTTATACGAATTCTACAAACAAATAAAGCGAGTTTTTTCCTATTGTTTTATGATGTAATATGCATTTCATGTAATTTATTCCATAACACAAGATATATTTACTGTTTTCATCTCTTATAATTGAATTGTAGACGTAATGCATTCCTTTCAGATTCCCCATTTAGTGCGTCTTGAAAAAGCGAAATTCTTTCAACAATTCAATTAAAAAGTAAATGGAAAAATATTTCCCATTATATTTCCTATTCTTTCATATATTTCAGGTTAAAAGTTGCGTAATAAATATATCCTGCTTACACATTTACACATTCAATTTTTATAAGAGTCTTAAAATATAATTTCTTTTAGCATTTGAAAATGGGATTGAATTTTATTATTTATATTCGTCTGTGAATAATGTGCATTTTGCAAAATGTATTGTATGATGAAAAAAAAAAAAAAGAGTATTTTTTTTATTGATATTTATTTCTGTACAAACGCATTATTGCAAATATTTGCAGCTTATTCAATATATATATACCGGGTGATTCATAAATCTGTAGAAATTAAAAAAATTCAAAACTATTGATGGATTTGCAAAAAAGTTATTTTCAAGAAAGAAGTTTTTTTTGGCAAAGAAAAATAATATGGTAAAAATTTTCGTCGACAGAGGGCGCTGTACGCAAGTAAATCATCAGTTCCCATGAAAATGTATATTTATTTCCATGCAGATGTTCACAAGCATATAAATACTATTCTATGGATTCGCCATTACCATAAATTACAGTTTCAAACGAATTACAACACCGCTAATTGTAACTTCAGTCAGCGGTTCTTAACTAACGGAAGACATCTTCACAAATACAGGGATGGAACACGGGCGCAGAATTCATACCGGAATCCGTTTAAGAAATTTCTCTACTTATAATATCGTTGATTTAAGAAGTAGAAAATTTTCTTACATCGATAGTGGTATGAATTCTGCGCCCGTGTTCCATCCCTGCAAATAACGCATTATCCACCAAGTAAGCATCGCAATTAAAACTTCATGTATACACAAGTAGAAAGCAAATTAGGAAATAAGATGTGTCAATTGTAAAACTGTGCAATTTATAGGACTCTTGATTTCAGTATTTCTCGTTATTTGTCCCTGCAGCGCACTCTATCGACGAAAAATGTAATTATTCTTTTTTATTTGAAAAAAAAAAAAAAAAAAAAAAAGAAAAGAAAAGCAAAAAAGAAATGTTTTTTCGAGAATAACGTTTTTTTGAAAACCTCTGCGAGTCGTATAAACCCTGGACGATATATTTAACGCCCTAACCACCCCATTATCAGTTTTCGATGTCTTTTTCTAGTCAATTTTTGTCCTTTTATTACTTCCGGTGTGAGCCTTTTTTTTTTTTTTTTTTTTTTTTTTTCTTTTTTTTTAAACACACTTGACATTGTGAGTTTTTTTGGTTTTCGTCCCATGCTATTTCTATGGGGTTTTAGCTTTTCCCCCCTCTTTTTCTACATTCTAAAGTGCGGTCAAAGAAACTCACAATGTCAAGTGTGTGATTCAAAAAAAAAAAAAAAGGCTCACACCGGAAGTAAGAAAAGGACTGTATGGAACACTAATATTATATATTTATATAAACAGGAAATGGAACTATTTTCGGCGAAGGGAAAAATAAGTTCCAAAATGTGCCGCTTATTATCCCCGAGTTCGTTTCATGAAGTTCTTCTTTTCTGTTGTCACTATCACTTTTTTAGCTAAGAAATTTGTCTTAAACCCTTGGTGTCTATTGTCTCCTGTTGGCTTACAACATTCCTATGTTTAACGAATCCATTTAGGCTTTTTCCTTGGTATAGAGACCCTACAGAATAAGTGATTGGACACTGACACGCCGTTCGACCCGCCATGTTAGGTCAAGTTGTTACATATGACACCATTACGCTGTGAAAATGTCTTGAATAAATTTTTGCATTTTTTTCCTGAAGATAAATAAAACCATTTTCCTTTGATTTTAATTAAAAGAAAAGTGTCAGACTTTGATAAAATTATGTTATATTTTACGGCGAGCGAGTGGTAATTGAACGAACGTCTACCATTTTTGTTCAATGTCCACTCTCTCTTCTATTTAGGGTCGCTACAGTGCCATAGATACCTCACATGATAAGAAACTGGACATTGACCCGTTTGTTGATCGCCATGTTTGTTCAAGTTGTTACATATGATACCATTACGCTATGAAAATATCTTGAACGATTCTCTGCATAGTTCTCTGAAAATAAACGAAACCGTTTCCCTTGATTTTAATTAAAAGAAAAGTGTCAGACTCAGGTAAAAGTATTTTATGTTCTATAGTGAATGAGTGGTCATTAAACGAGTGTTCGCCATTTTTGTTAAATGTCCAGTCTCTCTCTATCGAGGGTCGCTACCACGGAGTATTATTTAAGAGGAGACGAAAGTAACGCTGAAATTTTGCGATGTTGTTTTCTAACGTTAACAGAGGGCGCCAGCGTTCGCTATACCCTGCTTTCCAGCTTCCGTAACGTTATTCAATAGGGAAATGTTTCGTTTTTATTAATTTTTTAAGAATAATATTGAGCTTAAAAAAATTCGGTTGAACGCAGATTTCATTTAATAGAGTCTTTTTGACAACATGTTTTTTTTAAAGAACTATTTTAAGCATTTTACTTAGTGAGAGAACATTTAAAATGACGTTGATCTTTATGCGTAAAACCGAAGCTAAACTACATTGTTATGGAGAGATAGGTTTTCTTTTTTTTCTTTTTTTTTTGAGAATGTTGGTTTTTATGGATATCTTATGGCAGTGAGTCTTATAATTTTTCGTTGTTGCTATATTTGACGGTGTAATAAAATAATAATAATAATAAAAAAAAAAAAAAATTAAGAAGTTGCTAGCGATTTGATTTTTTCATTCATTTCCTTTTACCAACATCAAGTTTAAAATAATTCTTTGTTATGCAAATTTTTTTTTTTTTTTTTCTTCTGTGTAACCTGATGTGTAATAAAATTACATACTGTTTAATAAATTTTCAAGTGTTGGCATTACATTTTTCAGTAAAAGGAAAAGTTATTTTGGTTTACTATTAGTGTTTACTATTAGCATGAAATTAAAAAATATTAGTATGATTTAAAAAATAAAATTGTAATTTTATGTTGAGATTTTTCTCTAAAATTTTCACTAATGCATGTGAATTTTGTAATTAAGATTTTTTTTAAATTTTGTCCTGATTTTTTTTTTTTTTTTTTTTAATTGAATATTTGATTAAGATTATGACCAGTTTCAACTGTTTGAGTCATTCTCAGAATCAGAGACAGTGAAGAATCTAAGTCTAAGCATTGCTGTATCATCATTTATCAAATGAATATTTTGAAAATCAAATACAAGCTCAGTCGCGCAGCAGTACACTATTTTAACAGTATGCTGACAAACCTGTGCGAAACTTACGCAATTGCATAAGTTATTAAAATTTCAGGATTTTTTTTTTTTTTTTTTTTTTTTTTTTTTTAAACATACAAAATTAAGTTGAATTTTTGCATAATAATGGATTATCATGAGAATTATTACGTTAAAAATAGTACATATGGAGGTGCATAAAACTGAGCCTAATAAAATTAAACAACAAAAACTAGGATAAGGTAAATGTATCAAAGTGGAGGAAGAAAGGATAGCCTAGTGAGTGAGGCATTTCATTCTGAGATCATGCTGGGTTAATAATACATTTCGTTTCTTATAATATTAGTGTAATATTATACTTGGCATTAGAAATTTAAGAGAAAAATTAGTGTAACTTTTATGTTTAGAGAACTTTTATGTTGACAGAATTTTTTTCTCTTGCGGATCAGGTTCGGGTCGGGTTGACTGATCTTTTTTTCGTGCGGGTCGGGTTCGGGTCGGGTTGACTGAATTTTTTTCTTGCGGGTCGGGTTTGGTTTTCAACAAGTCGGGTCGACTTGAGAACACCTTTCAAAATATTTTTTTTACAATTATGAACATAAATTTATAGGAATGTTTACAAATATGTAACTAATTTAAACATTCTGCACATACTAGACATGTATCGGTTGGTTGTTTGGTTGGAGGATTTAAGGCCGATTGACTCCAGATGTGTCCTAGGCCCATAGGGGGAATGCCCTCCGTTTGAGTCTTTCTAAGGGGTCCTAGACCGTATTTACGCGTGTTCCGAGCGGCTAGGTCGACGAGCGCAACCTGGGATCGAACCCGACACTTCCCATCTACCAGCTTCGAGCGCTGAACCGCTCGGCCGCTGGTGGGCAGACATGTACCGGAGCACCCCTATTCGTATCCGCTGATATCCGCCAGAAAATTAGATCCGTATTTGTATCTGGATCTGTTTTCTTTTCTTCAACGGAACTAATATGTATCTTTTGAAAAAATTGTATGAAAATTAGAAAAGTATTATGAATCTTTCTCGACTGTTGTTAATATATAAATTAAAGAAATACAAATAGAGTATAACCTCGCATTTAAATTCTGGAAAATGAAAAGATTTCGCAATTTACAAGTTTTTTTTTTTTTTTTTTTTTTTTTTTTACTTTCTTCTATATTTAGTAGAAGAAAGTATTAGATTCGTAAAAATTTTCACCTTCCGGTTTTTGATGAATTTGCACGTTTCGAGAGTTCCGAACACGATTTGACTATTTCTAGAAAATATCAGTCTGTGTTTCTGTATGTGTGTGACAAAAATTTTGTGGTGACTGTATCTCTTGAACTACTGCACATAATTACCTATAAATTCATAAATAAATGCACCTTGACATAAATTAGTGCCTATAAACTTTTGGTGCCAATCGCTCAACAGATAGCGCTGCTATACAGTGATTTCCGCAATTTAAGGGAATGCTATATCTCAGGAACTACTGCAGAGAATTGCATATAAATTTATATGTAGATGCACCTTGACATAACCTAGTCCCTATCAACTTTTTATGTCAATTTCTCAAAAGGTTGCGTTGATTTTTACAGTTTAAGGAAAGGCTAAATTTTACAGAAAAATATAGAAGAATGTCTTGTGGTGGCCACAACATACTAGTTTTTTTTTTTTTTTTTTTAATAATTTACTAACTGTGTGACAATGAAAATTTACATTATTTTATATCATGTTATATCATTTTACCTTGTTTTGCATGATTTTTAGATGAATAAGTAATGTTGATTTATTTTTCGGGTTTCGGGTCGGGTTCGGGTTGCAAAAAATTCTCTGTTGCGGGTTCGGGTCGGTTTTCCGGTTGATGAAAATTTTTTTGTCGGGTTCGGGTCAGGTTACGGGTTGATTTAAAAATCATCTGTCGGGTAAAACCCGACCCGCGCAGTACTCTAATAATAATACTTATCCGTGGAGCAGAAAACAAACTCGGGCATTTCTGTCCTTGGGCTTTTCTCTTTTTTTTTTTTTTTTTTTGTCACTATCATAAGAACCTGTTTTGCATCGAAGAACGAAGCATTTACATGAACCCATCTCAATGAAGTAGTTTTAAGCACGTACAAAAATATTAAACTGTTTAAAATTCAAAATTCGAAAAGCACGTCAGTAGAATGAAACTGAAAACAGTAGTACTTCGCGCCGAAATATAGGGTAAAGGGACAGGTGTCGCCCCCAATAGCTGGCAGAAATTCACATCGCAGTTTTAAAGCTTTCTCCCATTGGACTTTCATCTCCTCTTTAAATAATACTCCGTGGTCGCTACACTGGCATTACTAACAGTGGCAGCTATCGGCACGTTTTGGAACCATTCTTTTACCTCGCCAAACAAAATTCAATCACTTCATGGTTGTTCTGGTACAATATCAAGTCATTTTGATCAGTGATTTTAAAGTTAATGTGCGTTGAGATCGCAACTTTAATTATAATCAACCTGTGTATATAATTATCGTAATAATAAGTGTTTTTCTTTATAGATATATGTGGAATATTATCCTTCCAATACAAAATGAAAATATGTAAAATTACTTTTTATACATTTGAAACATTAGATATACTGTATAAGCACAGCCGGAACTAGAAATTTGGTGGTCCCTGGGCGGCAGATTATAATGACTCCTCATCTTTATTGTTTAACTTAACCACAGTAACATTTAATAATAGTTATAGTGGACTGATCAGTAAGTGACAATTTAGTGGAAATTTCTTAAAATTTTATCTCACTTTCCAACATACACTCATAAAAAAAAAAAAAAAAATCCCTTTAAATTAATTAAAATAATACTGTCTAAAGTTAACTGAATATTTATTATTATCAAAAACGATATAAATATTTAGAGAAAATGTGACAAAAAATTTTCTTTTATAAATAAATAAATAAATTTTATCCATCTTGGATGTTACATGTACGACGGAAAAAATAGAAACAAATGAAGTTACATTCTAATTAATTTTAAAGTAGAAAATTAAAAATCGGTGCATTTTTCTTTCTACTTGATAATTTCGAAAATTTCAAACAGTTTTTTACATAATTTAAGGAATTTTCTTCCATTTTTCTGTAATGGTTGGTTTAAATTTCGCTGCTGTAAAAAATTTTTGCCGAATTTTATAGAATTCTTTAGCAAGCTAGCCCCCGAGGTTTTTGATGATATTTTGTTTAGGAGATCAAGCTGGTCAATCAAGAATTTTTTTTTAAGCAAAATATGCTTGTATCGGCCCTTTTTTTGAACAGCAGCGTTGTATAATTTAAAAAAAAAAAAAAAAAAAAAGGAAGCTGTAAATGTCTTTCTAAAATATCAAAATACGTTTTTGCATTTTTTCTGAAAGTTTGAAATGTCTAGCTAGTCGGTAAGTTACATGATTGTTGAATAATATAAACGCTACCGAAGACAGTGGGGATCCGAAATAATTGGCAAAAAGTATTAAAAAAATACATTGCCACCGTGTTCCGAGCTATTCTAAATGTTTCAAATGTCTAGCTAGTTGGAAAGCTAGTTAAATAAATTTTCTGTTGAATCACATAAACGCTACCGAAGACAGCGGGGACCCGAAACAATACTAAAAGTATTAAAAAAAAAAAAAAATGCACTGTCATCGTGTTCTGAACTTTTCTGAATGTTTTAAATGTCTAACTAGTCGGGAAGTTAGTTAAAAATCGATTGCAAGATTTGTACTGGACAAACAAACAAACCAGAAACCGAGTTAATAAAACTATGGTAAAATGCATATGTTAGTGAAAATAATATTTTTCTTTTCATCAAATGTTACTTTTTCATGAAACGTATTACCCTGACACCAGGCAATGTTAAATAAATAAATAAATGAAAAAAAATCCCCATTTTATTTTAAAAAGTTGAATTCTAACTAATTATACATTGCACTAGAATCTCAATTTAGAACATTTATTTATTTTTTATTTATTTTTCAAAAGCGAGTTTCTCTTTCAAAGATGACTAATAACATATGTTCTGTTCCATTTTAAATTACTGGTATGCAAATTATAATTACATTTCAAATGCCCCCTCCCCCTTTTTCCCCCAAAGAAACGTCTACATAAATTATTTATGGAATTTAAAGATGGAACTTAATTTCATTACTTCGTTCTATTTAAAAACATCGTAATTTTTTATTATATTTCAGTCTGCTGAGCTTTCGACGTATTTCATGAATAAATTTTGGAGGCATACTGATCTTTTATTTGATTCTATTATTAACATATTAAGTTTAAGAAAATAAGAAAAAATTAAATAAACATAAAAAAAAAAATACGACTGAATTATATATCAAAAAACGCCTTTTTTTTTTTTTTTTTTTTTTTTTTTAATTTATGCTATTTTTTATTATATATTCAATACAAAATCCACTAACTATTATCTGAATGTCGATCAGCAAAAAGATATCTGTTTACCTGAATACTGAATGTTTTTAAAGAAATATAAATTCTATTTAAAAAATACATGCCTGTATTTGCATTTTGAACTGTTTATGTGCATTTTAAATCAAGTGTTCATGTATATGTTTCTGTGTAAGATGTGTTTCTAATATGCATATGCATTGCTGCCACTCTATCGTTTTTTCATCATCACTATTTCCGAATAACATTTTTGCTTTATTTAAGAACATGCTTTATTAAACTGTATAAATAATTTTTACAAATGTGGAAAAACGTTTTTTAATTTCTGAATAATGCTTGATTATATTCTCTTGCTTGTTTTTAAAGTATAAACTTCTTTAGGTGAACTTCGTATCTATACTCAGTTCATCTAACAAGGACACATTCAAAAGGTGTCGTCTTCAAAAAATATTGAAAAAAATGTATGTGATTCTACTCTTTATAAAACACCAGAAAGTAAAAAAAAACTGTCAGCTGAAATGAATTACAGCGACCACAAAAAAACATCAAAATTGAGCATATTTGGCGACTTAGCGCTGTTAGGCGATAAGTTTGCTAGCACCGAGATTGCAGTGTACGAACAGAACCGTGTTTTGCTTCTCCACCAAGTAATCAAAATCAATCTCCTAATAGTGTGAAATCGCCAAATCTGCTTAATTTTGATAATTTTTTGTGGTCGTTGCAATTCATTACAGCCGGTATTTTTTTCACTTTCTGGTGTTTTATTTAGAGTAAAATCACATATGTTTTTTTCAATATTTTTTGAAGACGACAACTTTTGAATGTTTCCTTGTAAACTTTTTAAAAACTACTTGCACCTTTATGCGAGTAAAGAGAATACGATAATGCACAGCCGCCAAAAGTTCACATTTTTAAATCTGATTTATCATTAGTATTTTTTAAAATAGCACCTTTCACATACAACAAGGATGAGTAAATAAAATACAATAAACTGAACATTTAAAATATTTTTCTGGTATGACGTTTTCGTTATTTTTAACGGAGACATGGCATCTACGTAACGTGATGTTTAAATAGGGAACAAAACCTATTGTGGGAAACCTTCCTTTGACATAAAAGAAATATACTTACTTACACGCAGAAAATAAAATCGATATAAAACATTATCAGAAACAAGTTAAACTCACGAAGAACTCTTCTGTTAAAACTAACATCAGTTATTTTAGAATTAATTTTTGCAATGAATTTTCGTGTATTTAGTTGTTCAAGATAGTATAGAACGACGGGATAGTTGTTTATTAACACTGGTTGGTCTGCGCTCGCCTAGTGTTGAATTTTACGCATGTATTTATAAATTTTTTCTCATTCTAGTTTAATTTATTGAACATTGGTTTACAATAGATATGTAGAACAAAAGTTATGATCTTTTTTTATAGAGTCGGTAACAAAAGTGTCCGAACACTAGCAGAAATTCCTATGTAAAAAAAAGTACACTTCATACGGTTCTGTTAAATAAATCCTTATCAAATCATGTTCTTAGACTGACTAAGAAGATAATTCGACAAGATTATTTAATAAAACCGTATGAAGTGTACTTTTTTTACATAGGAATTTTTGCTAGTGTTACCGACTGTATATATATTTTGAAGTCCAAACGTCTTCAAGAAATTAAAAATGACATTGTAATCCCTTAATTAAATTTTTATAACTATGTATCAATTTTTTATTTATATTATTAATTTCTTTATTTCAATACATTATTGTGGCTATGATGCTAGTCTAGAGCTTCATACTCTGGAAACTTGGGCTTTTATTATTAATAAGCTTGTTACACAAATGTTGATTCTTTTCGCAATGAAATTAATTCGGAAATAAATAAACAAGTTCTAGTAGACGAAAGTACTTTATTCAAGAATTTTTCTCGAAATCGTTGTCCAATAAAACGGCAACTCTTACCACAAGCGTCAATAATTAATGAATATTCTCATTACGGTCCGATAAACTGTCACTCGTACCATAAAAATCCATTATAAATATCGTAAATTCACCAAAAAGCAGGACTATGTATAATTCAAGAACAATAAACTATAGGTTATAGCACAATTTCCTACAGGTAACTGCTTTGTATGTACAACTTTGAAACTCTCTTCTAATTTTATCGTCTTGGTGTAGGTTGGCGATATTTCGAAGTAGTTTTACACCAGTAATAGATCAAAAGATTCTTCCGAATATTTCCGAAACTTCCTGTTGAAGATAGAGCTAACATATTTTAGAATTAATGTTACTTTTTGTCAAATTTGGTTACCAAATTGTTAAATCACAAAGTTTTTGTTAGAATATTCTTTGAGAAAGTAAAAACACACATTTTGTTTTCATTTTATGTAAATCTACTTTGTCTGTAAAAATACCTCTGACGCTGGAAAGAGGTTTAATCACATGTAAAAATATTGCTTGCTTTTATTCATAATTGCCAACATCCTAATTAATATTCTGCAGTATTGTTAGTCCCGCCCTTTTTATCACACCAGCAAATTTTAAGAGTAATATTGTCCAAATGCAAATATGAAGAAAAATACTTTAAAAAGATACTGGTGTCAAAAAGAAGGCGGGGCTAACAATACTACGGAATATTAATTAGTATGTCGGTAAGTATATTTTATTTAACCAAGTGATACGACAGTACTTTAAAAACAGTTGGAAATAGATTAGAGAGAGATTTATTTGTCTTATAATATACATATATTTGTTTGGAGTAAAAGAGGGTGTATCCCCTTTCTTAAAACACCCGTTTGAATATATTACCCACATTCATAAAATAATAATAAAATTTTCATTAAACGATAAAAAATATTCCGAATTACAGTAAAGTCTCGTACAACGCGAGTGCATGTTTGCCTCATGAATATTACAATTTTATTTTTTAAAACCGGTTAGTAGTCGCTAGTTGGTCGATTTAACGCCCATCCTTCAGTGTTGCCAGATTTTTTTATTCAACAGCCACCAAAATGTTTTTAAAGTGGCATTTGATATACTTAAAACGCGAATAAAATCGAAGGTACGTCGATCACATCACTTCTTAAAATTATTGGTGACATTTAAATAAAAAGTGCGCAATCTATAATAGGTGGCGCTGTCTATAGCGACTACTAACGGATTAACGCCACTAATTTTATATCAAAGGAACTGATTTATATAAAAACTAAATCGAGTGTATGAACTAATAGATTGGTACTCTAAAAATTTAGTGGTGTTAAAAAATAAACCTGTTTTATTTATTTATCATCTCTGCCACCGCGTTGTACGAGTCTTTACCGTATAACTCCTTAACTATATCTTTCTTTTTTACTTTATATTTCATCTTAGACCAATGTTACTGCATGATAATATTCATGTTATTTAACCTTTGAATAGATATGTTACTTTGTTAGTCGAAAATTAATCCAAAGAAATATTTTGAAAAAACACTGGTGTCACTTTGTACAAACTGCTGCTGAAGTAATGCCCGTACGCTGTACGGGCAAAACAGTTAAGGGGTTAAGACAACTTTCACTCATCCCAAAACTTAACAGTTAAAGTCTTGGTCAAATTTTTCAAGTGGCAACCTCATATCTTCAAAATTTCAAATTTGAATTTCCTACAGTTATTTGATTGAAACACATTGTTGTCGGTGTATTTTCCTACTTTGAACAGTAATCCCCGCCTTTTGGTGTTCCTTTAAAACGTTACATTATTTTTTAAAATGATTTTACGTATTTATGATAAAATTATTCAAATTTTATTTTTAGTAACTGATTCTATAAATATCACTGGCATATATATACACCAGCAGCATATAAAGTGTTAAATATGAACACGTAAAATCGTTTTTTCAATTAAAATATTCTTTTCGAGGAATGCCTGAAGGCGGGGCTCGTTTTTCATGAAAAACGTAATTTTACGACACACACAAGCAAAGTGAAAAATTATGTTAATGAGACTCATACACAAATACACTTTGCTAAAAACATAAATTTTGTTTACAGAGACTTCAAAACGCGTAATTATAGCAAAAAAAAAAAAAAAAAGACTGACTAAGAACAGAATTCGACAAGGATTTATTTAACAAAACTGTATTTAGTGAATTTTTTTATATAGGAATTTTTGCTAGTGTCCGGAGACTTTTGTTACTGACTGTACCTCAAGATTTATGCATACCAAAAAGGACCTTTCCATGTTAAAAAGCCCTATTAATATCATAACTAATGGGGTATTTATGGGTATCTGTAGTATTTACATTTAATTGCTCTTTATCGTTTGTTAATATCTTGGTAATATCATTTCTTTGTTTTAGAGTGCATCAAGTTTGAGTTAACTCCCCAGAAATCCTTTGCTAGGTTTTTGGTGAAGTAAACTTCTAATTAGAAAAGATATACTCGTATTATGTGACTAATTGAAATGGCTATCGTCATTTCGATTGTTGAATTGAAGTTTAAGATGAATCGTGGGTGCTTCACGTTATTTCAAACTCTTATGCTGGTAACTTGCAAAGTTCGATTAATAGTAAATATCTTCTAATGGTGCCCATGACTTTAAGAAAATCTACAAATTATTCAACAGACTATTATTGAGTTGTTCGGAAAGTAATTTCGTTTTCCTCAGCAGAGGATTTAATTGTAATTTTTCCACTTTTTTCTCAATTAAGCTGCATTACCATTATATCTGTACTGATAAGTATAAAGGATTTAAGTCCAAAAATGTCGATTTTGAGTTAAGTACATTGTCAGACTTAGAAAAAAATTTTCTATCCATTGGTATAAAGGATTTAAGTCTATGCCATTTAGTCTTTGAGAAAATCCATTGGTAAAAAAAAAGGTTCAAGTCAGAAATTTACCATTCGTGTATGGTATAAAATATTTAATTTAATATTTTACTTTTATTAAATGAAGGTCGACAATCACTGAATGGTATAAAGGGTATAAGACAACGAAATCCCATTTTCCTAATCGATTCTTATGATTTGTTTTTAATTAGTTTAACTTTATTTTTCGTCTCCTGAAAAATTAAGAATATGGACTTAAATCCTTTATACTTATCAGTACAGATATATTGTGACAGCTGATATAGCAAAGCTTGCTTGTGAGAAAGCTGGTTTCATTCTGCTCAATAGGTTTTGATTGGAGCCCTATCAAATAAAGAAAATCGGAAGCGACATTTTCGGCATATTTTGTTTTTGCTATAAAAAACGCGAAAATATTATTCAAATAAGGAAAAAAGTGTACGGTGCGTATACAGAAAATTTATTTAAAGAACGCCAGTGTCAAAACTGTTTTACCAAATTTTGTTCCGGCAATTTTGACGTTGAAGGTCGTTACGTTCTGGAAAACCAGTTTATGCTAATGAAGACGAAATATAGTATTGATTTATGAAAACTGCAAAATAACAACTCGTGAGATCGCCAAGAAACCGATCAAAGTTGAGAATATGTAATTCATTAAAATATTTATACAATATAAGAAAATCGTCTTTCAATTTTAAAGGAAAATACGAAACTGTTTTCCAAACAACCCAATATTTTTGTATAATATTACCTATTCGTCAAGGAATTTATTAATAAAAAAAATTCCACAATCTTCTGACTTCTTTCAGACGGGGAGAATTTACCTATTCCGAAAGTACCAGAAGAGTATCATTTAGAATATGACGAAAGACTAAGCGGTACATCTTCAAATGAACACAATTTTTGCAAATTTCACTTTGAATCTGTAAATTGTACTTCAGTGGTTTTTTTTTTACCTTACATCTCAAATTTCATATAATAGAGCTCGTTATTTAGTAAAGCGGTAATAATTTGTCTTTTCAAGTGGTAATAATCGGTCCTGGAGCACAGTAGCCTCCTCAGTACAGTACTGAGCTTGTAACTAGAAGATTATGGGTTCGACATTCGAGCTGACTGAAGACCGCCGTGTGCATTAATTGTAGCTGATGAACGTAAAATCTGTCGATCTCACAGTGACTCTCATATTTCCATATAAATTATACCTTTGGGGTTTACCGGAGCAGGTGCGCCATCTACACCGTGGGGAATCAAAATTGCGATAGTATCCCAAGTAACACAGACTGTTGGCCCAACTGCGATTTATTGTTAGTTCATTGGGGAATTATTATCGTTAAGGAAAGGGCTCAAAATAACAGTGGGCCAACAGTAAATAGTATTGTTGGCCCAACAGTCCTAAAATGCTGTTTTTCCAACTGCAAAATATAACAGTTGGCCTACAATATGTTCACCAACAATGGCCCAACAGTTTGCCAACCATGACCCAACCGTACCATCGTTGGGCCAACCGTCACCCAACGGTTGGCTCAAAAGAGGGCCGACGGCCAAAAATAACCGTTGCCCAACGAAGAAGGAACTGTAGGGCCAACCGTTTCCAAACCATTCCGTGTTACTTGGGATGTTTCTGGACCACACTTAGGGGTATTTACCAGTCCGTCGATTATTGTCGGTTGTATCATAGCCTCCTAAACTAGATGCCTTCAGCGTGGTTCGGAAACTTGGCAACAGTTCAAGCAGTAGACAGCGCGGCCTACTGCAGATTGCGCCCTTTTTTATTCAACTGTCACCAATAATTTTAAGAAGTGAGAATCGACGTTTCTGCGATTCTTTTCGCCTTTTATATATATCAAATCCCACTTTAAAAATTTTTCGGTGGCTGTTGAATAAAAAAGTCGCGCAATCTGTATCAGGTAGCGCTGTCTACCGCCAAGTTTCCGAGGCACGCGGAAGGCATGTAATTTAGGAAGCTAATGGTTGTATTGTGCGATGTAAAAATCTTCTCACCCTTTCAATTTCATCATCCTAGATATGTAAATAACTACATTTGAATGAATTTACGAAAAAATCATTAAAATTTGTTATTAAATTTGTTAACAAAGTTATTAAAGACATAAATATAACTCTTAAATTGTACGATTTACATATTTTTTTCAGTATACTTAAAACATTATTATAATTCTAATAAACTCTGGAACTAACTTTACATAGCAAGCTAGAGTTTATTTGAAGACAATATCATTATCTCTTATCCCTTATTATAATTCTTACACAAATTTCTGGTCGTGTTTCCAGTTGGAAGGGTGTAATACAATTTGTTCCAAAAGTTTTTTTCCTCCCACGTTAAATATGTTGCACTGTCAAGGTAAGCTTTAATAGCAGGATCAAATTTTTTCTGGCAAATCACCAATTTTGATTATAATTATACGATGCACTTTATCTTCCAATGCTTGTGTATGGGCAGTTTGAAATTCGAAGAGATACCAGTCGCTTTCAAGAAAATCTCTATAAAAAATAAAAAAAGTGTTTAAAATATAGAAATTTGGATAACTCATAATTTCATAAATTGCTTAAAATTCTCTTGTAAGCTGGTGTGCCCCTCACATTATTTTCTCTTATAGCCTATATTTTAAAACATATTGCATTTTATAGTATATAACATAAGATACTGTATATTTGAACCTTTCTAGTCTATTCTAGAAATGGTTGAAATAAGTTGTTTTAAAAACGGTTTTATTTGACATTTATTATATTAGAGAGACATAGGGGCCAACTTATACAGTTTTCTAACACCAGTATACCTTTGCAAGGAAAAAAAAACTTCAAATGGACAATGCCCGATATTTGTGTTCAATGTTAAATCATACCTACCATGGGATTTCTGGTTCTCTATTTCCCTATATATTTCCCTATAGGATATAATGTTTCCCTATACAATACAAACATTTCCCAATAGAATACAAATTTAATCATCATAATTTTGCATTTTTCCCTGCAATGGTCACATGTCAAGGGTTTTATGACGTAACACGGATAAAGCTCATTATTATTAGAGCCCCTAAATAAAATAATAGACTGGCGCATCACGGCCATTTTTTTGCCACCGAAGAGGACAGCATTCCCGCTTGGCGTCCTTATCGCTTCCCTAATGATTTTAAGAAATCTTGATCTGAAGCTGTCAAGATAAGAACAATAAGCAACAATAATATTCCTAAAAACACATTTTTTTCACAGTACGTTCTCAGGATGTCATTTTATTCTGAGGATATCCTATGGATGCACGATGTGTTGTTAGGGCGGTTTCTGTTTCTTTTACAAAATGTCGCCAAAACTCAAATACACTGTAATAAAAGGTCTGTAAACACTTTATATTCACTTCTTGAATGATTATAGCAGTTTATCGCTAAACAAACTTCCATATCACAGCTGAAATTATGAAATAAAATAAGTTACTCTAAAGTAACGTAAGACGATTTAAAAAAATGTTTGTGGTTTGTTTATCAGAGAAACGCACTGGGTACATGAGGCAACTCTATGGCAACAAAATGCCTGATGCGCCAGCTCGTATATATAGGAGCCTTAATTATTATCAGATCATTTTCACCTATACCAATAGTTGGCAACATAGCACCTTTTGGCTACCGGAAAATTTTAATAAATATTTTTATTTTACTTTGTCAATGAAAACCGTTCTATATCACTGATTAAATAAAATAAGTATTTCTATTACATTTTTCCTGTAGCCAAAAGGTACTGAGTTAACAACTATACTTACACCACTCATTTGGAAACTCATTTCAGCAGTTTAAGAAGTTATATACATTATTTATAAATGCACCATGTACTTAAATTAAGCATAAAAAAATTTTCAATTTTTAAGTAAGCGCATAAAATTTAATTGATTAAGAAACAATGAAATAAATTTTTGTGACGCAGGAAATTGGATTTTGCAATTGTAGAATATTGATGTTTATGAGTGCAGCAACGCGATAGCCGATATCAAAATTTAATTTAAAATGAAATGCATTGTGATTGATTTTGAAGTTTCAATTTTTCAAATCCAAACATTAACTGTATAAAACTATGTAAATCACAGTATAAGCACTTAAAATTTTGATTTAATAAATCTTAAATATATCTTTTTTTGTTTAGGCCTCTAATATTTTGATACGGTAATTCAAAGTTGTAAATGCTGAACTTATTCATTTCAATTCTTACAGAGCGAACGAACTAGGAGAAAATCTGTGACGTCAGCAAATCAAGACATATCGCTACTAGAGCCCCTTAAATAAATAATAGGCCGGCGCATCACCGCCATTTTTTTGCCTCGTAAGAGGACAGCATTTCCGCTTGGCGATTTTATCGCTTCACTGGTGGTTTTAAGAAATTTTCATCTAAAAATAAAATCGACCAAAAATGATAAGCAACACAAGCAATCTGTTTCTGTTTCTTAAATAATTCATAACATTTGAAAAGGGGGGGGGGGAAGAGCGTACCAATTAAGATTGGAAAGTTATTTCAACGACCTAATACTATCAGGACACGGAAACAAGACAACTTTGGCGAACCAAAAAAACGTCGCCAAGACTCTACAAACACACAGTAAAAAAGCGTTTCTTAAAATAATTTATGGTTATTAAAATACATATTTAGATTTAAATAATACTTTTTTTTAAATTTTTTACTTTATAAATGTCAGAAATGCAAAGAAAAGTATAAGTGAATAACAATAAAACTTACTATGCAAAGCTGTGCATTAGGTCCCGGGATCCAAGAATCTGGACGACAATTCGCAGCCCATTTTCTCCTTCTTGCATTATCCGAAGGAAACCTAAACATTTTGTATCCTTTTCTGGAGTGTTTACAGCAGTTTATTGCTGAACAGCCTCCCATATTGCAGTTTATTTCACTAAAATTACGAGCAAGACGGTAGAAACAATGGATGCCGTTTGTTTATCACGTTGGGTACATGCGGCAACCCTAAGGCAAAAAAATGTCGTATGCGCCAGCTCGTATATATAGGAGCCTTAACCGCTACTGTGTCCATATTTTCAAACACTGATTTGAGTACAAATTGATGTTTTGTTCCGAATCGGAGTAAATTTCAAGGACACTGAAGTCTACATTTGGGGACTTTTTTCAAGGACATAGCAGACCAATATTTATTTGCATTATTTAAAAAATCTCTAATTTAAACATCCCAAAATGCACCGAAACATTCTTTTATACAAAAAATTAACTGATCCAAGGTCTATTTATATTAACTAAATTATCCCACCATTAAATTTCTAAATTAAAATAGTTAAATATATAGAACAAATTTATACTACATTTATTGTTATGATATGATGGGAGAAAACACGAAATAAGAGCAGTTCAAATTTTTCTTCAAATTTTCCAATCCCAGACAGAAATGCAGAAATTAATCCATGTACACACACACACACAAAATCTAGATATTATATGCGATTTTTGGAAATTTCCAGTAAGAGAAACTTGACACACGTGTAAAGACATATAAAACAGAGTTTACACAACGAGTTAAAAAATAAGAAAAAAAAATATGAGAGTTATTTTTTTAAACACAAATTTCTGCGATCTAAAACTGAACTATCTATTCAGAATGACCGTTAATTTTTCTGCAACAGCCATATAATACATGAGAAAGGATATCTAAAATGGATTTATGCAACAATTTTCAAGAAAATCATTAAAGCCGTTTTCGAGATACCAACTTTTACAACACTTGGCATACGCTATTATTGACAGAAAAATAATAATTACATACAGAACGATATTTAAAAGGGAGTTAATAGGGCGAGTTTGAAAAAAATTCATACAGCCGTTTTTAAAGGAACGCGCTTTTGAGACCTGAAATTTATTTATACAGGATGCCTATCAAATTTCCTGAACTAATCAACTATATCATAAGGACATCTAATTGAGTGTTTATATAGCAAATTTGAAGAAAACTGTTGCAGCCATTTTTAAGATACGGACTTATGGTCTCACTTCCGGTTTCCGATGTCCTACTTCCGGTTTTTCGGTTTTCATCAAAATTTGGAAAATTCATCTGTACACCAGTCCTGTCTCAATTCTGAAGTTCCATAGTTCTATCTTTATTAGTTTCGGAGATATGATAGACAGAAGATTCCCCCCCCCCACACACACAGTTATCAATTGCCAAAAACCCCCTTTTTGGGACTCAGGAGACCTTAAAACATGTAAATAAGTTGAAAAATCCATATCGCATTTTTGAATCGAATTGAATACTTATGAAATTGAATACTTATTGAATACTTACTTCCATTGTCTACGGTAGTAGGGTAAGGGAAGTAATAAGAGAAAATTAAATAAGATAAATACGTGAAAATGAGTTCTGTTTTTACATTTTTATTCTTCTCAAAATATCTGGATGGGCACCATATCGGATGTGTATGTGTGTGTGTGTGATATAATCATAGCCTCCTAAACTAGATGCCTGTCGCGTGGCTCGGAAACTTTGCAACAGTTGAAGCGGTAGACAGCGCCACCTGGTACAGATTGCGTGATCTTTTTATTCAACAGCCACCAAAATTTTTTTTTAAACTGGGATATGATATACATAAAGGCTAATAGAATCAAAGAAACGTCGATTATATATATCATATATCACTTTTTAATATTATTGGTGACAGTTGAATTAAAAAGTCACGTAATCTGTACCAGGTGGCGCTGTCTACCGCTTGAACTGTTGCCAAGTTTCCAAGTCACGCGAAAGGCATTTAGTTTAGGAGGCTATGATATAATACATTTTTGAAAAAGAAAACTTGAAATTATGATAAAATGTCTGATTACCTTAACGTTACTTCGCTTGACGTGGAATTCTCTTAATGATACCATACCATCGAAAACATTTTCATCAACAATTGCGTCCGGATCATCCAACTTCAAATACTGAATAGAAAATCCTTCAAAGGCTTTCCTAGGCAAGTACTTGGCATCGTTAAATGTTATGTCATAAAATTCTTTTATTGCTCCATTTCCATAGTTGCATTCAACTGGACCCAATTTTTGAAGGTCATAACATAACTCTGGAAAAATGTTTGAAAAATCCACCACTTGTTTAGACAAATTTTCTTGCGAAGTAATATGTTTCAGGTTAAAAATTATAAAAATAAAAAACTGTAAATAAATACGAAAACAATATTGAAACATTTGCTCGTGTTTTTCAAAAGTCAAAATTATTTGTTAAGTAATTTGCAATATTACTTTTAACAATTCACGCATAACAATTGTATTGTTTAGCCAAAATTAAATAATAGGCAAATTTTCATCAAAGGAAAATCAAATCTTGTATATTTGTATGCACATCAAACGAAAAAAGTATTTTGTAGTTCAATACTTAAAAATAATCTACCAGTTTGTCACCATAAACTAGATAACTTTAGAAACCAAAAATTTGCTAACACAAATATAAAATTTTTTTCTTAATCTCTTATTCTCTTTCAGTTTTCCTTAAGAAAGTGTAAATATCATTACATTTAGGAAAATCACTGTGAGAAATATTTTTCTTCAAAGTAATAGCATTAGTTACTTCTATAAATATTACTTTCACATAAACACATTATAATCATAATCTAAACTTTTTTTTAAAGCATCAGCTTATTGTATTATACTGTTCCATAGAATCCACGAATATCCACGTTTTTTGTTGTTTGCTACTTTTCGATATTGACTGACAAAAATATTGCTATTACAATATTTTATTTTTACACATGTAAAATGTAATAAATTATTTTAGAGTTTAGTAATTTAAAATACTTTGTCAGCTTCTACCATTCACTAGAAGTTCTAATAAATCAACAATTTCATTAACACAAATCTCAAAACGACTTTTTTGTATATTTTGCTCTTATTTTAAGCAAAAAGTAAAGAATTCTAATCTATAAAACGTTTTTTACAAATATTTTTCACTCTGGAGTATACAAAAGTTTTGTAACACAAACACGTGAAAATCATAACCCAATCTTTCTTTTAAAAGCGCCAATTTGATGAGAAATCTGTTATATTGCAACGTTGTACAGATTTCTTAAGAATCCACGAATCTTTCAAAACAAAATTTCTTGTTCTTCATTAATTTTCAATTTTCACTTATAAAAGATCGACATTAAAATAATTTATTTTATGCGCATCAAATGTAATAAATTCTTTCGTAGTTTAATACTTGAAAATAACCTGTAAGGTTCCACCATACATTAGAAGTTTTCATAAACCTACAATTTGATTATATAAATATTAAGACTACTCTTTTTGTGCTTTTCTCTTAGTTAAATAAAAGAATATAACATGATTTTTTTTAAAGTTTCCACGAATAGATATGCTTTTTTATACATTCATATATATAACTCCTTCTTGCATAAATACAATATAATCACATATGAAACTTTTGTTTAAAAGCATCAAGTCCATAAGGAATTTCTTGCATTGCGCTGTTGAAGAGGCTTTTTAAAAATCCACGTTTCCTTACACTCATTCATTTTTCATTTTAATTTTGAAAAATGCAGCCTTAGAATAAGTTATTTTTATGCACGTGAAATAAAACTATTTCTTTTTTGTTTAATGTTGCAAAATAGCTTGTCAACTTATTCCCGTACGCTGAAAGTTCTCTCAAACCAATACTTTAACTAGCACTTGACTCATAAACTTTTGTATCCAAAAAAGTAATATTTTGTAATCCACAAATCTTTTTGAATTTTTGACTTATTTAAGCAAAAGTAAATAACAGTAATTTTTCAAAAGTTTCTACTAATTTATTTTTATTTATTTTATTTTATTATTATTATTATTATTTGAGCAGGCATGCATATATCATTCTTTTACAGAAATACAATACAGTCGTATATGAAACATTTGTTTAAAAGCATCAAGTCCATAAGGAGTTTCTTACATTGCGCTGTTAAGGAAGGAAATATGTTACCTTTATTGTTCTAGTTAAAAATACCATTCCTTGCATAAATTTGTTTTTATTCTTCATTTCATAAATGATTCATAAAAAAAAAAAAAAAAATCAACTTTTAGTTGCGCAAAAGAAATTGGTGGATAGAGTGGAAGTGTTGGTACGCATAAAACTAGAACTATTTTTTTTTTTCAATTTTCATGGAATAATCTACGTTTTTAAACAGCATTTTCTTCTGCATCTATACATGAAAAAAATCAATCATTGGAAAAGAAAATCTAAAACAACTTTGCACATTTCATATGAAAATTTACATGAACTTTTTCCTCATTTTTATTTATTTTTATACCCATCATAACTTTAAAAAGATTATACACACACACACACACACACACACACACACACACATATATATATATATATTTACACATACTATTTTTACTCATCACAATAAAATAGCCTGCGTGATTGCAATATGACGTTATCATGAATAAAGCAGTAAAATATGCTATTGCATTTTTATTATCACCGAGATATATAAAAATATATTGTGCAATAATAATGTAACTGATAAACAGTTCACAACAATCGTCTGTTTTGCTGAAATATTAAATACTTTTGTTGAAATTAAAAAATAATGAAAGTCATATTTTCGCATTTCCAACCTTCATGATATCGTGAAATCATTAGTATTTGGGCATTTAACAAGTACAATAATCGTATAATTTTACCGCAGTTACCCCGCGCCACGACGTGTTTTGTTGGAAAACTAACTTTACCGGGGCTCTAAAATAGAATTCTCACTAAGTTGTTCTTAAAATTAAGATTTATTCTGAGATAATACTATTATGATATCACTAAGTATTAATGTATAATAATAATTTTAGAATATGAATTCTTTTAATCCTTTCGTATATATATATGATATACAGATAGGTATAGAAAGAGAGATGCAGCGGAGGGTTGAGGGGGGGCGGTATCACCCTCAGGAACGTACCTGTTTATGTAGCAAGTCAATCGAATCAATACATATATATATTATATAATAAGGAATAAATAAAAATGACCTGTTGAATAATGTGTGATGCAAATACGACGTTGAGGCTCCTTATCTGCAGATCCACTAGTTGTAATTATATATGTATATATATATATGTATATATAATGCTTGTGACTCCTCTAAAGAAACACAAAAGGATTTCGCAGCATCACGATTTAAAGACGAAATTATTTTTAAGTGCCTTAACGTGGTTACACTCCATTCAACGTATTGAAATTAATATATGTTATTTGAATGTTTAAATGCATGGTTTCCATAGATAACACCTGGTATACAATTAGAAATTCGTTTACAATTCTATGCAAAAATATTCTGATATATTATACAATTATCTGCAACAAAATTTCATGCAATAATTTATGATGTACAAGAATTAGCTGCATAGGGTTTAGAGTGTGTGTTGAGTTTGGGACTCATGTGCATGGACTCAGAAAGGAAAATCGAACTATTGCGATCTATGGACGACATCCATTTATATGAAATTTATTATTGTTTCATTTCATTTAACATATAAAATTAATATACATTATTGGAATTTTTAAAAACATGGCTTCTACTGGAAATGTTAATTAATTTTACAGGGTTACACAAAAGATTTGACTGGAAATTTGGTGAAAATATTTATGAATTACATGGAACTAACTGTATAGTTCTAATGTACATAATGCTTGTAGATCGTGTACAGTAACTTGTAAAACTATTTATGAAATGCATAAAAGTTAGGTTTTTGTAGAATTGTGTAGGCGTAGGTTTTCTAATTAGTTTACAGAAATATGCAAAAGAACTCAGATACAGAACGTAATTTCATTACAAGAAGACAGAGTTTGTAACATGGCGAGTTACTTTTAATTAAGTGAATTTTACAAATATTCAGTACATTTAGGTATACAAACAACATTTATTTTACGTGTATTTGGTCATTGGTACAATTATTCAAAATGAATTTATCAGTCTTAAAGACATGGCGAGTTCAGATGTTTAAAAAACATAGTTTCTGTAGAAAATGTTGAGTATATATTTAATAATTGATTTAATTTAGTAGTTTACAAGGCTACACAAAATAATCCTGATAAAATATGTATTGAGCATGGCAATTACCGAATATGTATTTCAGGTTTGTAATACACATTTTGGGAAATATTAGATATAACGGAAGAGACAGATATAACGAAACTTTTAGTGGGGAGTCCCCTCCCTAAGAAACTTGTCTCGTTACGTATCGAGTTCATCTTTATATATATGAAATATAAATAAAACCCCTTAAAAATTAAAGCTTCATTTCTCAAATTTGAATAATTCTACCTCCCACTAATCCACTGATAGCGCCCTAATTAACTCATTATTGATTTATTTTCTAAATATTTCAGTAATTCCAAATTCATTAACTTATTCTTAATTTTTAAACTTATTTTTTTTCTGATGAAATAAAACCGTCATTTATTACATTGTGTCTTTATTCAAACGTAATTTTAATGTAGAATATCCCCTCCTCCTGTGTATCGTGTGACTTTCCTTAAACCAATCGGGACAGTCGCGATCACGTGACCCCGCCCGCAAGTAATGGAAAAGATAATTTTTCCGTTTAGCGCGGTTATTTTATTGAACTGTCACCAGTAATTTTAAGAAGTGATATACGATGTATATAATCGACGTTTCTTCGATTCTATTCGCCTTTTAT
Organism: Salticus scenicus; assembly: GCA_963930645.1. Lineage (NCBI taxonomy): Eukaryota > Metazoa > Arthropoda > Arachnida > Araneae > Salticidae > Salticus > Salticus scenicus. The sequence continues at coordinate 162,070,991 of OZ005658.1, forward strand.
GTATATCATACCCCACTTTTGAATTTTTTTGAAGGCTGTTGAATAAAAAAGTCGCGCAATCTGTATCATGTGGCGCTGTCTACCGCTTCAACTGTTGCCAAGTTTCCGAGCAACGCGACAGGCATCTAGTTTAGGAGGCCATGGTCTGTTTAATAAGACAAATATATATATTTATATATCTATTGGTGAGGCAATTAAGAAAAAGTATTGAAGCCGTGATATTCTGTCCATGAGGAATTGGTGTACAATTCTAATGAAGCCTGCCAGTAGTAGATCGGTTGAATGTCGCCACCTGCCGGCCAGCGTAACGTATTCACTTCGACATCGTTAATTTTTGAAAACAGCTGTGGCTACTGTTGGAATCATGTTGGCTGCTATTTCAGGTTTTGCTGTGTCTGTTTCGCCAGTTCAATTCTGTGAAAACATCATTAATTTCCTGCTTTACCAATGCTCTATTATTTAATACTACAACTGTACATTATGAACATGAAAATATTAGCGGTGCACTGAAATAAAACTTATTACCCAAGAGTATTTTACTCTCCAATTTTCGTATTATTCATTCGGGAATTTTTTAATACGCGTCGATTTCTTTCTTAGGTAATCAGACGGAGATTGGTATATACTTTGTTTTGATTCGCTTAATTTAAAATAGTGAAATGTACATTTGAAACCATGAAAAACCGATGAAAAATGTTATAAATTAGGATGCTATTTGAAAATTCGTCATTTCCTCCCAAATCAATACAACCAAAATTTTACAACCTGTGGTAAATAAGTTTAAAAAAAAAAAAGATAGGGTAGGTGCTCTAGTGATTGGCATGCTCCAGTAATAGACATCTATCCCGAAATAATTAATAAATAAGAAAAATAATAAAATAATATATTTTACATATAAGAATTTTAACATTTTATGTCAAACACTGGAGCATAGGGTGCTAATAACTGTTAAAATGAATAACTAGCAGTGTCAAACACTGGAACATAGGGGGTCAATTACTGATAAAATGAAAAACTGGCAGTGCCAATTGCTGGAACATTGAGTGGGTGTCAAATAAAAATTTATATTAAAAAGAAATAATTGTTATCAAATGTATATATTTTAACATATATGTGGTTCTGAATGTTTTTCACACCATATGTACTGACTTAAGATTTCCAAAAATATTTTCTGATGACTAGAACGTTAAAAACATCAGAGATTGCTCTAAAAGTGTCAATCACTGGTGCACTTACATATTTACATTTCAAAACTTATAATATTTTTTCAATGGGTAAATGAAATGGTACGTGATTGAAAACAGAGCAAGAGCATGATAATTTTTTTTATCTTTCTGAAATGTCATTAATCAATAGCTTTTTCTTTTTAAAATGTTAGGAATTGAGTACGTAATGCTCCTTATGCTATGTAAAATATGAATCAGCAATGTATGTACATTTAAAAAATCATATACTTTGTTTTCTTCTTAATTTTTAGTGGTATATTCTACTAAATATGAACATCCAAAAAATCAAAAAGCCCAACTTTGAAAAACTTCAAAAAATTAATTTTTCACGCATAATATCTAAGAACTTTCGTATACTGTGTAACAAAACACATTGCGTTTGACAATTGCACATTGCAGTACCTCGTAACCCCAAGACGGTTTTTAGAAAATTAATGTTCGGTGGCGAATGGTTAAATGACTATGTCATCTACTCTGACTTAATTCTAGGGACCCAATACCTTAAAGCGTCCCATTTTACCGATTTAGTGCAAAATATTCCGATCTATGATAAGATAGGGGTAAAAAAATGCCCCCGTATACTGTTCTAGGTTTAAAGTAATAATCATGTTATGACAAATACAGAAACATATTTCTATAGAATTATTTTAACGTGAAATGTACATATTTTAAACACCAAATCTATTTACAACAAAACCAAATACACATACAAAAATAAATTAATAAATATATAAATAAAACTTTTGACATTCGAAATCGTGAAATTTCATTGAAATTTATTTTGTCACATTTATTTTTACAATAAATGTTAGCTTCAAAAAGAGGCGGAAAGAAATTGCTGAATACAAATAACGCTATTACCATGACAACAAGGTTTATTAGGAATGCCATTCGAATAATATTTATGTTCGTTGCAGAAATAAATGCTGAAAAATATCTCTGAAATTTTGAATGGAATGTTTCTGAAGAAAGGTATAAACAATTTACGTGCTAGTCAAGATTTGAAAAAAAAAAAAAAAGGGGGGGGGGGGGGGAGGAGATGTGTTAGGGAATTTACATCATTTTTTTTTTAAGTATTATTTGTAAGATTTAATTTTATTCTATCTTAGAATACTAAATAAAATTTTTGAGATAGTTATGCATATTTGTTCTTACAGAAAATAACTATATTTATCGTCTGAATTTTTATTCTTTATATTACCAATATTTTGAATCCTTATTTTTTTCGATTGTTTCATAAAAAAAAAAAAAAAAATCTTTTTAACTCTAAACATCCACAAAGGCTTCATTTAATATTACAAAACCAAGAAAACAATAATTTGAAATTAGATTATCGTTTGTATCCCAATGCAAATAGAATTTTCCTTCTTTAAGAATAAATATATTTGTTTGAATAAAATATGGCATCTATTTTATTAAATGCTGATTTTCTAAACATAAATTCGGCAGCAATTTTATTTATAAACAAACACTAGAGAAGTGCTTGGATTGTTGCTTCTGAAAGCAAATAACAGTGTTACCATGGTAACTTTATTTTCAGAATGCTTGTGTAATGTTTACTTTCTTTTGAAGGCAGTGAAAAGTATCTTTCAGCCTTAGAATAGGACATTTCGATAAAAAAGTTGAAAAGGCTTACAGTTTCCGATGTATGCAATATTTCAAAAAAATTGCTTTATTTTTCCACCACTTTATGGTTTGTTTCTAAATTTTATTCTTGTTTTGCTTTGTTTTGCTTTCTGAATTACGAAAAGAAAATTTTTTTGTAATTTTTTTGAGGAGAATTTATGTTTGTATTAGAAATATATTTAATACGGATTAAAAATATTAATAATTTATGAATTTATCTTTGCATTAAATATTCCGAAATAATATGTATAAGGTAAAGCTAGGAGAGATCGCGCGGTAGGAGAGATTGCGCGCATAGTGGACAGATAGGAAGAATTAGAATGGGCGAGTTGCAATTTCAGGTGGTTGCACAACATCAATAGTGAAGTGCCCACTTGAATGTATATGTTAATTGCGTCAAAGAGTCTAGGATATAACGTGATTATTTTGTCTCGTTTTCAAAAATAAATGCTTGAATTTTCATAACCCTTCCTAGAAATTTCTCTAGAATGGTAGTAATGCAAAATATTTTTATATTAAACGATTTCTCATAACCTTGTTACGTAAATTAACGGTACAAACACCATGATTTGGTCTCAAGTCGAAAAATCTATATTAATAAAATCATACTTTTGTCTGTAAATTTGTCGGAATCAAAAAATTTTGCGATATTTTCACGTTTCACACCCCATGAAAGCCGAAAATGACTTCAGAAAATTTTGCCTGTGTGTGTGTGTGTGTGTGTGTGTGTGTGTGTGTGTGTGTGTGTGTGTGTGTGATCGTGTCTGTATGTTGCTTTTTTTGTCCGGGCATCACTCGAGAACGGCTCGACGGAATTCAACGGCGCTTAGCAGAAACTTAGGTCTTCACCCAACTTAAAATTATATCTATAGAAATTTTCAAAATATTGATTAGTTTTTGAATTGTGGGTAAAAATCGCCTGCGCGTGCGCCATAAATATTTTTTCACTAAAACGCTTTGAATGGAAAAATAATATATAAAAATAAACTTTTAAGTTAAAGACTTTTATTCGCGTGATTAGCACTACAAGTTATGAAAAGATTGAAATGAAGTGTTACCATCTAAATTCCATACTTTAGTTAATTTTAAAAAATCTAATTGTCGTATCGAAAAACTGTTTACACCACAGGATTCAGAAAAATCACCCCTTTCATTTGGTGTTGAATTTGTAACGATAGGTCTGATACATAGACCTATTATAAGAATGGACGGGACAATGGCAACCTTTTTAAGTGGCAAAGATAACTCATAAAAAGGTCATGTGAATGTTGATCTGCAGGAAGCCAAACGAGCCAATATTGAAATTTACTCGCCATGCTTTAAACTCTGTTTTTTATTAAGCAGACGATATTTTCCCTTTTACTTTGAAAGTTCTTTTTAAAACTTTTATTTCACTTTAAAAGTTAGATTGTTTTGAATTTAAAAAGAATTTTATATTGTAGCAAAAAATAGTAATTAGATGTACTTTAAAAACACTAGAAGTTATGTAAAATAAGGATTTTATTTCACAGATAAGACTCTTTTTAATATTTTATTATTTCGTTCTTTTTAAGTAATTATTTTTATAAAATTCTTATGGTATACTTATTTCTCTAAATTGAATTAGTTTAACTATATCTTATATTGTTTTAAAAATGTCCATAATTATTTATGAGAGTTAAAACGAGTATAGACAAACCAAAGTTATAAAATCTTTTGAACTTTGTTAGATGTTAATAACAAGGTAAAAATAAATTTCAGCAGCTGTAATATTTTACACTAGTTTTGCTTGTTGTATCTTTTAATAATAATAATAATAATAATATATATATTTATATTCGAAACAAAAAATTGCCAATAACGCGATAAATGCCAAAAAAGATAACCTTTTTTAACGTCCACATGGTTTTATCTTTGCACCTTTTCTTATATTCCCTTAATAATGGAATGCTCCATCCACTCTTATAATAAGCCTATGGTCTGATATTTGTAATTTATTTTTCCATTTTTCTGTTTTTCCGTTGCCACTTAAATTTCATACTTTAGTTATTTTTTTAAAATCTAACTGTCGCATCGAAAAACTGTTTGCACCCCTGGATTCAGAAAAATCGCCCCTTTCATTTGGTATTAAATTTATAAATATATGGTCTGATATTTCTAATTTATTTTACCCTTTTCCGTTTTCAACCCAGATTCGGTAGAAGGTTTTATATTTAAATATACGCATTTATACATTTTTTTTATTTTCCAGAAATAAAATGAAATATTTTTTCACGTGAATAATAATAAAAATTAGAGAGAAAAATAAATAAGTTAACCTACAAAAGTTGGTGATTTTTTTTTTTAATCAGGAATTTGTATGTAGATAAATATTTTCATAGAGATATTTGGCATTAGTATAATACTTTTATTTAATTAAGCAGTACTTTTCCTTCCTGCAGTGAAACAAAATTTTTTTTTGTCATTATGTACCTTATGAGGTTCTTTTATGTTCTCGCCTTAATTGTAGATTATAATTTGGATTTTATTAAGATTTTTTTTTTTTTTTTTTTTTTTTTGTAAATATCAGAAAAGAGTTTTTATTTTATTTTATTTTATTTTATTTTATTTATTTATTTATTTTGTGTATGGAACAGCTTTGGTATCGGATCCCTTTGGCAAAATTTGAAATTTGGCACAGAAGTAGCTCGGATGTTTCTTGCCAAGATCTTTAATTGCAGAATTGAGATAGCCAATTCAGTTCATCGCAAAAATGGCTTAAAATATTTAAAGTCACCAAAGGGGTCCCATGCTAAAGCTGTGCTTTTTGTATTTATTTATTTAGAATATTTTCTATTAAAGACTTCTGTGGTCGCGAAATTTGGTGCGTAAATTGTTTGTATGCACTCGGCACTTATTGTAACTGGATTTCACGAAATTCGAAATCCCCCCCCCCTCTTCTTGGAGTCGGAGTGCAATAAACGTGTGTAAAAACATGTTTTTCCGTTTGAATTGAATTCGCTTTGAATTTTTTTAGAATGGCGAATTTTGGTGTGTGGATATTAATTAAGTGTATGCATTATGTACATTAGTGGGATTTTGCAAAACTTCGAACTCACCCGCTGAGGAAGGGGGGAGTAAGAAGTGGGTAAGTTACTGCCGAAGGCAGTGGGGACTCAGACTCCTCACGTTGCGAGCGTTAAAAACCTCTACCAAACCTCTCACAGCGAGAACTTAGGTTATTAATAAAGATATGGGATTTTGACAACTCATTTAAGTTTAATGTCCAGCGATTCGGGCAAAGCCTGCTAGTTGTTTAATAAAACACGGTGTAATCTCTCCTACCAAAAAGGGAGAGTTTGCGCTTTTGCTATTTAGGAGAGATTGCGTGTTTAAAATTCTATACCAAAAGAGATTTCGCAGCTTATTGGGAATGGCAAGACAATGTGGATGAGTTGGTTGAATGTTTGGAACTGTACCAGGAAATAACTTCGAAAAAAGACTGGACAAGTTCAACCCATTCGAGATGGCGCATCTTTTTGGAGACTTTTCGCAGAATATTAAAATGAACATTATTCGGAAGTGAAATGATCGACAAAAGCGGGATTTACCTCTGGCGGGATTTACCTTTCGAATGCGAATGAAGCCTATAAGAAATTTATCGCAAAATATTTAAATGTTATTTTATATTTGTTTAGTTTTGCAATATTTTCAAGTATGATGCTGAAGTTTTGTGCAGCTATCAGTGGCTTAAAAAGAGCGATAAAAGTAAATGCAAGCAAAAAATATCAGCCTACTCAAAATTATTTTTAAGGACATTAATTGTCTAAATTTCAATAAAATAAACTTTATAAACGAAAACGATTTTAAAGTTAAAAAGAAAAGATTTTAAACTAAATGAAATTTAGATTTTATGTTTCGAACATTTTTGTGCGGAAGAGTTTGAAAGAAAAAAATATTTAATATTAAACGGTGTGAGGATTCTGGGCTTAAAAGTGGGCGGAATTAGCCATGTATCATTGCATACACGGTGTGCTACCGGTTTTTTGACTCGGAAATGCATTACACATACAGTATGCAGTCCTTCTCGAACAAGTTAAATTGGAGCAGGTGATTACACGATTACCTTCACCATCAAGAAATACAAGGACTGCGGACAAGAATACATTGAGCAAACAAGAAAACATTGAAACTAAAAAGAAAATGTACTAATTTTTAAATTAAACGTATTATCTAATAACTTAATGTTATTTTACAATTATTTATCTTTATCTGGTCTGTTTTTTTTTTTTTTAATTATTAAATTGAAATACCTACATGTAATAAAAAATATTTGTTTACAAAAATCTTATACCAATGTCATCTAACTACACTTATCATTGTTGACAATTTAATTGTAGTTAAAACTAAGCACAATCTCTCCTACCCGTGTGCGCAATCACTCCTACCCTAAAAGGAGAGATTGCGCAAAATAGTTGTCTTGGTTTTATTACAGCTGTTATTTTAAATTATATCAGAGCATCAAAATAGTAAAGAAAATGTATAGAAGAAGGTTCAATTCAAAAGTATGCACCAATAATTTAGCAAAAAAATTAATATTTGGATATTTTATATTGTTTTATTGAATTGTGCGCCAATTCTCCTAGCTTTACCTTATGTATAATGTAAGTGAGATGATGATTGCAGTTTTCACTTCTACTCAAAATAAGCAAATTTATATCGATAACCTTCGTACACAGGTAATGCCGATTGTTCAAATTTAGACTAATTATAACTTAATTATATCTACAGTCATCGACATAAATGAAGGCTAGTACTGGGCAATGTTGAAAATCCTACATCGTGATATATAACCAGCTTCATATTGCGATTCAACGACATATCGATATTAGAAAATTTATTAACAATTTAGGAATGATTTACTTTAATACATATAACATTATATCATTATTTAGTATGTTTAAAATAAATATATTTTGGAAGAATACTTTTACAAATGTGTTTTACTTTAATTTAAATATATATATATACATATATATTCTATAAAATTATTAAAAACAATTCAAATGAGAAGTCACTATGAAAGATCAGCCACTCCCCTCTTCCAATGGTGCGGTCTTTGTCATACTAACAACCATTCAACTCCAAACTTAAAATTTCGCAAAGTTCGAACCTATTTTTTTGGATTATAATTTTTCAAGGTAAGGTACCGTGGGGGTAAGACCCTCCCCTTCAAACGATGCAGTCTTTGTCGTAATAACACCCAACTAAATCTTAATTCAAAATGTCGCGGGGAAAAAAAAAAAAAAAAAAAAAAAAAAAACATACTTGGAAATTTTGACTGCTAGGCGGGCGATGGCCGACTTGTAATAATAAGTAAAAAACTAAAAAAAAAAAAACCAAAAAAAAAAAAAAAATCACATTGAACATTTTTATTAATAAACTTCTTTTTCTTCTTCTTCTTCTTCTTCTGCTCCTTTTTTTTTTTTTTTTTTTTTACTTCTATTACCCTATTACCGTAGGTAATGGAAGTATCGGTCGAGAAATTCTATATCGAGTTTTCACTTGATTTACGCGTTTTAAGGCCTCCTGAGTCCAAAATAGCAGCATTTGACAATTGGTCAGTATGTTGTATGTGTGTATGCATGTGGGGAATCTTTTGGCTATCATATCTCTGAAACTGATAAAGATAGATCTGCGAAACTTCAGAATTGATACAGGTCTTATGCACAGATGAATTTTCGAAATTTTGGTAAAAATTGAAAACACGGAAGTGGGTCATTTGCAACCGTAAGTAGTCCATAAGTCCATATCTCAAAAACGGCTCTAACGATTTCCCTCAAAGTTGCTATATAAACACTCTATTAGATGTCCTTTCGAATGATATAGTTGGTTATCTCAGGAAAATTGATAGGCATTCTGTATAAATAGCTCAATTTCAGGTCTCTCGCGTGCAAATTTGAAAGTTTTGCAAAATCCCATCAAAGTGCTTATTGCGTACACTTAATAAACACCTACATACCAAAATTTGTCATTCTAAGGTAATTTTGAGCACATTTAAGATTTAAAACTTGTTTTTTGTCCCGCCCGCCCCAAGGGAGGGGGGGGGTAATTTCGCAAAATCACTTTATAGTACATGTTGCATACACATACTTAACAGACACATAAAAAAATCGAGATCCTCAGATTATTTCAAGTAGAGTTATGTTTTAAAACATGTTTCTAACTCCTCCGCTATTAAAGGAGGGAAGGGGTAGAATTTCGCAAAATCTCTTTATATTATGTGTTATATATATATATAACCGACCCACACATCGAAAATCTCCTTCTTAAAATAATATAGTGCAGAAGTACGCATGGAAACATGTTTTTTCTCACTCCAGCCCCAAGAGGCGGTAGAGTGTAATTTCACAAAATCCCTTTGTAGTACGTGTTGAGTACCTATAACCGGCCTACACATCAAAAATCGCCTTTTTAAGATAATTTGGAACATAGATATACATGGAAACATGTTTTTGCCCTCCCCCTTCCCCCCCCCCCCCAAAAAAAAAAACCTAAGGGGAGATAGGACGGAATTTCAAAAAATCAATTTGTAGTGTGTGTGTTGAGCGCGCATAATCAATCGACATATTAAAAAACTGCTTTCCTGAGATAATATGGAGCAGAGTAACTAGCGTGTTTTTGCCCTCCCCCCCCTCGATACTCAAAGGAGGGAAAGGAGAAATTCTGCAAATCTCTTCATAGTGCGTGTAGGGAACGCATAATCAGCCCGCACATAAAAAATCACATTTTTAAGGTAGTTCAGAGCAGAGTTACGCATGAAAACATATTTTTTGCCCCTCCCCTTTTCCAAAGGGGAAAGGGTGGAATTTCACAAAATTCCTTTGTAGTGTGTGTCTTGAGTACGCATAACCAATCGACCTATCAAAAAATCGCAATCCTGAGATAATTTGGAGTAGAGTTACTCTTAAAAGCGTGTCTTTGCCACCGCCCCTAAAATCCCTTACAGCGCGTGTTGTAAACTTATAAACAACCCACACATAAAAATTAATCTTACTGAGACAATTTAAAGCAAAGTTATGCTTGAAAACGTGTTTATTGCCACACCGACCGCCCCCACAAGGGGGGAAAGGGGGGAAAATTTTGCAAAATCCCGTTACAATGGGTGTTGGATACATGTAAATAAGCTACACGCTAAAATTTTTGACCTCAGCTTAGAGGAGGTCTGCACGGGCCGGGATTTCAAGCCCGGCCCTTGGCCGGGTTCGGGCCGAAATTTCCAATTTGCTCTCGGGCCGGGCCGGGCTCGGGCTCAATATTTTTCTGTGTACTCGGGCCGGGCCGGGCCTGGAGGAGATTTTAAGCCCGAGCCCGGCCCGGCCCGAATCTTTTTCTAGATTCCTCGTTAATCAACGAAAAAGGAAAATGATAAAATATTTTTTCAGTCATTTATTTTACATAATTTTAAAGTCTGGTATGTTACATAAAATTTTATTTTGTTAAAAGATTTCTGTAACTTCAAATTAATTGTGTATCAGCTTGTCTGTTCGGGATCTGATTATCCGCAAATATTTTAAACATGTCTCGAAATTATTATATTTTATTTCAAGTAATATTAGAAGGTTTCCATTTCAAAATAATATGCATGTTACTACCAGTTTGCGTACATGTAACAAACAAAAGAAATTAGATACGTTACTGTATATAAGGCTTTGTTTTCTAAGTTCTGTAGTGTTTAGGTGGTATAAAGGCTATAAAAATCCTTCCGCTGTAACTTTTCCTCTAAGGCTTCATTTTCTTTTCTCCGGGGCACTGGATGAAAGCATAAGAATCTTTTCTATTGAATATGGTTGGATTAGCATTAAAGTTTTTTTTTACCGGATCACAGGAAAGATTTGGATACGTTACGGTATATAACAGGAAGTGGTCGAAACTGTATTTTTAGGGCTATTAACCATTTTAAATATCTTCCTATATTTAATAAAAAAGCACCACAAAACTGGCGTTGTAAAAATTATTACTTACAAACGGGGCATAACTATACTATGATTTCTTTAGATGTCAAATCGCTTTTTACAAATGTTCCGGTTCAAGGTGCTCTGGTTTGTTTAGAGAGAAGACTACGTGAATTCCATTATTCTTCTATTGAAATTCAGGAGCTTGTAAATTTAGTTCATTTGTGTATCAGGCAAACTGCCTTCATTTTTAATGGTACTTATTATTCCCAAAATGATGGTATGGCCATGGGTAGTCCTCTCTCTCCTTTACTTTGCGACACTTATATGCACTATTTTGAAGAAAAACTCTTCGGTGTATATAAATTTCCTCACTGGTTTAGGTATGTGGATGACACTTTCGTTCTTGTCTCCCCTGATGTCGATTTGTCCAATTTACTTTCTTTGGTCAATTCGATTGACCCATGCATTTAATTCACTTTTGAGGTTGAACAGGATTGCTCTTTGCCTTTCCTTGACGTTCTTGTGAATAAAGAAAAGGATTGTTTCTCAACTACTGTTTTTAGAAAAACATCTTCAGTCTCTTTGTCGCTACATGCTCTCTCTAACCACGCCCCCTCAACAAAAAATGTCTGCTTTTTACAGTTATGTTTATCGTGCCTTACACAATTGTTCTGATCCGTCTAATCTTTCGAAAGAAATTAATTATTTAAAATCTCTTGCTCTCTCTCGTGGCTAACCCATCTATCATCGATAAAGCTCTATATAAATTTAAGAATCCTAAGCGTTCTGCTCCCGGATTAAACGATCACAGTCTCATCCCAGTTGTTTTACCTTTTTATTCTTCACTCTCTTTTAAAATCTCTAAAATTCTTTCACCGTTTTGTTTCAAATTTTTATACAAACCCGTCAAAAAAATTAAATTATCATCTCTTAAGGATCCCATTCCCACCGAAAACCGTTCTGGAATTTATTTAATTCTGTGTTCGTCCTGCAACTTAGGTTATATTGGTCAAACTAGGAGGCGTTTGAAATACAGAATAAATGAGCACCGTCGGAATGTTCGTAATGAAGAGATTACCAAATCTTCTATTGCTTCCCACTGCTGGTCTCAAGGTCATCGTTTTGATTTTTCCAAAACTAACATAATTTCTTCTCCTGTCTGTTCCTCCCATTTGGATATTCATGAAGCATTTTACATATTTAAAAATTCGAAAAATCTTGTTAATGATATTTCTTCCACTCCATTCTTCTCTGATGCTTGGAAATTACTCACGTAACTTAGATCTTCGTTTAAATTTTGATATCCTTAGATTGTTATATGTTTAATCTCACTCATTTATTTATTTTCTTGTGTTCTTGTACAAATCTACTTACACCAGTAGCTATATTTACTTTTTACTTTATAAAGTTTTTCTTTTCATTTTAAACGATTTTGTGCGTTGCCGCTTTGACTGCAGCACTCGTTCTTATTTTATTCGCCTGATAAAGGGTTGTGTGTTTTTTCGACCCGAAACAATTGTTGCGAGTTTATTGCATTTTATGGTGTTTATTCAAAGTTTGTAAGTAATAATCTTCCTATATTGTTTGAGAATGTTAATATTTTCAATTTGCCTTTCTGTCTGTCTTTGTGCCTTCTGTACGTCTGTAATAATGAAATACTGTTTATATATAAATATCTTGTTAACATTCAGCAGTTTTGTTGAAGAACATTCTGTTGCTTAGCTATATAAAACCTCTGCAAAACACATACTAAAAACCTTTTTCGTAGAAAGGCTTTTTTTTTTTTTTTTACTTATTTTTGAATCGGGCCGGGTCGGGTCTGATTTTATCGCTTTTCGCCCGGGCCGGGCCGGGCCGTACACTAGTGAAAAGGAAACGGGCCGGGCCTGGCCTGGGCCGAACTTTTTGATTTCATACCGGGCCGGGCCGGGTAAGCAAACCTTTCCAACGAACAGGCCCGGGCCTGAAAATTTCGGCCCGTGCAGACCTCTACCTCAGCCCACAGTTTTATTTTCTTGTCTTTAAATAACGTTAATTCAATCATTCTTTGACTCATACTTAATTCAATATTACCACATCCTGTAATATGATTCATAATTTATGATTAACGATAAGAGTACACTAACAAACTAGCAAACTGAAACCCTACAGACTGGCACTCTGCCGATTTCGTAATTTTCAGATTTTTTACACCTTAAGGGGACTTGGCATCTTTCACAGCCCCTCTGGAAAATGTTTCATGTAAAAGCTTATATTTCCCTTTAATGTTTATAAATAGAACTATATTAGGTTTGTTCAATTAATTATACATTCAGGCAACATTTTTTATGGTTTTTAATGTATTTTTTAGAAACTAGAAATTTTTTAATTGCATTTTTTCAGTTTGCATTATTTCAGGAATGCTTAAAAATTTCTTACTTCTTCAGAGTGCTTAAATTTCTACAGATATTTTGTGAGGTTTGCATTGTCAGACTCAGATATATGAAATAAAACTAGGAGTTTATTCAACCAGAATAATGGGTGGATTGGTCTGGAATATGTAGCTCAGTCAGCAGAATTAAATATTTTAGCAAATAAATATAATAACTAATTTAGGTACTTTGAAATATCTCATCTCAGAAATAGTAGAAGTTGTAGAATTGGATGGACTCCCTTACTCAAATACCGTGACTCCAATTAGATCAGCGGATTCCCGGCTGATTCAATTTTCCATTCACGAATACTAGCACCGAAGCACGACAACACTCATTAAACTACTTAAATTAAGTGGAACTTAATCTCCTTTATCGAAATATAACTTTCTCCAGGCTCTAAGCTTTAAACTTTGTCGAAGACAGACGTCGAACAAGACTCCACTACACCACACCTTTTACGAAAACCATCTCCATCTTATACCACTTTCCACCAACTTCCTTTCTCTTCATTTCAACCAAACTTTTATAATCGATTCCTATTCATCTACATCTCGAAACTTAATTCCTTCGTTGCAGCACCATGTCGACACAAAACTAATCCGACTAAAATTTCGCCGAGTCACTGGCGCCGAAGCGATTTAACCATCCCAACTGAATACTTTGCTGGATTCAGCTTAACTTTGAACAAACTGTGGTGACCTTCTACAGTCTCGACCTCACAATTTAAGAAAAGACTTAATATATATATATATATATATATATATATATATATATTAGGACTGAGGACTATTATTCTCAATCTGGGATTTTTGCGGTGTCATTTTTCCATTGTTGGACATTTATCGAAATCATTTTTCGATGGCTGAACATTTATCGAAATCTAAAATTTATAGAAAATATAATTGAATAATTTGAAAGCGATGTTATAATTTGAAAAAAAAAAAAAAAAAAACTAATAGTCCATTGTCCTAAACTAAATTCTGCTTTTGCCAGAATTTCATTAAAAACATTTATTTATTTATTTATTTATTTATTTTTTTTTTTTTTTTTGGAAAGAAAAAGAAAAGAAAAGAAAATTAATAATAATCAGTATCGAAACAAACACTATCGAAAAAGTTTTTTTTTTAATAATTTTGAATTGGGAAATAAAAAGTGCGTGTGCAAAATAAAATAAAAATAAGTAAAAAAATGAATTTATTGATTTATTTTTTCTATAAAACATGATCGCATGCTATCTTAAAAAGTAGATATATAATTTAAAGTTTTTGTGGTGCGTGTAGAATAGAATAATGAAAGCAACGATGTTGGTTGCATTTTGTTATGTAGTTTGAATTTTTGATTTTTATAGAAGTAATACCTACCGTAGGAAACATTTCTTATGTTAAAACTATAGGGAACTGTTATGTGAGCATAAACGACGCTATTTTTTTTTTTTAATCTTATCACCTTTTTTTTTTTTTTTTTCCTTGAGGTTCAATAGCAACTACCTAAAAGAATTAGAGATGGATTTCACAATAATAGATAATATTCGGGTAATTAACGTGCGTAACGATCATGTACCTCAGTTACACTGCTGTGATTTTTACTATTTATTAAGTTCTCCATACCATAAGTATGGGAAACTTGAAAATTTGGGAAAATTTTCATGTTTGGTTTTTTGATGATTTCGTTCGTTTTAAGCGGTCTTGGCACCCCCGCCATCAGCACTGAAGTAGATTTTATATAAAAGCTTACATTTCGATTTCATATTTATAAATTGATCTTTATTAGGATTGTACAATAAAACATATATTCAGGGAACAATTCTATTGGTATCTCGATATCATGAATACTGAAAATGTGAACATACCTTTTCCATTTCTTAAAATTTCAACAAACGTGTTTCATATCTTATCAAACGGAGGATAGAATTTTGCTGTTTAATCAGCTGTTTATTGTTTTATGATATATTTTCATACGTCTCCGTGATAATAATAGTGCAACAGTTTATTTTACGGATTTATTCGCGATAACGTAACACCGTAATCGCAAAAGCGATTTTAGTGCCAGTTGTGACGTGTAAAAGCAATTTGTATATTTTTATGTTGTTTTTTAAAGATATCATAGACATAAAAAAAAAAGTTAGCAGAAAGGTATCGTAAATTTTCATACTGCATGCGCAAAGCGGTTTTAGATTTTCTTTTCTTTTAATTGATATTTTTATTTGGAAATGCAGTAGAAAGTGTTATTTATCTACTGGATTGTCTTATGAAATTTGAAGAAAATTAGTTTTAATTGAATGTGTTACGACATAACTAGTATTTTGTGTTTTGGAACTAAAAAAATTGTTTAACTAAAGAATCTATTATGTAATGAAGAAGGAAAAAGTTTAATTTATGCAAGAAGTGTTCTTTTAAAGTAAAAACAAAGTTATAAATTTCTTTCCATACATCATTTTATTTGTGTGTGGTGTTTTGGTAATTAAGAGTTGAATTATATAAAGAAATTTTTAATGTATTGAAGAAGAAAACAAATACTAGTTTATTTTGTGAAAAAAAAAAATGCTTTTAGTTTAAAATAATATTTCAAAAATACTTTTCATACAAAATTTTATTTGTGTGTGGTATTTTGGTAATTAAAGATTTGATTTGTATAAAGAAATCTTTTATAAATGAAGAAGAAAACAAATAGTTTATTTTTTGTAAGAGAAAATGCACTTAATTTATAATTGTTATTTCAAAGATACTTTCCATACAGAATTTTATTTGTGTATGGTATTTTGGTAATTAAAGATTTGATTTATATAAAGAAAACCTTTATGTAATGAAGAAGAAAACATATAGTTTATTTTGTGTAAGAGAAAATGCATTTTATTTAAAAGAATATTTCAAAAATAATTTCCATACGGAATTTTATCTGAGTGTGACATTTTGGTAATTAAATAGTTGATATTCATATATGAGCCATTTATATAATGAAGAAGAAAACAAAAAGTTTGATTTAGTAAGAAATTATTGAAAATTATATATTTCATTTAAAAGATACTCTCCACAAGCTATTTTGTTTCGTGAGTAGTTTTTTTTTTTTTTTTTTTTTTTTTTTTTTTTTGGGGGGGGGGGGCAATTAAAGAACTTATTTATATAATTAAATACTTTATTGTAATGGAAAAGAAATCAGTGCTTTATGTATGAAAAATAGCTTTTAATTTAAAGGAGCATTTAAAAATGCTTTCCATACAGCAATTTATTTGTGGTGATATTTTACTAACTAAAGATTTTATTATTAGATTTTATTACTAAAGATTTATTATCCTATATGCAATGAAAAATAAATTTTAAAACATATGTAATAAATGATATTTTAAAACCCTTCAAGAATAATTTTCCCTGCAGCATTTATGAGTTTTTTACATGTTATTTTTATAACTACTAAAATGGGATTTTAATTTAGAGCACACTTGTGGCATGCATTCTATAGAATATTTTATTTTGTGCATATAACTCTTGAGCATGGAAATTTGATTGGAGAGGAGAAAAAAAGTACAGTTATAGATACATACCTTACAGTAATATAGAACCTCTCACTGTAAACCATTAGAAAAAGGTGTTTAAAAGTGCATTTGTTTTTGGAATACTTTACTTTGAGCTGCTATTCTTTTATTTGAAAATATCATTTTAAAAAAAAGCAATGCCAGAATTTAATTTATAGACACAAATATTGTGCATAAAGATAATTAATTATTTTGATGATGCGTTTGTAAAAGCATTTTATAATATGGATGTTAATTTTATGTCGAAAAATTTGGTTTCAAGAAATCAGGCCAAATTGTGACTATAATATTAAGTAATAAAAATGCGTATTACAAAAAGGTTTCTGTTATAAAAATTGTTTTTGTTTGTGCCATTATAGAAAGAAAAAATAGGGAAATTGAAAAGAAAAAAATATTCTAAGGGAAATATTTTAAAAATGAAAGTTGAAAAATAATAAGCAACAGAGAATGTAGATTTTAAACTATTTTGTACAGTTATACAATATAACAATGTAGAGATTAAGAAGAAAAATGGCAATGATGTATTTATATAAAATTTTCTGTGTGTCTGAGGGAAATATACTTGCAAAAATTCTTCAAATGTTAATATTTATTTTTACTTTTGCTTAAACTAGACATTTATTTTCAGATTTGTGTAATCATTTTTTTTTTTTTTTTTTTTTTTTTTTTGCTTTAAAGATGTTCTAGAATATGGTGACAATCCTAGGAGTTACGTTAAATTATTAAAAAAAAGAATAGAAGCTATTTCAATTGATGCATATAAAAATAAATCATTTTAATGTTATTTTTTAAAAATAAAATTATAATACAACAAGCGAAAGGAAAGGTGAATTTTGTACAATTTGTGTGAATGTATTGTACAATATAACGAACTCCTTTTTCCGTTGATGCTTAGAAACGGAAGTTTTATTTATGATTGTATTATGTTTAAGTAAAATGAACATTTTAAGACCGTATTATGTTTATGTAAAAGCACATTTCAAAAATATTGCTTGAAATTTGTCATAAACTATTACTGTTTATTTTCACTAAAAGACACAAAAGATCCTTTATAATCAAACTTTTGACTTATAAAAACTGCTAGCGTATGACGTAAGCTAACAGTTTCATCAAGGGGAAAAAAAAAAAAAAAAAGTTAAAAAAAGGATGTATGTTAAAATAAATCTTTATCTTGCAAATCTTTGTAACAAATACATAGAGAGCTGATTCTTTCAAGAGGAACATTTGTCACGATTATAATTTGCTTAAGTAAGAGTCTCTTTTATATATGCCTGCGTGAAAATATTTGTAAACAAACTCTTTAAATATTAGTAATATTTACTTATTATTAAACTAATAGAAAAATACGAAAACAACAGTTTCGAGATTTGTATAATGAAATGTTTGGCTTATTAAAACTTTTGTGCTTATGGTGGCAAATCTACTGGTTATGTTCAAATATTAAATTACTAAAAAAATAATTTCATTAGTCGTGTATAAAAATGAGACATTCTAATGCAATTTTTTAAATATTTAAAATCTTGAAATAATAAGCTTACAGCAAAAGGAAACGTGAAATTTAAAGAATTTTGTGTGAGACTACAATATAACGAATTCTTTATGGATTTGTAGTTTCAAACGCGAGTTTTATTTATGATTATAATGTGTTTCAGCAAAACAGACATTACGGGAGCATGCGACAAAAAAAAAAAAAAAAAAAAAAACTGTTTGAAATTTGTCATAAAAAAATGCAATGTATTTTTGCTATTAAAAACTTAAAACAAAACAAAACAAAACAAAACAAAAAAAACTTTTTCTTTTCTTTTCTTTTTTTTTTTTTTTTTTTTTTTTTTTGTGTGTGTGTAATGAAATTTTCGGTTTGTATTAATATTTAGCATATGATCACCAGAAAGCAGTTTTTTTCTTCTAAAATTTTAAAGTACAAGAGAATTTATTTTATTGTACATGTATTAAAAGAAATCTGTCTAATGGAAACTTTTTAACAAATGGAATTGTACTATTGTAAGGAAACCAAAATGGGAATTTCGAACGATTCCGTACAAGAATACAATGTAACATGTATTTAGCGAGTTTATTCTTTTAAACAAAAGTTTTATTTTTGATTTTAATATGTTTAAGAAACAGAAATATTTATCGAACCGTGTGCGTAAAATGTTTTCAGAAACTGTTCAAAATTCAGTATTAATTATTTTTGATTAAGAAAAGGTATTGAAAAAAAAAAAAAAAAAAAAGAAAAAGAATATAAGAGCAGTGACAAGTTGACATGTTATTTTTCAAGTATTAATTTACAAAAGAATATTTTCTTACACGTGCATAAAAAATAAGCAAAATTTCCGATTTTTCGTAAATTGAATGTTTATAAATTTGTTCTGACCTAATAGTTTTTATCATTACTTTTTTTTTTTTTTCGCATTAGTTATTAAAAATATTAAAATTTTTAAGGATTTATTTTTGATTATTCAAGTTACAAAACATGATACCGTATTGCTTTCGTATTTATATAGTTTATTTGACTTTTGTAATTTTTCAACTGAAATGTACTACTTTACAAAGAAATACATCGACAGATGCAGGAAATTTTATAAACATTTTACCTGAACAAACGAATGAAACTTTCCCGAGATCCTGTTATGACCTCCAAAAACTCGGTTCTGTTGTTTGCCAGTATAGAAATGGATCGCTTATTGAAATGAATCCTGATTTCACTATGAAAAATGTTGATCGCCTAACATTTACTGATGTCAAGTATTTGCCTAGAAGAGCCTTAATGGGATTTTCTGTTGAGTCTCTAATTTTGGATGATCCAGAAGCAATTGTTGATGAAAATTTTTTCGATGGTATGGTATCACTAAGTGGAATCTCCGTGAAACGAAGCAGCATTAAGGTAATTAAATGTTTTATAATAATTTTATTTTTTTTTATTTTTTGAAGAAGTATTATACGTCCCTCCTCAATATGGAGAAAATTAAAATACACGCCAACATATAAAAAACACGTCTTTATTTCAAAATGTATTAAAAACTCTAATTTAGCGGATGTGGATAATATACATGCACTCAAAATTTCAGCTTAATCGGACGATAAGAAGTGGGTTAAATTTAAAAAAAACATATATTGAATTGGAGTTGGGATTGCCAAGCCCTGAGGCCCTTTTAAGTCTGTTATTGAATGAGCTTGTATTGTCGTCGAAATTATACAAATATGCAAAATTTCAGCTCAATCGGACGATAGGAAGCGGGTTAAAATTCGAAAAGAATTTTTGTACTGGTGTTGAGTGTGTCTAAGTGTTCATCACTCCTAAGTATGTTAATGTTTTAGCATGTATTGTCGTCGAAAATATATATGTGTGCAAAATTTGAGCTCAATCGGTTAAAATTCGGGGGAAAAAATTCAAACTGGAGTTGGGGGTACTTATTTATTGATGTCAAGTAATTGCCAAGAAGCATCTTAATGGGATTTTCTATTCAGTCTCTAAATTTGGATGACTCGGATGCAATTGTTGACAAACATTTTCTCCATGGTATGGTATCGTCAAGTGGATTCTGCGTGGAACAAAGTAGCATTAAGTTTTTTTTTTTTTTTTTTTTTTTTTTTTTTTTTTTATAATTACAAATTTTTATTTTTTGAAGACTCACCCTCAATATGGGGAAAATTAAAATACACGCCAACATATTAAAAACACGATTTTATTTCAAAAGACATTAAAAACCCTAATTCAGCGGATGTGAATAATATACATGCACTTAAAATTTCAGCTTAATCGGACGATAAGAAGTGGGTTAAATTTAAAAAAACGTATATTGAACTGGAGTTGGGATTGCCAAGCCCTGAGGCCCTTTTAAGTCTGTTATTGAATAAGCTTGTATTATCGTCGAAATTATACACATATGCAAAATTTCAGCTCAATCGGACGATAGGAAGCGGAAAGAATTTCTATACTGGTGTTGGGGGTGTCTAAGTGCTCATCACTTTCAAGTCTGTTAATGTTTTAGCATGTATTGTCGTCGAAAATATATATGTGTGCAAAATTTGAGCTCAATCGGTTAAAATTCGGAAAAAAAAAATTCAAACTGGAGTTGGGCGTGCCCATTTATTGATGTCAAGTACTTGCCAAGAAGCATCTTAATGGGATTTTCTATTCAGTCTCTAAATTTGGATGAATCGGATGCAAATGTTGACAAACATTTTCTCCACGGTATGGTATCGTCAAGTAGATTCTGTGTGGAACAAAGTAGCATTAAGGTAATTAAATGTTTTATAATATTTTTAAACTTTTATAGTTTGAAGAAGTATATTATACGCCCCATTCCACTATGGAAAAAATAAAATACCGTAATTTCTGGTAGATACCCCGCAGGTTATATAATCCAGTTTTGCACCAGAAATTTCAAAAATTTATATTTATACGAGCTCTTCCTTCGTAAAAGCATAGATTTCTCTATTAAATGAAATTTCTGGTGGAGAAATGAAATATCTTACCTGCGGGTTATCTACCAGAAATTTCGGTACACGCCAAAATATTTAAAACACGATTTTATTTCAAAGTCTAATAAGAAGTCCAATACAGCAGATGTGGCTATAATACGTGCCTGCAAAATTTCAGATCAATTGCATGACAGGAAGTAGGTTAAAATTCTGAAGCAAATGTTGAACTAGAGTTGGGGGAACAAGCTCTCAGGCGCTGTTATGTTTGTTATTGCATGAGCATGTACTGTCGTCGAAATTATACATGTATGCAAAATTTCAGCTCAATCGGATGATAGTAAGTCGGTTAAAATTTCAAAATAAAATTTGGATCAGAATTTGGGGTCGTAAGCCCTCAGATCCTCTTAAGATTGTTGTTGCATGAGCATGTATTGTCGTCAAAATTATACATGTATGAAAAATTGCAGCTCAATTTGACGATAGGAAATCGGTTAAAATTCGAAAAGTAATTTTGAACTGCTGTTGAGTTTATCTAAATGCTCAGGCATTCCTAAGTTTGTTAATATTTGAACATGTTTGTCGTCAGAAATATATATGTATGCAAAATTTCAGCTCAATCAAACAATTAAAGTGCGTTAAAATTTGAAAAAAAAAAAAAAAAAAAAAAAAAAAAGAAGTTGGGGGTTCAGAGATGCTACAGCTACAACCTTAAGTCCATAAATACTTGAGCATGCATTGTCAACGAAGTCGTTCATTTATGAAAAAATTCCATTCAGTCGAATGATAGAGTGTGGATGAAAATTCTTTTATTAGATTAATAAACAACGCTCAACATAAATATACAACATACTAAATTAAATAAAAGCGTGTACGAATAATAAATAAATAAACAAATAAAAATACCTTGTTTCTTTAGCGTGCTTAATTTCATCATGTTTCTTAATGAATTCTCTTCTTCATCATATTTCTTAATGAATTCTCTTCTTCGTTTTAACTTGCTTGGCACAACTTGTCTTTTCTTGGATTTAGCGTAATTAAACATCAACCAACCAACCTGTCTCTCAGAACGTATTTCTGTTCTTTGATTATTCACCATAAACTGACTAATTGCACATAAAACATAACATTTAATAATGTCAAGCAATTGCATAGAATAAACTAACAGGTATTTGCAATTATTTATTTTTACTCTGGATGATTCCGATGAAGTTATCAAAGAAATTGTTCTCCATTATGCTGTTACATTAGGTGGATTCGATATGAAACGAAGTAGCACTAAGAAAATTAAATGTTTATCATTATTTGAAGTTTTCCCGACTTGAAACTCCCAAGAAATATGGACAATAAATGTAAGAAAAACATATAATTTTTAAAAGAAAATTAAATTAGCTATTTTGAAATATTGAAGGTCAAAAGTAAAAGGTCACTTGACCTGGAAAGGAAATTTTTATTTTAAATTTGTACATGCGATATATCATTTTAAAGCCTGTTTTAAATGCTTTCTGTTCATACAAAATTTATGTCTCTCTGTAAATTAGGGAACAAAATATGAGCACATTTATAATATAATATAAGAATTTTGAAAATTTGCCTTTGGTACCCATTTTTGCAGCTCTGTTTATCAAAAACTAAAACAGGTAGGAAATTATTGATTAGTATACATTCATTTCTCTAGAGAAAAAATAAATGAGCCCAATTTCATATAAATCTGTGGAGGTCAAGTTTTTAGTTCTGTTGATTTGACCTAAGAACAAACCAAATGAGTGGAATTTCCAAAGGCTCTCTCCTAATAGATTTTTATTCTGATTGACTTGTAACTTTGGGAAAATAGTATAAGCAAATTGTACAATAAAATTAAAAAATAAAAAAGGAAGTTCATTTTTAAATTTTTTTAAAAATAAGTAACTACTTAATTTTTTCTAATTTATTAAGAAATGATTCGGAATATATACATTGTTTTAGGTTATTCCTGACTTCAAATTTGTAAAAGATTCGATAGAAGAAATAAGCTTTTACTCAAGTCCCCTCATGTCACTGGAAGGTACAAATTTACAAAATCTGCCTTTTGTAAATGTTCTGGTTTTCCAAAATGACTACATTGGTTTTATACATCCAGATGTGTTTAAGGTAAGTAGATGTTGAATTAAATGAATATGTAAAAAATTTATGTATATCAAATCAAAATACAAATTTAACATGAAACACTCCCCTAAGAGGACACTTATCAACATTTAGAGACTGTCCCTTGAGTGTCCTTTCATCCACAGGATATCCTGAGAATGTCCTAGAGATGTCCTAGGAAGATGTACTGTTAGGGTTAAGAAGATTGTATTAACAGGATTTTTAAATAAATTAGAAACGGAAAAAATATAACAGTAGTATTATATGACAGTATGATTATATAATAGTAATCTATAATAGGATTATATAACAGTAACACAATAGGAACAGTAGGATTATAAACACAAAAGGATTATATAACTGTATGATTAAGTTTTTTGAATGTTTGAAGATAGTTAAATTAATATATAGATGCCTATTTTTAAACATTACGGTAAGATAATATTAAATTTTGCACAGATATCATTAATTATATCCAAAAAGAGGGATCACTATTTTGAATGCTTCTACAGTTCACAATATGGCTTAAAATTAATATAAACGATTATTTACACTTCAAAAGAACTACTTAAAGTTCAAATTTTTATACATGAAAGGGCTTGTTTTTTATTGCTTAAAACAAATTTTAGAAGTAAGATTATTTCACGCAATTTGTAAATAATATGGCATTAAAACATATAGCTACTATTATGGCATGAAAGCATATTGGCACAGTAATATATTACAAACACTGTATTAAATAAATAACGCTACGAATTTTATCTCTTTACATGAAAATTATTTCTATCTCGGACAATATTCGAAGACAACAGGTATAGATAATTAGCTTATTTGTTATAGTAAAATGCATCGCTTTACCAGAGAAAACCCAGTGAATCGATCTGCTCAATGATCTTACCAGTGTTCGTGTTCATTTAACATCTTAAAAACTAATAACATCCTCGTTTTCATATTGATCAAAAAATCCCTTCCAATAATATCTTTGATTATCGTATAGCTTTCTAATACATTCTTCAATGTAAAAGTCTAAGGTTATGTAGGCAATTTTTATACCAAAGGTACATAATAATATCACCGTTAAATGTAATATTATCATCGCAATATAAATTTAAATAACTACGATGTAACTTAATATAATAAATAAAATAACGGGTGTAGAATAAGTATTTAAACTTCAAAAACTTCTTCACACACCATAAAATTAAACTAAGCTCAACCGATTTTGAAAAGATGTGGCCTTTCATCTGCAGGTGCAAAAAGCACGTACCCTGGAGGAAAAAACAAGATAATCTAACAATATTTCTCATAATTAAAAAAAAAATTTCTGTTTTATGAGGTTTTTTGCTCCCACCCCACATTTTCTTTGATTTGTGATTTCAAGTTGATGCCAATAAAAATAAAACATTTACAAATTTTTATTATTATTTTTTTTTTTTTTTAACATAAAAAAAAAAAACATTTATTTGCACGTTATTAAAACAAGATAAAAAAATTAAACCTGCATCCTAAAAGAATTCCGATAAAACTGACGTGCCATAATACCTTTATTTATTTATTTATTTATTTAAATATTAACTTCAATTAATTAAATATTTTTTTTTCTTGATATTATCATCCGTAAACTAATGTGGATGCATATTTAGTGCATTTTAAATTAACCGTGTTTCTAACCAATATAATGAAACTCCAATAATTCAATGTCATTTGTACTTCGTTAACGGCTAAATATCACACTATTTGCCTAAGTTTTAGATTAGATGAAAATAGTTGCAAAATAGAAATATATTTATTTAAAAGTTTCAATTAGTCATTATTTTAAAAGTTTATTTAAATATAGTTTTACCAGCAAAGCGAGCAAAGCCTGCTAATGTATTGAATAAATTGAATGCTAATGTAAGATGAACAATGATTTTTTTTTTTTTTTTTACATATTGGAAAAAATTGATGACCATGGCATATTAAAAAATTCTTTTTAATTTTGAGTGTCGGGGAAAACTTCTCACATTCATCTTTTAAGAGACAAACGCTTTCAAATGCGCATTGGTTCAGTGTATCCTGTTTTTTATTTCCAAGAAAACAGAATATTTCAAACTGAGTATTAAAAGTATACACATTAAAAGTATATCACATTAAGAGTATAATTTTAAAACAATTACCTCATAGCAATTTCATCATTACCAACCTGCATATTTCCTGGCAAGAATATTACATATGTTTTATTGAATGACAGTTATAGCATGCCACCTAAACCACATTTCTTAATCGACAAATGAATATGGCATTAATCTTTAAACTGAAAAATCAGAGTGTATTGAAAACGAAGTCTCCAACGTGATCTGGTGATTTACTATTATTATTATTATTATTCGAATGGAAACCTACCTATTCTAATTGCCCAAAATAAACTGCTTCTTAGCTGTTAAATTTGACAAGAAATTTATTTTATTCAATATATTTTGATAAAACAATAAGTTTTTTGAAAAATTTTTCGAAAAATCTCTGGGGTACATATTTTATGCATTCGCTTAAAATGTATCGTAAAATCGTCCATCTCAGGCTCAATTATGCTTGCCAGATTTACAGCTGAACCTACATTTCTTACATTAAATAACTCCCCACAGTGACTTTACTGCACAAAGGATTTACTTTGGTATTTTTCGAACTTAGCTTATCTTAACTATGTTTATTATGTTGAGCTTTCTTTCTTTCGTAACACGAAAGACTTTCTTAGCATTTGTGCATCCTTATCATCCATATCCTCCATTATTTAACCGGTAATGATAAATATATTTTTCAGAAGAGGTTTCCTTGTATCCAAGCGTGGAAAAAAATGTGAAAACGTATATTAAAAAACACTTATGTGCCATAAATTGTTAGCAACAATTGAAGAGGCAGGAGGCTATTTAAGTGACGTTAATAATAGAAACGAAATATGTTTCTTAACCAATGAATATGACTAAACGAAATAGCTTTTACAATTTACAGAAAAGTTTCCTTATGTAAAATTAAAATGATATATTATGATAATATTATGTTTGTATTATGATAATGTTACAAATTTGTAAATAAAATTCTTTATTTTTATGTCATTTTGTTTAAAGAAACTTAGGTTATAAATTGTTACTTTTCTGCGTTTCTGCCTTGATTCATTATTTAAATAGCTCATTTTCAATCAAAAAGCTTCTCCAGGGCAAATTTGGTCTTGTTAAAGAATTTAGAATCATGTTGGCGAGTTTATCTCCCCTCGGTGACTATTTTGGCAGCTATGGCGAGAAATAGTGTATTATGAATCTTTATATTATCGAAGCTCTAAATCGAATATTTTTCACGAAGTACTCGAAAATTTCTTGAAATACACAAAGCTATATAATGATCGCATTCTGGCCATCGAGTTCTGTTGAAACGAATTGCTTTACTGCTAACACCTCTCGTCTGACGGAGCCTCTGCTAATTATAACAGTTTATACTGTGTGTTCTGCTATGATACAGTTGGAGCTGTAATTTTTAAGTTTTCAGTTATTATTTAAACTGTGTTATATGATAAATCTAAATTGGATACTTGATTGACAGGCCTACAATATTCTAAAATATTCTGCAAATAAACGTTTAAGCCTTCATTCATGGACAATTCACGAACCCCGAAAAGGAAAATTTTTGGTATCAGAAGTGGGATTGTCTGCTGAATGGTCATAACAGATGAAGAAACTTCTGGAAGTTCAAACCCCTGAGATAACCAATTTAAAATTTTGCATGATCGATGAAATTAAAAGTGGGAAAAAAGAGATGAAAGACAATATGAGAATAGGGCGAAAAGAAATGAAGAACTTTCGTCAGAAAAATGTGACTATGTAATTGTGAAAGAAGTAATTGAGAATAAATTACCAGTTATGGAAAATAGAATTGATGAAATGGAAGCTAACGTTATGAAGATAAAAGAGAGCTCTGAAGAGAAAATACAAGAAAATGTCGATCAACAACTGATAGGAAGATTTTCTGAAATATTAAGTGAATCTAAGAAAATAGAATAAGAATAAGAGTGCAAAATAGAAGAAGATGGCAATTGCAGCTGAAAATTGCTAGGAAAATTTCGAAAGAAGTTTGAAGAAAGATTAGGAAATGAACGGTAAAAGAAGATCCGGTGTTTGGAAGAAAAGTTTGTATCAGTGACTGCGGAAGATGGGAAGAATATAGAATCGAGAATTAATAAATCTTGCTACCTATGATCGCGAATCATCTTAACAAGTATATAAGACATATATTTTCATCGTAACTGAATCTAATGGATGGGACCCGACACTGTTAAAAATTTAGTGTTAGTTTGAACCAAAACTTGGTACTGAAATAGCTACAACTATCCGATAGTTTAACTTTTTACCACTTTTTATGTTGAATCAATTATAGGTATTATGTTTTAAATTTTAAAAAATCAACATTGGACCAAAGCGATGATCGAACTGAAGCTTTTCGTGTTTCAAGTGTAACACACTGGCACCGCGCCACGCTTTCTTGACCGATAACTCTGTTTCCTTGATTTTGATGAAAGGGGCTAAATTTTCTAGGGTCTTATCTTGCCCCATAGGTGAGTTATTGCAAAAATTTAGAACTTCACCCTATGTTTTCGACTACGCTCTCTAATTTAAGCTTGGTTTGGTTTCAAAAAGAATTTTACTGATTCATACTTCTTGCACTGTGTAATAGTTTTTTCTCTCTTTTTAAAAGGATATGCTGCAATAATCTTTCTCGTAATAACATTTGGTTAATGATCAATTGAATAAAGAGCTCCCTTTTTTTCTTACAATGAATGTTGGTCTTGAATGGCATAAACACTCGATATTACTTTACAAGTTTTATTTTCCCTCTTCGGCTTACAGCCCTTGATTTTCAGCGCGCTAGTGACGCATCTCCTAAATAATAATAATAAAAAAAATTATAGTTTAATGTACGCCGGAACACGTCTCAAAGTTTTGGTGCAACTGAAATTCAATCACAAGAAATAGAAAATTAAAAAATTAGATTGAACCATATTATGGTATTGTTTATAACTTTACTCCATATAGTGGTTCAAGTTTAGACTGTAATTTTTAACAGTATCATTATACTGCCAAGACAGTGTGTTTAGCAGTACCATTACGTGGCGACACAGATGACATTCTCGAAACACTTTCGAAAGAAAAGCGGTATGATTTCGAAGCTCTGACAAGAGCTTCGTTTTGGAGAAAAATGCTCGAGAGAATGTAGTCATCTTCAGTTAAAGCCCCGTTATCAGAGAGCAGGTGACAGTTTACAAGTGCAGGCAACAAATATTAAGAGTCTATCATATTTCGCTCGGATTGCCACGCTGAAATTCGAAATGATTCGCCCCTCCAATATTTCGTCGATGCCGTGCAAGATCCAGAGACTCTAAATGAACTCTCCTTACCAGAAACTCTCCTTACACTTGCAACGCAGCAAGATTGTACGTTATCACTTTATATGCAACACTCATCGCTTTATTTGCAGCCTACTTTGTCCGTCGATCCTGCGACAGGCGGATTGCCCATCTGCGCAGCAGTAGTGCGACGTAAAATTAAACCATCCATCCATCTATCCTGTGACAGACGGACAAAGTAGGTATGCGACATAAAATAATTCTTCGACCCAAAACAATTGTTGCGATTTCTTGTTAATTCCCCCATCATACTATAGTATGGGGAACTTAGGTAATCGTGAAAATTTTCGGCCTCAGTTTTTTGAATTTTTACACGTTTCAGGTGTGAGGAATCCGAAAATGACAAAATTTGTATGATGTCCGTCTGTAGGGTATCTGTTAGTTTGTTAGTCCGTTAGTGAGTTTGTTAGTCTGTGTACTCGATATCTCAAAAACAAATAGTCGCAGAGAAGTCAAATAAGTTTTAAAATATTGCTTTCGACAATGACAAGAACCATATTCATTTGCAGCATTCGAATTAAAAAACTTCGTAAGTTATTATAAATTTACGATTTTCTTAGCATGGGAGAATAGGGCGAAGTTTCACTTAAGCGTCCATTAAGTAGAAAATGTTTACTGTAACGATATCAAGACAGTTTTAAAATTTCAGTTTTGAATTCGGAATGAACATCATTAACTATAAACATGCTATTTTGAAAGTATCGCAAGTTATTTGAAATTTACGAATTTATTAACATGACAGAATAGGGCAAAATTTCACATAAACGTCAATTTTGAGGGATATCTTCATCGTAAAGATGTCAGAACACTTCTGAAATATTATATAGGACACTGGCAGGAATATTATTGACTATGAATTTTCCAATATAAAAATTTCGTAAGTTATTGGAAATTTACGAAATTCTGAACATGGGAGAATAGAGCAAAATTTCACATAAACGTCAATCTTGAGGGATATTTTCATCGTAAAGATGTCAAACCACTTTTGAAATATTATTTAGGATACTGGAATGCATATCATAGACTACGATTTTTCCAATTTAGAAAATTCGTAAGTTATTTGGAATTTACGATTTTCTTAACATGGCAGAATAGGGGAAAGTTGAGCATAAACGTCTATTTTGAAGATCATAAATATATCAGGCAACTTCAAATAACATTTACGATACTTGTTTGTACATGATTGACTACAAATATTCTATTAGGAAAATTTCGTAAGTTGTACATAATTTAAGATTTTTATCAACATAGCAAAATTGAAAATTTTTCATATAAATCTGAATTTTGAGGATTATTGCATTGGAAATAGTAGCTTGAAAACTAAACAACGGAAACTCTGATAAAATAAATTAATAGATTAGAATAAGATAAATATATCGAAGTGAACGGTGGATAGATTATTACACCGATATCTTAAAGTCAAATTTCTACACAATATTTTCCTTACATTTCGGAAAGTAAAAAGCAAACAATAATTAAACTAGTGGATCTGCAGATCAGGAGCCTCAACGTCCTATTTGCACCAGACATTTTTCAATAGGTCATTTTTATTTATTTCTTATTATATAATAGTATATATTGATTCGATCGACTTATTACCATAATCAGATACATTCCTGAGGGGGGCTACCGCCCCCCTCAACCCCCCGCTGTATCTCTCTTTCTATACCTATTTGTATATCATATAAAGTGTTACGGAATTGTAAATAATTGCATTTATTTTTGTATAAATTTTTTCAAAGAGGCTTAAGTCGATAAAATGCTAATTTTGTGCATTTCTAGTCGTTCTAGCGTTAAAATAGCCTAATTTTCCTTTAAAAACGAATTGAAAAGCTCCAATAAGGGAAGAAATGGATTTGGCGCCAAATTTGGCGACTGTTTCCCTCCTTGGCAATATTTTTGGCGACCTTGGCGAGAAAGTCCTTATTAGGGATATACCAAATATGGAAGCTCTAATCTCATTGGCTGATGAGATACGATAATTTTCCAGAACAGTCTGTGTTCGATAGAATAGTATAAAAGTAGCATTTTTTTAGCCAAGGCTTCCAATCTCAGATCTGTGTCGGTTTCGTCAAATGCTTGCTTTGCTTTGAGCCTCTTTGAATGAGACTTGCTTTATGTGTTATTGCTAAACAGTTTGTACTGTTGTTTTGCTGTTAACGGCTGTTGTTTAAGCTATGTTTACTGGTTGAATTGAAGCTGATACTTTGTTTATAGACCTGTATTCTTCTGGAACTTTCTGTAAATAAATCTCTGAATTTTTGCAAGTTTCGCCTTTCATTCTCGGACAACTTACAAACCCCCAAGTACGCAACAATGTGCATTCTTATTAAACGACGGTCTTGTATTATTTCCCGGAAATTCATGAATACCGAATTTCACACAAAAAAAAAAAAAAAAAAAAAAATGACATAGCATATCAGAAATATTTTGCGTAACCTTTAAACTAATTATCAATTCTATGCCCACAATTTTCAACATGAAAACAGGCTTTTAAAATTCTAATAAAATTTCATTATATTTGATGGGGTGTAACCATGTTAAAATACACTTTTAAGAAATACCGACTATACACCATAAAAGTACGAAATTCCTTTATGTATCCCGGAAAAGTAGCCACAGTCATTATAAACGCCAATAATAAGAATAAATCTAATTAATTATAACTCATTAATCTTTCAAACTAATTTGACATCATTTGGATGATTACAGTACATACTCGGAATTATTTTGTGTGGTCCCATAAATTATTTAGTCTATACATAACCGTTTTTTAGAGTGAACATGATTTTAAGCATCTTTATAATGTATGTTAACTTTATTAAGTTCAATTCAGCATAAACGCATTAAAGTGCGCGCTTAAATTAAAAATTCGTCCATAGGCTCTAATGTTACGAAATTCTTTCGTGTGTCTTTGTAAACGAACCATAAACATTGTATACACCAGTAAAAACTATTCAGCTTATTTTGCGTTTAAAATTAATAATTGTTCTAAATTTAACATCGTTTGGATGACTAAGTGACATTGTCAGAACACTTTTGTAAGGTCCTGTACATTAATTAGAAAGCTTAAGAGCACATATTTTCTTCAAGCAACATAAGTTTAAGCATCTTACTCACGTACTCTAGTTTCATTTTCTTCATTGCAAAGTAATGATATTAAAATGCGTTTAAACGAAATTCACCCCATGCGCCGTAATGTTAAGAATTTTGGCGTGTCCATGTACACAGTTTATAAAAAATATAGCAATGAAAATTATACAACTACTTATATGGAAAGCTGGAATGTGTGCGCCAATTTGCAAGTCAATCGAAAGATTTTTGCGGCCGCTATTGCGGTACATACAAATTCTTCCCATAGGCCGTAAGGATTAGAAAAATTTTGGCGTGTCCCTGTACACGAACAACAAAGGGAATACACACCTAACACTATACAGCTAATTCCGTTGGGCTCGTGAATATGTGTACCAAATTGCAAGTCTATAGCGTTATTTTTGGGGCTGCTATCGCGGTACATACAAATTCTTCCCATAGGCCGTAATGATAAAAAAAACTTTGGCGTGTCCCTGTACACGAACTACAAATGGAATGCACACCCAAAACTATACAGCTAATTTCGTGGGGATTATGAACATGTGTACAAAGTTTCAAGTCAATAGCGTTGTTTTTACGGCCGCTATCGCACGACAGACAGACAGACAGACGGACGGACCGACGGAACCCAAAATCCTTTTGAGTCTCAACAGAGGGCCTCCACTGACGTTTCGGCAAAAATTGAAGTCAATAGCTTGATTTTTGCGGCGGCTCTCGCAGTACATACAGATTCTTCCCATAGGCCGTAATGATAGAAAATCTTTGGCGTGTCCCTGTACACGAACTACAAATGGAATACACACCTAAAACTATACAGCTGATTCCATTTGGCTTATGAACATGTGTACCAAAATGCAAGTCGAAAGCGTGATTTTTGTGGCTGCTATCGCGGTACATACAAATTCCTCCCATAGGCCGTAATGATAAGAAAAACTTTGCCGTGTCCCTGTACACGAATTACAAATGGAATACACACCCAAAACTATACAGCTGATTTTGTGGGGCACATGAACACGTGTACCAAATTGCAAGTCAATAGTGTGATTTTTGTGGCCGCTATCGCGATACATACAAATTCCTCCCATAGGCCATAATGATAAGAAAAACTTTGGCGTGTCCCTGTATACGAACTACAAATGGTGTACATACCAAAAACTATACAGCTGATTTCATGGGGCTCATGAACACGTGTACCAAATTTCAAGTCAATAGCGCTATTTTTGAGGCCGCTATCGCGCGACAAACAGACAGACAGACAGACAGACAGACAGACACAGCCCAAAACCGTTTTGAGTCTCAACAGAGGGCCTCCACTGACGTTTCGGCAAAAATATCCAAGTCTTAAGCAGTTTTTAGCTGGTCAGACTAACTTGCTACATATACAGATGGATTGTTTCTTGTCCTGCAGCCAAAGGTAATATTCTCTTTTATTATAATAATTAGTTATTTTATTGATTGTCTGTTCCGCAGTAATGCATATTATGGGGTGATATTTCAGATGGCAGGCGAAGAATATCGAATTTCATTCTAAAAGCGTTTATTGACATTCTTGTGCCAGCGCCGGGAAAGTATTTTTATGTAATATATATGCGCACTACATATATGGTGCTCGTTCACTTCTTAATTAAAGGCTGCAATCCCAATATACTTAATTATAGAGTATTTTCAGTCACGTGACCAAAACCTTGGCAACGGTCTTAGTAACGCTATCAAAGGGCAAACATTATTCTTTTAATACGGCGAAATATATCGAAACTCTTAATGATCAAACAAAAACAGATATATTCAGAAAATAAACTAATTGATAATGTAGATCCATGTTCATTAGTAACTGTTAACAGCGATCAACTATTTCCTCCAGTCAATTTGTGATCTGTTGGAAAATATTTTGTCTATTCGACATCTGCTTACACTAGTAGTGATTTCAATGCATATAAAAGTTTACAAGTGTACAACCAATTCTAGTGCGGTTGATTGAAAGAAGTTTTTGGTATAGAGATAAAAGAAAAGTATCTACACGTACTATTGTGTGCCCCACAGTTACGATTTGAGCAGACGACACTTGAGGCTTTGACGTCATCTGAAAAAGCTCCATAATATTATTTCGATTAAAGGAGTTCGTAATGGAAAAAAATTCATTTAAGAAAGAAAGTTTTAGAGAGAAAGAGAAAACTATAATACGGTGTATGAATATTTTCCTCTATATAATATGTACTTTAATTTAACACTATTGCATTTTAAATAATTTTAGCCCATTTATCATAGTTATAAAGAACTTTCGATGCGTCCTTGTGAAAATATAAGTGCTACATTCACAAAAATCTATAGAGTTCATGCGACAAGGACCTATAATATGTGCAAGAATTTTCAGCCCAGTTGCATAAGACGTTTAAACGCTATTACACTTTAAATAATATGAGCCTATAAGAAGACAACGATGAAGAATTTTTTGTTCTATCCCCGTAAAATAACTGTAAAATGAGATTCTCCAAGATTCATACGGTTTGTGTGACAGTGACCTACATCATGTATAACAATTTTCATCTCAATCCAATAAGGCATTCAGACGCTATCGCATTTTAACTAATTTGCGCCCATAGGTCATAATGATAAAGAATTTTTCTTTGTATTCCTTTAAAAAGTACTATAGAAGATAATACGATTCGTGCTAGGGTGACCTATAACACACGTTCGAACTTTCAGTTCAATTGATCAAAGCAATTAAACTGTATCTTGTTCACTCTCATATATACTCACATACATGTACACATGTATACGTACACGCATAGACAAATGCATACACGTATACATACAACACTGTAAAAATAGCAGAAATGTAGTAGAAATGCACTCAGGTCAGCTAAAAACTTGTAGAAATACGGATAGATCAAAGTTAAATTTTTGTGATGATTACAATACTTGCCTTACCTTTCGTAACAAGTAAAAAACAGACTACTTAAAAAAATGTACAAATAATGACTAATGTAAGATAAAATTCAATATGTAGGAGATGGATTAAGTTTACAGTAAAAGATCTCTAACGCTGGTGAATACAATTTCCAGCTACCATCTTTGATATGGTTAAAATGCGATGATTTGATATTCAGTGTTTTAGAAGAAAAATTATCTGGTAAAGTCCTGACGTAAATTTATTAGAGTGATACATATACTATAACTTATAACACAATACCACACATCTTCTAACTGACTAATTAATTTTGCAGGGTACAGAGAATGTCCATACCATTGATTTGACTAACAATCTATTGACATATATTCCACCAAATATTTTGAACCCCATGAAAAGTCTAAAAGTATTTTTAGCTGGTCGGAATAACTTGTTACATATAGATGGACTGTTTTCTGTTACGCAGCCACAGGTAAGATTCCGTTTTAATATATTTTTTAATTAATTTATTACACTCATGTTTGTGAAAATTGCAACAACGAGAAGGAATGTGAATATAAGAATGATATTTATTGGCCACATACATTATAGTAGGAAAAACAATTGATTAAATTTTCAGGAAGTTTTGAGTAATATATCCTGAAAAAACAGTACATAAAGCAGCGACCTCTGGGAGTAATAACTACACTTATCTGCCAAGGCATTGAATCGAAGGTGCTCGATCGAATCGAAGATCATCGATTGGATGACATACTCGGGCACAGTACTTTATGAAGCTTCAACAGGGTGCCACAGTTCATAGACCGTAGTTACTGGTAAATGGTGGCGGGTCACTCGCTTTTCAACGACTAAACAGACATTCGCATTGGAACGAGATCAGGAAAACGCCCTGGCCGTTGCAACGGTTGAACCCATTCTCTATCAAGGAATATCCGGACAATACAGACAACTTGCGACCGTGCATTATTCTGTTTAAATGTTGTGCTACGAAAGCATAGAATATAAGGCAGAGGGGCTGGCCTTAACTCACCATAAATTTAATGGCCGCTACTCAGAGTGCCGGGAATGCGAACAAGAAGTAATCGAAACGTGTATGCAATGGAACACCATACCATCACTGCAGGTGATGGACAGCGTGACGATGTCGAATCCCAGCTGGTAATGTGCATTATTCACAATACTGTTAAAAACGGATGGCAATCTTAAGGATGTAAACAGGATTGTGATTTGTCTGAAAAGCAACTTCACGCCATTACGTCTAGGTTCGTCGTTGATCACACATTAAAGGCGCCCATATCAGTGATGCAGTTTTGAGGGTAACCAAAATTTTGGTAGCCGCATACTGGGTCACCACCTGGAGTGATTGTATACGGTACCATTGGATACACGGTTTGATCAACTGTTGTTTTCATTTCCGCCACTCTGAATGCCCGCCATTACAATTCTGACGAGTTAAGGCCCATCGCTCTACCCTATATTCAAGGCCTCCGAAGCACAATATTTAAGCAGGACAATGCAAGTTGTCCGTATTGTCCAGATCTTCCTTGATGCAGAATGTGTTCGGCTGTTGCTCTGCTCAGTGCGTTCTCCTGATTTTGCATCAATGAAAATGTCTGTTTAATCATTGAAAAGCGACTGCCCACAGACCACTCAGCAGTAACTACGATCAATGAATTGTGGCATT
Organism: Salticus scenicus; assembly: GCA_963930645.1. NCBI lineage: Eukaryota > Metazoa > Arthropoda > Arachnida > Araneae > Salticidae > Salticus > Salticus scenicus. Next base: position 162,107,361 of record OZ005658.1, read on the forward strand.
GTGTTGAAGCTTCATGAAGTGCTCTACCACTACATGTCCTGCAATCGCTGTTTGAGTCAATGCATAGGCAGATAAGTGCTGTTATTGCTCATAGAGGTCGTTGCTTCATGTACTATTTTCTCAGAACGTATTATTCCAAATTTTCTGAAATTTTAATCAATTGGTCTTCCACTATAATGCATGTGCCCAATAAATATTAATCTGATATTCGCGTTCCTTGGTGTTGCAATTTTTACAAACATGAGGGTAATAGTCTATCACGCACCAGTATATGTTCCCTAAGAACACACTTGCCCATAAAGAATCCTGAAGATATGGAAGATTTGCTAGTAGGGTGTTGTGGGATAATTTTTCATATGACAGTCAAAGAATGTCAAAAAAAAATACAGTCGGGGAAAAAAAACGCAACACTCAAAGTAACTTCGTTGCTAATCTATGTAGAAAAACGTAATAAGTATCATTTGACGGGGAATTGTGAGTAGTTTCAGTAAATGAACTGAAATTTTGAATTGGGGTCGTCTATATATTAAAACTCGCACCAACTTTGATTTTTTTTTCAATTGTAATGCCCCATTTTTGTTTTATATTTGAATTGTTGGGATCGCGACATCGCGAAAAAGTATATTGGTTGTATATTTTACTTATTTTTTTCACATAGTTATAAGCGTTCAAAATTTGAAGGTGCTAATGTTAAATTCATATTTCAAACTTTTGTTAATTTATTCACAAAAAATAACTTGTTATATATATTACGAGATACAGTGCAGAAACCCAAACATAATCCATCATTACTTTTGATTTTGAAAAATATTTTAATTCTGAAATGATTTATGACCTATATTAATTTTTACATAAAATGAATCCTAATGCTGAAAAATATGGGTTTGCAAATTTGCAGCTCGTTTCAGTTATTAGTTTTCGAGATACAAATAAATCTTTCTTTTGGAGTGGCTTATGGGGGCGTCTCTTATAACGTTTTCCATGAGATAACGAATCAGATCTTAAAAAATAACAAAGAAAAATAACAAAGAAAATTAAACAAAATATTTTTATTTTTTATTTATGGGTCAAATTACATAACAACAACGTCAAACGCAAATAAATGAAACAAAAATGATGATTTTTAGACATTAGTGTTAACATCAAGAATTCCTGATTTCTAAAGAATATAAGCCCTGCCTTCATCATTCTTCAAAACAAAACAATACAGAAAAGAAAAGTAAATGCGACATTGAGTATTCGTGTTAAATTTCTTATTTTATATTGACAAAAATATGCACAGGTGGTATTTACTTCATAGATTACTGGTGATAAATTGTGAATCTTTTAAACGAGCACTAGAAGAAAAAATTAACTAAATAGGCGGGGTTTACTGTTTTAAATAGAAAAATATGTTTAATGTAAAAATTGTCAATTAAAAAAAAGAATGGAATTGGAATACAAGACAGAGTTGTAAAATCATTTCTTAACTACCGTCATAGTTAAAGGCATTTGCTTCATATATTGCTTTATTTTTATTTAGTTATTTAGTTATTTTGTAGGGGGGGGGGATTATTATTTTAAGGATACTTTAGTCTTTAAAATTTTATTGATATATTTTAACTTTATATATTTTTAAAAATATACTTTAACTTTTATAAATATGTTTTAGCACTTTCTGTGATCACAGGATTTTGTGTTTTTGACGGTAAGATCCGCCTACGGGCGTTTTTCTCACAAAATATAATATTTCAGGGCAAGTATACACGATTATGTTACAAATGGATATACATTATAAATATATTCTTTCTAATCAATATATTTCTATCCATAGTATATTTTGTTACAAAAATATGAACACTTTGTCCACATTTAAGAAATATGTAACACACAAATTACGAAAGAAACGCCCACCTACACAGTTACAGATTTTCAGATGACGTGAATCTACGTCAGCAGTGGCGAAAGCGTTAATGGGCTCTTCCCACCTGACGTCAGAGGTCACATGATAGAGGAAAGACAAATAGCAGACGAAGTCTTGTTTATCTATAGCGATTGCTGAAATAACATATTTTCTATTCTTATTTTTGATCAATCGTATATCTGTGTTATTTTTTTTATACATCATCATTTTTAATCCATTTTATATCATTATTCATCGTTTTTAGTTTGCTGTATACATTTACAATCATCATTTAGTTTATACCTGTTATTGATGTTCATGAAAACCATGTTTAAATACTCTGATTTTTGGTACTTAAATCAGTGAAAGTGCAATATCGTACTGCGTAAATCCATTTAGACCAGTAACTAAGTTAATTAACTTGTTGTAACACCTTTATGCAATTAAATAAAATGAAAACATTTCAAAATTTCAAATTATAATCCATAAACATTCCACAAGAACAAGCTATTATATATTGCTAGATCAGTTAATGTAACAGTTACACTAGAACATACAAAAATCGATTCTTACAGTTGAAAATAAATAAACACATAAAGTGTTTTTAAAAAATTATTAAATTTACAAATACAACTATTCTACTGTTTACAAAAGCACAATATTACTTTTATTTTATTTTATATTAAATATTAACATTTTTGTTCTTAAGAGCAATATTTAATTGAATTCGATTCTCAGAATTCAATTATTCGTTTTCCTCTATCACATGATCGAGCAGACGAAACTGGGAAGAGTCCATTAAGGGGTACATACAAATGAAACACCTCCGGTTGCAAAGCCGTTTGCAAGCGTTCCAAATGTATGACTACAGTCGGCAGCAAAAGTATCCGAGCACTAGCAAAATTTCCTATGTAAAAAAAGCACACTTAACACTGTTTTGTTAAATAAATCCTTGTCGAATCATGTTCTTAGACTGACTAAGAACAGGATTCGACAAGGATTTATTTAACAAAACTGCATTAAGTGCAGTTTTTTTACATAGGAATTTTCGCGAGTGCTCGGATACTTTTGCTGTCGACTGTATTTGCAAAAAAAATTGCAAAATTTACGTCATCGAAGTTGCAAGCGTTCCGTTTGTATGTAACCCTAAGAAATTATATTTTGATAGAAATTATAATACGAATCGTACAGTTCCAAAGAGTTCAACTGACCCAAAAGATTAAAAGTGCGATTAAAAGTGCGATTAAAATTGTTTAATATTTGCTTCATGAACCCTTACAATAATTTTTCCGGAAAGATTTAGTTTATGCGTTGTTGTAGATATATATATCTAAATTATTTCATTTCGTATATTATGTTACATCTACGAAAGAAAATGGTGATCAGTACAGCCATAATAGAAACTTTTACTTAAAAAATATTGCACATTTTACAAAGAGTACTTCTGCACCAATCGCAAGTGTAATGTATTTAAATAGACCTAAAATTATCTAAAAAAGTATTGAAGTACAGTCGGTAACAAAAGTGTTCGAACACAAGCAAAAATTCCTATATAAAAAATGTAGAATCAATACCGTTTTGTTAAATAAATCCTTGTCGAATCATGTTCTTAGTCAGTCTAAGAACGTGATTCGACAAGGATTTATTTAATAAAACAGTATCAACTCTACTTTTTTAATGTAGTGTTCGGACACTTTTGTTACCGACTGTATATACAAATCTAAAAGACTGAATTCAGAATAATTAATGTTTTTATTGATTTTTAAATATGTGTATTTTTTTCCCTGAAAGATTTCCGGTGTGAAACATTAAAATTTTGTCTGTTTCATATAGGATCTTAATTTAATTTTTCTACATTTACAGATAACCCCTAACACATTTTTGATTATAACTCCGTAAATACTAAATATAAAGTGTGCAAACAGTATACTTTTCCACACAGCCAGACTCTCAGGAATTCGAATATGAAGTCAAAACTGGGTGTTGCTATTGAAAAAAAAAAAAAAAAAAGTTGGCGCTTGTTTCAATATGTAGATGACCCCCAATTCAAAATTCTACGAAATTTTCAGAAAGTGCATTTAATTTCCTGTTGAATTATGTCTATTAGATGTTCCTGAGTCAATTAATAACGAAATTACAGCGGGTGTTGCTTTTTTCTTTTTTCCCAGACTGTACATTGTAGTAGTGCTTTGTGCCAGTCTCGTGTTAGCAACGGCGAAAAAGAGTCTTTTTTTTTTTAATGTAATGTTTATTATGCGCACTACATATATGGTGTTAGTTTGCTTCATTATTAAAGGCCGTAGTCACAACATACTTAACCATACATTTATTTCAATTAACGAAGATTTAAAAAAAAATCATTAGAGAAAGAAAGCCTTTTTTATGATACAAATATTTCGTAAATTATTCAAAGTTAATACAAAGTTTTTCGGAGAATCTGCACTCAAGTAAGAGAAATTGCAAACGTCAGTCAATGTTCACGGAGACCATGATTTAAGTCAACATCTGTACTCATCGGATAGGACAGCGCTTCACATCAAAATCGCCAAACGTACCAGTGAATCATATTATTTAAATATTAATCCAATGGGAAAAATTTAAATTGAAATGACGGTTGAAAAAAGTAACTGTAAAATATCATTTAAGATACTGGAATGAACATCTCTATGAATTTTTTAATTTAAAAATTTCGTAAGTTATTTGGAATATACGATTTAATTAACATGGCAAAATAGGGCAAAACTGACCATAAACGTCCATTTTGAGGATCATAAATGTATCAGACAACTTCACAATAACATTTATGATACTTGTTTGAACATGATTGACTACAAATATTCTATTAGGAATGCCTATTAGGAAAATTTCGTAAGTTATTCGAAATTTAAGATTTCATCAACGTAGCAAAATGGGGCGATATTCCATATAAAAATGCATTTTGTAGATTGTTGCATTGGCAATAGTAGCATGAAAACTAAACTATGATATTGACCCTAATAAAATAAATTAATAGATTAGAAAAAGAAAAATATATCGAACTGTACGATGGGTAGCCTATTAGGCGGGGATTTCCTTCTGTAACAGTGTCAAGCGTTTGGTCAAATCCATTTCTCCTAACATGAAAATAATATGTTCTATACTAGATATTTATAAGAATATACATAGGATGGGAAACTGAGCAATGTCCGCTATGTCAACTAGTTTCTCTATGGCGAAAATGAATAGGGAGAAACAGTAAGTTATGCGAAACCCGTTAAATTAAAGAAATACTTTATTAATCTTGCTACCCAGAAATAATATTTTTCAACATATTTGGTCAGTAAGCTTGTCAAGTCACGAAGTTTTTGCCAACGTAAATTTTGATTTTGGTTTGGAGTAAATTTGAGGACTTGGTAAACAAATTTGTAAAATTTTGTAGTTTAGGGGTTGCAAAGTTTGGGAACTCTAATTTCAAAAGAAACAAACTTCTGGGATTTTTTGTAAAAATTTATTCGTTTCTAGCGTAAAACTAACTTCTTATAAAGTTCTCTAAATAACTAACAAGACTATAAAAAAAGAAGGATCATTATTAGTGATTTTATTGGGTTGTTCGGAAAGTCATTTCGTTTTTCTCAGCAGAGGACTTAATTGTATTTTTTTCACACCTTCATCACATTTAAGTTGCATTGCCATTACATATTGTGACAGCTGATATAGCAAGGCTTGCTTGTGAAAAAGGTCGTTTTATTCTGCTCAATAGTTTTTGATTGGTACCCTATCAAATAAAGAAAATCAGAAGCGACATTTTCGGCATATTTTGTTTTTGCTATCAAAAATGCGAAAATACTATTCAAACAAGGAAAAAAAGTATGCTATGTGTGCACAGAAAATTTATTTAAAGAACGCTATTGTCAAAACTGGTTTACCAAAATTTGTTCTGGCAATTTTGAGTTGAAGATGCATAACGTTCTAGAAAACCAGTTTGTGCTAATGAAGACAAAATAAAGTATTGATTTATGAAAAACTGCCAAATAACAACTCGTGAGATTGCTAAGAAACCGATCAAAGTGGAGAATATATAATTCATTAAAATATTTATACAATATAACAAAATCGTCTTTCATTTTCGAAGGAAAAAACGAAATTACTTTCCGAACAGCCCAATAGATTTGAATTTGCCTGTTTCTTTATGTGCTACTTTCTATATGGTACTACAGAAAATGTGGAAAAATATGGAAGCGCCATCATTTCCACAGAGTTGAGCGTTGACCTAGAATCTGGCATCCAAGTTTTACAAAGAATGATTGTTTAAGATTTGTAAAGTTTTGAATCTGTACCTTCAACAAGAGTCGAGTTTTGGAATTTTCCGGAGTGACTGATTGGTTTCTAGCGCAGAATTATCTCGAAAATTCTATAAACCATTAACAAGGGTCTCATAAATTTATATTCCGTTCAGACATCGAACTGTGCGGTTGATCATTGTTTCTGAATCAGCGAAATTCCTGTTCAGTAATATATTCAACCCTGTTTGCTTGATTTCTGTAGTACGAATGACTGTTTTATTGGATTGTTTGTGAATATTCGTTTATTATTGATTTGTTTGGTACAAAAAAAATGTTTAATTCATCTATTTTCAGATTATTCACTAAATAAAGCGCATTCGTCGACTAGAACCTGCTTATATTTTTACAAATTACTTTCTATACGCAAAAATGTCGACAACTTTCATAACATTGCAGGCTCTATCTACGGGCTGAATATTCATTAAATAAAGTGCGTTCGTCGACTAGAACTTGCTTATGTCTTTAATAATTACTTGCTACACACAAAAATTTCAACAATTTTCATATAACAACATCACTATGGGCTCTGTTGTTAGCGTCTCTTGAAATATCTATGAATGTAGGTTATATATAATGGCTAAAACCTTTGTATTTTTTGAAATTCTAAATATAATTTTCGTAAATATCACCATAACGGCAAATCACATAAAGACCAAAAAGTTATGTGCACAAACAAAGGCGTTATATTTGCAACGTTCTACGTCCAAATCTTTTTTGAGTTACTCAAGATACACATACTTGCACGCGTACGTATACGTATATACAGACGTCACGAAAAATCGTGCAAAATCGTAAATAACTCTAAAACTCCCTCGTGTCAAGGCAAAATTGGAAGAGTATAACTAGACGTTACGACAGTTAAAAATAAAATTTTTCAGCATTCTACGATCATTCGTTTTTAAGCTATGCGAAATACAAAATTCATTTGACTAATCAGAATTACAATGCTTCCTTATACTTTAAGTAATAATTACTATAGAAATGTATTGAAAAAAAGCTGTAATCAAAGTAATCGGTGCTTGCGCAGTAGCAAATCACATGATCTATGTTTGAGCAAGTCAAGGGTTACCATTTATCTTTTCTTACTTTATCTCATTGGTTTCTATCCGTAACATAAAAATAGCATATAATTGTTTAGCAGATTATTTATTAAGTACATCTACTTTTTTGCAATTTAATAATAGAACTTTTAGAAAATAGTGTGTTATTTTCCTTGGTTCTTACCAAAATGTCTCACAAAAAAAACATTCAAAAGATAACAAAAAAAAAATGTATATTATTATACTCTTCATAAAACACCAAAAAGAGAAAAAAATATCGGCTGAAATGAATTACAGCGACCAGAAAAAATTATTAAAATTAAGCATTTTGGGCGATTTAGCGCTGTAAGGCGATAAGTTCGTTAGCACCGAGATTGCCGTGTACGAACAGAACCGTGTTTTGCTTCTCCGCAACAAACTCAAAATCAGTCGCCTAACAGTGTGAAATCACCAAATATGCTTAATTTTTAAAAATTTTTGCGGTCGCTGTAATTCATTTCAGCCAATAATTTCTTCACTTTCTGGTGTTTTATGAAAAGTAGAATCACATACATTTTTTACAATATTTTTTGAAGACGAAACCTTTTGAATGTTTCCTTGTCAGAAAAAAAAAATTAAAAACGAAAAACTGATTGTGCTTTCCGAATCTTTTCAATAATCAGGTCCTCATATTAGAGGTCGATTACGATCCAAATTAAACGAGTGGTGACTTCGTGTATAGCTTGTAGGGGACGGGAATCCCTAAATCTGTCAAAGAATTTTATAAAACATACTCGTTGCAACGTTAAACTTCAAAGTACTTTCCATACGTGTTCAAACAATGGACAAATAGAAGAACAAACATTATAAACTAATGTAATCAAAGTCGCTCACAAACGCAGTTAAAATGTGTTAAAACGCTTACAAACAACATGAATTTCATAAGGATGCCCAGCAATTTTTCAATTATAGCACTTAATGCATCTGAATATTTTACAGTGTAGCCCTGTAAATATTAACATTAAATATAACATAACCTATAGAAAACATTTTTTATGTGCATATGAATAATAAATGTCAATTTAGTTATGAATTGACCAAAATAAAGATATTAAACTATGGTTTAAAGATATATCTTTCGTAGAATGTAACGCTATGGGATTCTTTCGGCTGCCCTTGTACACAAATCTAGTGATGGCATTTACTCCATTTTCAATACACTATTAAAAATTTCAACAAAAAACTCTGTGTAATGTATTATCTTAAATCTTACATAAAATTACAGAGAAAAATAAATGGAGATGTCAAACAACTTATTTTATATATTCACTTTAATAACTAATATTAATTTAATTAATTATTGGTGAGAATATATTTCAGACTTAGAATGCTTTTTCTGAAGTAGAAACAGTCATTTTTAATTTTAATTAAAAAATTAAATAATAAAATTAGGATAAAATACAGAATAAAAATTGAGAATCTCGATTACTCACTTTTAACTAAGAATTACTGTAAATTTACTCAGACTCTGGATAAATATTTACATTAAATTTACAGAAATTTTCAACAGTGATAGGGAACATCCTCTAGTAAAATTGAATAACAAATAACACTTTCAAGCCATTACCGTAATTTCTGGTAGATTCCCCGCAGGTTATATAATGCAGTTCTGCACCAGAAATTTCGATTGATAAATAAAGTTGTATTTGTACGAGCCCTTCCTTCGAAAAAGCATAGATTTCTCTATTAAATGAAATTTTTGGTGCAGAAGTGACACATCTTACCTGCGGGTTATCTAGAAGAAATTACGGTACATGAATATTTATGGGAATTAGATCGCGGGCAGAGAAACAGTTGAACGGACAGACGAAAAAACCAAAGTTATAAAAACTTTAACATTTTTGGAAAGTGTTAAAAAATATCTTTTTAAATTATTTTATATAAATAGATGTTTATTAAACTAAATTTTCCATAATTATTTTTCTTCCAGGCTATTTACTTATATATGAACAATATCACAAATATAGAGTCTGGCTTGGAAAATAACATGGAAAATGTTACAGTTCTGTATCTTTCACACAATCCGCTCAGAAAACTCACAGAAAACAGTTTCAATAAAAAAATTCCTAATATAATACAACTTTATCTCAACTACTGTGAACTTCAAAACTTCAATGTGAAATATTTTTATTATCTTCATCATTTACAAATTTTAGATTTAAGTTACAACTTAATTGATGATTCTGATGACTATTCTGAAAGTTTTCCCGGCACTGAAGGTATGTACTTAAGCTTTATATATTTTTGAAAACAAATCATTTTATACTTTTTCTATTCAAAAATAGATAGCATTTGACTCGTGAAAATTTTTCACTTCCGGTTTTGGATGGATGTCCCGTTTTTAAATGTCCTGAATATCATTTGACAGTTTCTAGGAAACATTTGTCTGTCTTTGTCAGTCTATAGTCTGCATCTGACATTTTTTTTCCTTACCCAATTCCAATACGAGATTTAATGAACGGTCTATCACAAAATTATATTTAGTTGCATTTTAGCATTAATTAGTGTCCACCAATTTTTGGTGTATATCGCTTAACAGGTGGTGCTCTCATACCGATTTATAACAATTTTTATGAGAAGCATAGGATAAAATTTCGTATAAATGTACACAATGAGGGATATTTATAAGTAGTATTTCTAAAATTAATAATCTGGTGTGACACTCACACGACTTTCTCTTAGCCTCAAAATCAAAATAATAAAGGCAGATTGCACATTAAAGGATAAGATAACGAATACTGTTATAAAAATCTTCGTCAAAGCAATTTAAAATAGGCTTAGTAAAAACTTCATTTGACAAATTATTCAGTATGAGGGGGGCTACCGCACCCCTCAACTCCAAGTTTTAATATTTACTTACATTTAAAGAGAATTCAAAAGCTGTTGTTAAATTTGAATGTTCATTTCAAAATATTCACATAACTTTCACCTGCATGATTCATTAAAACTTATGAATTTAGATAAAATTTTTCAAGTAACAATTTTACATTAATTTCAAAATACAACATTTGAATTGCTTGATTTTTTTTTCAAGTTATTTTGATAAAAGACATAGAGATTAATCGATAAAAAATGACATCATGATTTAGGTAACCTCGAAGCATGTCAATAGAGCATTTCCTCGTGACGTCTGGTGGTTGGCAAAAAAGCGCGCTCGAATTTCCCGCGCCCCGCCCACCATTGATTTTCCGTTGGTGATCCGCCATCTCTATGCTTTTCCCAAGCCTTTTTGCCAACCATTCATAAAAGTTGAGATGTTTGTTTACAAACAAGGAACTGCCCTATATATAAAATACAAATGCTAAATATTTAATTTCAAAAATACTTTATTTACCACAAGGGTGGGAAGAATTAATTTTAACTTCTGAGCAGTTTTACTAAACATGGTAAAATATCATAGTAAAGCACTTCCACTAATTACATTCAATAAAAAAGAATGTTTTTGTTTAACTATTGGCAGCGATGTACATCTAAATTATGTACAGACCACATTGTGCCCTTGAATATGTTCCTATGTAATAAAATATAACACAGCCTGAAATGCGTTTTCATGAATTTCAAAGTATAATCCCACTGTATTCTAGTTCTTTAGTGTAGTCCTGTAAACAAACGGTGAAGGATTTTCATACCATAGTCTACATGAAACATGCTTTTATGCCTATAAAAAGCAAGCCTTTCCGACTCATTCGGAAGAATAGGTTGATATCTTTCTCCTTAACAAGTAGCCTCCATTTTGAAACAAAATGGCGGCTACAAACTATTAATGGACTTGGTGATAGTTATAATGGACTTGGTGATATTTGATTTTTAAATCCAATTTTCAACTTTGGTTTAAATTGTAAGTATTGCAATAATTGTTAAGTATTTCAGTAATTGTTAAGTATTTCAAAAGTTACCTTGATAAGAAATTTTCAAGTAGCCGCCACTTGGAAACTATATAATGGAGCAAGCAAGTTCCACAGCAAACGCGTCCAAAATATTTAAAGCATAAGTTCGCTGTCAAATTTTGGTTCGAATCAGTGCAGTGCCTCAAAAGTTATTGTTATGACAAATTTTCGAGCAGCAGTCTAAGTGACTGACACTTGGAAACAAAATGGCGAAGCAACTTGTCCAGCGAAATCATACAAGATATTTGTATTGATAAGTTCAATGTCCAATTTTTTCAATGTCCAGCATTTCAAAAATTATCGCGATAAGCAATTTTCAAGTGGCACCGTGATTTCAAGTGGCCACCACTTGGAAAAAAAAAAGCGGAGTGAGATGCCCAGCGAACTTATCTGAGACATTTGAATGGAAAATCAATTACCGAAATTTGATGCGAATTGATTTAGTATTACAAAAGTTATCATCTGAAAACGCACGTAACTCGGTTCCGCGGTAATCACTATCACACACGTTAAAACAAAAAACAAAACAAAAAGAAAAATCACTGGACACCCCTACCTCACTGTGCATGAATCTGAGAACGCCCGAACTCGCTTCTGTGGCAATCACTATCACGCACGTTAAAACCAAAAAACATCACTAGACTTCCCTACCTCGCTGTGTCTGAATCTGAGAACGCTCGTAACTCGCTTCCGTGGCAATAACTACCACGCGCGTAAAAAAAAAAAAAAAAAAATCACTGAACACTCCTACCTTGCTGTGCATGTATCTAAGAACACCCGCAACTCTTTTCCGCAGTAATCACTATGAGACACGTAAAAAACAGAAAAAAAAAAAAAAAAAAAAAAAAACTTCACTGGACTCCCTTACCTCGCAGTGCATGATCTGAAAACGCAGTTAACTCGGTTAAATTACAAATAAAATTATAGACTTCCAGCTAGGGCAGTTAGTATAAGTCTACCAACAAACTTTTGGTTTCTTCCTATTCAGAGCGAAGGGGTGGTAAGATAGAAACTTGCAAGAGAATAAGTGAAAGGGGGTTAAGACTAAGGCGAGTGCAGTTGGCATATTTCGAGTGCAGTTGGATCGAGAGGGCACCCCATTCGAGAGGGCATAATCTAACGTGATTTTTGACGCGTAAACTGTTTCCTCTCATGAGCCCGTTCTCGAGAAATTTATATTTAACTTTGGATAAAATTATAGTAATGAGAAATTAGTGGGAAGAGATAAAACCTGTCATAACCATGATTTTTATCAATTTTTTAGATTCAAAACTTCCGAATTTTTAAGCATTTTGTCTTGATAGAATATATCTGAAAGCTGAAATGGGCAACTGATTTATGCATCAAGCAATAGGATTGCCTATGCTCTTTCGATTTCTGCTTGTTTTGGATTCCATTCATATCAGTAAGGCGTGGTTTTATCGTTTAGACGCGGTTGCACCGATTATTAGCAAATTTTCAGAATTTAGAACGCGAAAACGAGCTGACTAGGGCAATTGTTTTATCCTTCAAAAAGCATGTTTATATATGCTCTTTCAATCGATGCTTGTTTTGATTTTTTTATTATTACATAAAGGGATGGTCTCCTGGTCAGAAGTACAGTAAGTTCATTTGTTCACCTGTTTCATTGATGTCGCGTGTAAGAAAGTTGTATCGAATTAATTATTATAGAAATTTGGAGACCATCATATGATATTCCTTGAAGCAACGATTTTTTTATAGTACTAAAGTACCACCGGTTAGGTCAAAGTCCGAAGATGTCAAGCCAAAGCTTTCACAAAAGTTTAATATTATCAAAGCCTCCTTAACTAGATGCCTGTTGCGTAGCTTGGAAACTAGGCAACAGTTGAAGCGGTAGACAGCGCCACCTAGTACAGATTATAGGACTTTGTTATTCAACTCTCACCAATAATTTAAAGAAATGATACATGGTATATAAAATCGACACTTCTTCGATTCTATTCGCCTTTTATGTATATCTTATTCCACTTTTAAAACTTTTTGGTGGCTGTTGAATAAAAAAGTCGCGTAATCTGTACTAGTGGGCTCTATCTACCGTTTCAATTGTTGCCTAGTTTCCAAGCTACGCGACAGGCATCTAGTTAAGGAAGCTATGATATTATAAAATTTCAGACCAGAAAACAATTCGTAATTTATTGATATGAAAAATTGCAGGACCTTCTACGAACACGCCACTTGTTTCCTTATTCTGTTTCTTTCTCTGTTTCATAGTTATGTCATTCCAATAATATTGCAGTTTTAAAAAATTAAAGAACACGCTTTTATAGAAATGTGAACTAAAAAGCACAAAATATCTATCTTATTATTAAAATGCAGGGTCAGAGGAAATCTTGTGAGTGACACACCATAATATTTACATACATTTAAATCTTTAATTAAAATAACTTAGAATTAAACAAAAACCATTTTTAAAAAATCTCCCCTGACAGGGATCGAACGCTAGACCTCTAGATTCGTAGCGCTGCGCCTTACCTCATCGCCACATCGTTCACGTAGGGAAAGTATTTTTTTGCAATATAGATTTTTGTTTGCTCCCAGAGCAGTTACAAACATACATACATACATACAAACATACATACATACAGGTGAAGCTAATAAAAGCGTGTTAAAAATTGGGAGTTCTTTTTAAAGTACCTTGTATTTTACATTAAGTTGTATGCACTTTATGCACGAGTGGCAAGGCCTGCGGGCATTTACCGATTTAAGCGGCTGGTACTGGCTGATAGAGAAGTAAACAAAAGTTTCGGGCTCAGCAACTGGCGAAGAAACTTTTATATACCCACAATGACACACCGTGCATAAGGTACATTGAAATTTTAGTGATAATGAAATACTTGCTTCAAGTAATATTTCTTTTCCACAACTTAATGAAATTATAACCGCACTCGGTGTGTAATGTAACACATCAGGTTGAGGAAGGCAGCAATGAGAAGTTTCCTCCGTCAGCTTTATTATAGGAAGTTTAAGAGTCTAGTTATGTCAATCGAGAAGAGTGGACTCACGTAGTTCTTGCAAACGGCAGTTTTCAGTAGTAAAGATTTTTACAATGTGAGAACATCCAGGTAATGTATGCCCCCGTAACAAATTCTACTTAGTAGTTCCTGCAGTTCCCTTAATCAGGTACGTTACTTCGAAAAAAAAAAAAAGTCAGTTTTTTTTTTTTTTTTAAATAACTGATCGTATTGAGGGGCTGAGGTCATCACTGAGTAGAGTTTTCTATGGTCAGAATTTTCCGGAATCGTGAGCCAGCTGACCACTTACGGGGACTAATTTCGAAAACTTTACTTCTAATACGTTTGTATGAATACGTCGACGAAATACGTTGGTACGGAAGCACCAAGTGACAGAGTCATACAGAAGGAGGGTTGCTGATGAATGTGGGAAGTCCTGAATTAAATTCACTGTCAAATTAGCGGTAAAAAACAAAAAGAGATCAGAAAAACGTAAGGACTTATGGAGGAGAGCAGAAAAGGAGGTGACTTGCTTTCAGTATCGCTTGACTTACATATAGTGTTGCTTACTACTAAAATCGTTTGCACTTGCTTTGATTTGTTTAAAAAAATATATTTAAAATGTTTTATTAGTATTTTATGTTACTTATTTTTTTATTATAAAAAATGATGTATGAAATAATGCTTTACTGCATGAAAACCTATTTTCAGGGATAGATTTTATCAGATATAATGAGCTATTTTAATGAAGATAAAATTCATTATTTTCTTATATCAAAATGTAAATATTCTGTTTATTATTTTTTAGTTATATTCAGAGATAAATATATATATATATATTTAAATATTCATCATCATCATCATTTTTTTTTTTTTTTTTTTTTTTTTAGGCACATATCTCATTGAATTGGAAACTTTAAACCTAATGAAAAACAAGCTGAAATCTATAACCAAGATTCTGAAATATAAAACAATCATAAATATAAATGTTGCGAAGAACCAAATCCAGCATCTCTCCAATCAAGACTTTCTATTCGTTTATGAAACCGAACATCTAGAACTCCAAGAAAACCAAATAGGAAGAATAGATACAGACACTTTCATACCCATCAGAAAATATCTAAACTATTTGGACTTAAGTTCGAATTCAATTGCATCACTCAACGGAAGCATTCGATATTTGTCACAACTAAAATGCCTATATTTGTCAGATAACTTGATAGAGGTAATAGTTTTTATCCTAATGTAGCTTTTGATGTGAAATATAGTTAAAAAGCCATTAATTGTGACCAGAAAATGAAGTTCTGTAACTTTATCATACAGGGTGATTATAATTAAAGTTATGATTTTAAAACGCTATAATTTTAAAACTACAATAGAACCTCGATTATCCGAAGTAATTGGGACCGAACCTACTTCGGATAATCGAAATTTTCGGATAATCGAGAATTCATCAATAATCATCTAGTTTAATATGTAATATCGTCATTGAACTGTTATTATGACTATTTTAACTGTTAAATAAATTAAAATTATAAATGAAAATAAATTTATTTCTGAAACAAAAACTGACAATGATTTAAATGGAAGCTTGATCTGGTGTAAATTGGCCATCCTTTGCCGTGCAGCTCTATCCCGAAGTTTTCTTAAATATATGAGTTCAGAGGAATTATAAGGGACGCAACATGACTCCTCTCCCTTTTCAAATTTTGCTGCAAGGAAAATTTTTCTGTTCTTTAGATGACAAAAGAGGTTAGGTTCTTTGCACTTGTTTACAATCAGAGGGTGCTATACCATTCGATTGTTCTGGGACTCGGCAGTATGACCTTCCAAATTTCGAAATGGGGTGTGTTTTTGTTTAGAAGAGGGACGTTTGAAAGTGGGGAAGAGTACACTCATACCGAGAATTGAGCTTGCGAGAAGGAAATCTAAAAAAGGAATTCCAAAATATTTATCTGCACTCGTAGTTTGGAAAGGACGGCTTGCATACAAAAAGAATGTGGGAAAAAAATAAAAAATAAAAATGCATGTTTGTTAAGAAAAAATTTTGGATGATTGTAGAAAGTGAAAAAAAAGGTGAAGAAGAAACCGACTTCGGTTAACGGAGAGTTTCGGTTAATCGAGGTTCGGATATTCGAGGTTCTACTGTATTGTTGTGAATGAATTGATAATATACTAGAACTAATTTTAGGCAATAGAATTTTGTTGAAAAGAAAAAATGAAGTTCCAAAATGTATTGTTAATCATTCGTAAGATGTTTGTTTCATGAAGCTACCATTTTTCTCTTACTGTTTCCGTTGTAAACATGTATTTTTTTGTTTTTCTAAAAAAGTTGTCATAATCCCTTAAAGTCTATTGTTTCCTGCTATTCTATTCTATTGCTAACAACATTCCTGTGTATAATGATTCTATTTAGGTATTTCTTTTGAAATTACCTTGACAGCGTCATCGATAGACACATTTTATAAATACTTTTTTCCTTCGCCAAACAAAATTCCTTTGCCTCACGATTGCTCATGTAAAATATAAAGTCATTTTGACAGTTAGTTTTAAAACTATAAAGTTTTGAAGTCGTAAATTTAATTATAATCACCCTGTGTACCGCTTTTAGATTTAACATTCTTCCATTATTATACCTGATATTAAATGCAGTTAGTACTGTAGTTGTAGGAAGAAGGCATTCATCCCAATGTGATTATGGTGCATAACATTATATAAAAGAATTTCATTGGGTTCTTAAGGTACCAGTACCATCCAGTACCAGTTTTAGCTTTTTTTTTTTTCAGAATAATAATCTATGTTAATAAAATCAGACTTTTGTCTGTAAATTTGTCAGAATCAAAACATTGTGTGATATCTCCACCTTTCACACACCATGAAAGCCGAAAATTTTCTCTCTCGCTCTGCGTGTGTGTGAATGCGTGTCGTTGTGTCTTTATGTCTGTAACGTTCTTTTATCCAGATATCTTTTATCCGGCTGTCTCTACCCAACATAAAATTTCATGTAACGAAAATTTAAAAATTTTGATTAGATTTAAAGGTATGAGCAAACAACGCCTGCGCATGCGCCATAAGGCTTTTGTCAGTAAAACGCATTTAAGGGAAAAAGTATTGTGTTATTTTTGCGTTTTAAACATTCGAGAACCCCAAAATGATTTCAGAATATTTTCTCTGTGCTCATGGGAGAAGTGGAGGCATATAGAACGTTTTTTATTCGATCAGGAATCACCTGAAAACGGCTGGATAGAATTTAATCACACTTGGCTCAGGTTTAGCTGTTTACGAAACTTGAAATTATAACCATCGAGCCTTTATAATTTTATTTAGATTTACAGAGATATATATATATATATACGCCCCAAAAATTGCTTTTATAACCATTTAACAATTATATCTTGTTATTTAAACCCATTCAATGACACTTGGCGCAGGTTTAGGTCTTTACCAAAATTCAAATTATATCCATCGAACCTTTATAATTTTATTTAGATTTAACTATAGGGTAGGTGTTCCAATGATTGGCATGCTCTAGTAATTGTCATCTATTCAGAAATAATTAATAAATAAGAAAAATAATAAAATAATATATTTTACATGTAAGAATTTTAACATTTTATGTCAAACACTGGAGCATAGGGTGCTAACAACTGGTAAAATGAATAACTAGCAGTGTCAAACACTGGAAAATAGGGTGTCAATTACTAATAAAAGGAAAAACTGGCAGTGTCAATTACTGGAACATTGAGTGGGTATGAAATAAAAATTCATAAAAAAAAATAATTGTTTTCAAATGTATATATTTTAACATATATGTGGTTCTGAATGTCTTTCATACCATATGTATTAACTTAAGATTTCTAAAAATATTTTCTGATGACTAGAACATTAAAAACATCAGAAATTGCTCTAAAAGTTCAACTACTGGTGCACTTACCCTATATGCCCCGAGAAAAAAATGCTTTTATAATCATTTAAAAATTGTATCTAGTTATATAGATACGTTAAAATGACTGCATTTGTCAAACAAAATCGACTTCTTATTCGTTGTTGTTTTGTTTTTCGATAAGCTCTGCGTTCTCTAACGCAGGTAATATCTTTCCTCATATTTGAAAGTTCTTTTAAAAATTTATATTTCTTTTTAAAAGTTAGATTGTTTTGTATATAAAAAGTATCTTATCGCAAGCAATGATAATCCACAGGTAAGATTTTTTTTATATTTTGTTATTTCGGGCTTTTTAAGTAATTATTTCTGTAAACTGCTCATAACGGCTATACTTTGTTTTTTAAATTAAAAAATAACACTTGTATCTGTTATTTAAAAAAAAAAAAAAAAAAAAAAAAAAAAAAAAAAAGAATCAGTCAATTTTATGTTACAAAGTTTTTTACTTTCAGAAATTTTCATTTCTTTTATTGAATTAAAGCCTTTTACGGCGCTTTCCATTTATTTTTATTTATTAGAAATCGCCATCATTATTTTTGAGACATTATTTTATGTAATAATATGTTTGCACGTTCATTGTTTTCGACATGAAAACAAAATATATACAGTGGTGGACATAATTATAAGACACCTATCTAATTTGGCAACTAGTGAAAGAAAAGATTCAGAGCTTAAAAATGTTTCTTCAAATACGTCAAAAACATAAATTTATTCTCTTATCACACGTAATTGTTTTACAGAAATGATATTTTTTATAGAGTTTAATAAAAAAAATTAAAAATACCATAGTCAAAATTATAAGACACCCAAACATTTTAATTAAAATATCTGCTTCTTTTTCGAAAATAATGTGTAATATGCAAATTTTCTGCAGCCTGTTATGGCGTCAGCAGTTAACTAAAAAAGACGATAACCGACTTCATGCATTTACAAACATGCCACGAGGTACAGGATTAAAAGAAATAATAAATTGGAACAGGTGCTTCTATTAATAATATTTCAAAGGTTATTAAACGCTCTAGATGTGCAATTAGAAATGTTTTAAAAAGAGGAATTAATGAATCGGTGATTAAAAGATCTGGACGTACTCCTTGCTTGTCTTCGAGAGATAGACGCTATGTGCTTTCGCTCGCTACACAGAATAAGATGACAACTACAGGCATTAAAAATGCTTTGAAACTGAATTGTTCAAGGAGAACCATTTGCAGGGTGTTGCATAATGCTTCCTATGTGATATATAAAAAAATGTAGAAAAAACCACCGCTTCTAAGTCGGCACAAAATGGAGCGTCTAAACTTCGCTAAACAAACTATGGCCTAGACCTACAAATGGTACTCTGTGTTATTTCCTGATGAAAAAATTTTAACCTGGATGGTCCTGACGGGTTTCAATAATATTGGCATGATTTACGGAAGTCTCATGTACTAATGAGCCGCCAAATGGGTGGAGGCTCAGTAATGGTTTGGGCTGGTTTTTCGGCTCAAGGGAAAACGGATATTGTTTTTGTGCAATCAAGAATGAATTCCGAAAAGTATAAGAATCTTCTTAAAGATCAACTAGACATATACGGTGAACTTCTTTGTAGCAAAAACTACACTTTCCAGCACGATAACGCGCCAATTCATGCATCACACGAAACAAAAACGTAGCTTTCAGAGCAAAGTATCAATGTTCTCCCGTGGCCTTCTCGCTCCCCAGACTTAAGTCCCATCGAAAACTTGTGGGGGATCTTAGCTCGTGTGGTTTACCGAAATAGGAGGCAGTTTGTATGTGGCGAAGACCTAAAGATTGGTGTAAAATGTGCTTTTGAAGAAGTGTCTAGCGATATTTTGTTAGAATTGGTAGATTCGATGCCGAATCGTATCTTTCCTGTTATAAAAAAACAATGGCGGCTCCACCAAATGTTGAATAACCAGAGGATTTTCTTACAGACCATTATTGTCTGCTAATTATGTTGACCACTGTATTTGGAAAAAACGGTTGGTGTCTTATAATTTTGTCCATTATGTTTTTAAGTTTTTTCATTAAATTATATGAAAATATCATTATTATAAAATAAATATATATGATAACAATATAAATTTATGTTTTTGACGTATTTGATAAAACATTTTTAAGCTCTGAGTCTTTTCTTTCAATATATGTCAAATTAGTTAGGTGTCTTATAATTATGTCCACCAGTGAATTCAAGGCTACAAATGTTGACAAAGCAAAATCGTAAATTGGAAGTCAACTCACTCATCTTTCACATTCTTTCTTATATCCCCATATAACAGCAGTGCTTCGTCCACTGTAATAATATGTCTATGGATGAACGTTAATATGTTACTATACTTTAGTTTCCATATTTCAAAACAAAAAGAAATTGTACTTTTGCTAATTTTAAGGTAATTTGTAAGTAAAGTAATAATAATGTATCAATAAGGGCATATGTTCCTTAAATGACTGGGCAGAGCTTTAGTACAAAATTTTCTTGCTTACTTTTAAATTTTTGTCCCATTTTGGAGATGAGTTAACCTTACGTAAGGCGCACCGGTAGGACAAACAAACTCGGGCGCACCCTGCCTGAGACGTCACGTAAATACTTTATTGTCAAAATACTTGTACTACAATCAATAAATTCGTACTTATGCATCAAATTTTCGTTTATTACTTTCTATTCGCTCCTAATAAGGTCACCATATGGGTGTTTTTGAATTAAAAATCATGTGTAGGATATTTAGAGAATAAAAACCAGAATGAGCCTCTTAGGCAAGGTGCGCCCGAAAAAATCATTTTTTTTTTTTTTTTTTTTAAGATACGGATACGTTTTTCAAAATTACTGTTAATAGATGTTTGAAGGTGATAAATCTATTGCGCATAATTCCGAAAGAGAAAAATTATCAGGGAAGGGGTTAAAAAATTAAAAATATATAAAATAGGTCCACGGCTTCAAAAATCCGTGCGTTATGTTTTTCGACGATGGAATCGATTTCGCATACTTTCGAAAGGGTAAAAGCATTAGAAAGAGGGCATATGAAGGAAAGGAGGAGCTGAAATTAAAATATATATATATACAGCTTTGCACAATTTTTTTTTTTTTTTTTTTTTTTTTTTTTGTGGTAGTGATCGAATGCGCATACATTTGAAAGTGCAAAATTATTGATGGCCTAAGGAACAAATAATTAAAAAAAAAGTTTACGTAAAATTTGTTTTAAAGGTTTTTGTAGATGACGAATATGTTACGCATGTTTTCGAATGTGTAAAATTTTTAGGGAGAGGGCATATGGGGTGGAGCTAAAAATTAAAAAATAGGTTTTACAACTATAAAAAGTAGTTTTCTTTTTATTTTTCTTTCCAAAAAATGGAAATTGCAAGAAAAGTTTTTAAGAGGCAGAAAATGAAAAAAAAAAAGATATAAAAGTAACGTAAAAAAAAAAAACGATTTCCTTCAGACAGTCAGTGCAGTTATTTATGATATTTGTGTGTGCATTTTGCCAAACAGTTTGTAAATTAAAATCTGCAGTTGCAAAATGCTTAAATTCGCTCTGTCGATTAATGGTCTACTATATACACAAGCGAAATTTACTAAATTTTCTAACTTCAGTTTACTTTCTACCATAAGTTAACTTTTAGATATATCTTTATTTTTGTGCATTATTCCTTATAGATTCATTTAAATATAATGATTCAAAGAAAATATCCTGAAAATGTTGCTACTGAGCTAAAAAAGTCTAACAGTAGCAAAAATAATTACTGGACTGTTACTGTTTATAATTGAAACAGTAGTTAATGGCTTTTATTAGGTTGCGAAAAAGTGGCAACTAGTTTATAACAGTCTACTGGCCGCTGGCGACTAATTGGAAATTCCAATTTTCAGGTCAAGATAACAGTAGAAAGAAATTAAATCTTCTTCACACACCATAAATTTATGGTGTGTGAAGAAGTTTTAATTTCTTTCTATTGACTGTACGCCAGTTTTTGAATTTATTTTTGGTCACGATAACAGTACCCACTTCACAAATTACAAATCAACCAGCTATTACTTTTCAAGGGTCACACAAGGCCATCACTTATCAAGGCTATCACATTTATTTTACCTTAAATTATTCAACTCTTGATTTTCCAATTTAAACTAGTATGTTGTGGCCACCACAAGATTTTCTTCTATATTTTTCTATACAAATTCACTCAGTAACAATATATATATAAAAAAAATATATATACGATTTTTTTTAAAGGGTTTTTTTTTTTTTTTTTTTTTGTTAAAAGTAAAAAAAAAAAAAAAAAAAAAAAAAAAAATTGTTTTAAATTATCACATATTTATAGATCAACCATTCCTTTTAAAGGTATTGACGAGACCTAAGCGATGCACAAAATTTTGCACAAAAATTTTTTCCTAATTAACTACTACTTTTATCAGTACTTCATATTAATTTTACAATCACAGGTTAAGAAAAACTCTCATTATGTACATTTATAAGAAATTTTATCCTATACTGTCATATTAAAAATTTAGAAAAAATACGATCACAGCGCCACCTGTTGAGCGATTGATCCCCAAATCTAATCAGCACCAGTTTATGTCAGGGGCCAACTAAATACCAAGTTTGGTTAAATTTCGTTAAAAAAAAAAAAAAAAAAAAAAAAAAAAACTTTTTTTTTTTCTAAGTTCTTTTTCGTTAAAAGTAAAAAAAAAATCGATAACTTTGTTTTAAATTATCACAGATTTATAGTTCAACCATTCGTTTTAAAGGTATTGACGAGAACTTTCGAAAGATACCCATCTTGAAAATTTACTCCCCTCGGGGGGGGACTTCCCCCCAGGGGGGGTGGCGAGGCTCCAACACATACAAAAAAATTTTCCCAGTTGAATATCTCTATTATAAATAATTCTTGTAAATTTCATAATGATTACTAAAAAATAATTCTCTTTATGCCCATTTATACAGAATTTTGTCCTATATCCCCAGGTTAAAAATTTAGAAAAAGCGGGATGGCAACGCAACCTGTAAGACAATATTTACCAAAAGTTGATAGGCACTAATTTAGGTCGAGGTGCATTTACATACTAATTTGTATGAAATTCTGTGCAGTAGTTCATGAGATACAGTTGCCACAAAATTTTGTCACGCACACACAGGCAGACAGACAGACAGACATTTTCTAAAAATGATCAAATCGTGTTCTACACCTCTCAAAACGTGTAAATCCATCAAAAACCCGAAGTCGAAATTTTTTACGAATCCAATACTTTCTTCTATTGAATATAGAAGAAAGTTAAAAAAAAAATAAAATAAAATAAAAAATAAATAAATAAATTGCCAGTCATGGTATTGGGTTGTTCGATAAATAATGTCGTTTTGTAAAACCTTCGCTTCTAAAAAACAAGGCTTCTTTGAACGTGAAATTTTTCAACTTACCGAAAGATGGCAAAGGATCATCCAACAAAATGGTCAATATATCATTGATTAATGTTTGTTGTTAATATAAATAAATTCACTTGGAAAAACATGAAAAAAAAAACGACATTATTTATCGAACAACCCAATATTTTATTTTAATTAAAATGAATTATCACGCACCACATTTTCAACATTACCATTGGCATACTATGAACTGTTGAGGAATATGCCATTCTCCTCTTTTGTCCTATCCTGAAAATAACAAACAGAATATGGAGCAGTTTTTGAGCAATTCTAAGAAATGTAAAATCCGTACTGCGGTTTGATGTTTATGCTGTGTTTAGTCTGGAGACAGATAAAAAACGATTCTTTTTCCCAATGAATTTGGCGCTAGCTTATAGGCGTAAATGAGCTTTTGTGATGCAAGTGAGTTTTCTTTACTGAATATATTAATAAAATATCGCCGAATTCCCTTACAGTAAATTGTAAAAAAGATTTAACATGAGAATCACACAATTTAACTTTGCGATTTCCATGTAAATTATGGTTAAGGCCGTGTATGGATTATGGAGAGTAAAACGACTTTTTTTGATAAGATTTTAAACTCTTTTTTTTTTTTTTTTTTTTTTTTTTTTTTCCATCATCAGAAAAATTCGAATTGCTTCATGCGTATTCAGATTCAAATCCTTGTCGAATCATGTTCTTAGCCTGACTAAGAACATGATTTGACAAGGATTTATTTAACAAAACAGTAAGTGTACTTTTTTTTATATAGGAATTTTTTCTAGCGCTCCAATAATTTTGCTGACGACTGTAATTAATAATTGATATCTGTTGATATCAGTTTAAAAAAAATAGTATATAAAAATTCTTGTATATATTTTTTTATTATTATTATTATCTAAAATGTTGCATATTGGGGGAAGGGGGGGGTGTTTTAAAAATGACTTATCTTAAATATAAAATTAAATTAATTTGTAGCTTAATTTTCTGAATTAAATGTCTTTTTTTTTTCTAACAGTCTTTCGCAACGGATGAATTTACAGGCCTCGTCGAACTTACTGATTTATACCTCGAACACAATCATATTAACGTTCTCTGGCAGTTTCAGCAATTGCCTTTCCTGAAAAATCTTAATATAAAACATAACAATGTCGAATTAATAACGGCAGACGAAGTGCCTAGGACTTTACAGAACGTGGATTTAGCAGGTAAACTTTTATTATTTATGTTTTGAAAAGAGGTTTACTTTAAATTCTTTAAAAATTTTTTCTATTTAACAATGCAGTAAGAATTGTTAAATAGAAAAAAAAACTGTATTGGATACACATTTTTAGTTTCATTCCATTTAAATTTGGATTTTTCTATTTAAAGCGCCAGCTGATGGATATGTTTATAATAAAAATTAGTTTGATATCTTAGGTGCATTTCATGAACCGCATACGTACTAAGTTCGGTTGTAATCTCCGTGCCCGTTTCAACTAAAGGACTTCATATACACTCTAAAAATCTTTCAAAACTGCAAAATCTACAATTTTTTATGCGAAATAACCATTTTCTAACTTTTAAAGGACCATAAGCATAATTTGAACCCATTTTTGTACTGGGTATTTCCTTTAAATTTACGAGATATTCGCTTTTTATCGAAAGACTGAATAATGTGATTTTAGAGGAGTTTTATTTTACAGTGATAGCGAAAGTTTAGTTATGACCATCCTGCTTGGATACATTTTAGTAATAATAAAAACAAACTGTAGATTCTGTAACTTATTTGTAGTTTCACTAGGTAATTTATATACACGTTTTATTGTTTATTTATTCATTTTATTTTTAGAATTTCGTCTTAATTTTGCATATTGCTATTTATGCACTAAATCTTTTTCTGTTCTTGCAATATACAGGGTTTACCCGAAAGGAAATATCAGTTATTTCACTCTGAAACGAATAAAAGTCGTAGAGCATTCGAACCGGTTGGGTTCGGTGGTGATGAAAGTCTGCGTATGGCCACAAGTTTTCAGCCGCAAGCTACGATACAGAGATCAATGGCTACAATCTTAAATACCACGATACGTCTGCGTACTCTCATCCCATGATGTCCAGAGTGAACAATTCAAAGCTCAAGATTTTGCTTACTTTATTTTCTAGACATCAGGGTCTCACCTTCCAATACTTTGAAATACATATGGTAAAATCGTCAGTGCCAAATTATACAGGAAATGTTCAAATGTCTTAAATGAAGGCCATAATGCCTTCTTCACGACCATCTTCCTGACCGTTTCAAAGAAGCTAACCATTTTTCAAAAATAATAAGAAAGCACCAAAGAAATTGCTTTTTAAAGTAATAATTACAAAACATTGTATTTTATGCTGTTTATTCAAAGTTTTGTAATTATAACCATTCCCCAATCATCCTACAAATCTGATATGGCTTCCCCAGAAATGTTCCTGCGTTTAAAAATTCCCACTGAAGATCGTAATTTCGGGACAGTTGATAAAATCAAAGAGACTTACTCCAAGGTTCTAAATGACACTTTATAAAAGACCTACCGTGACGCTTTTCGATGCTTCTATATCTCTCTAGAAACGACGTAATGAACGTCTGTAGAGTCTGTTTTTAAACCTGTCAATGAGTTATAACAATTGCATCAACATGTGTTTTTAATCGTCTTACTGACAGCAGTTTCCGGACAAACCCTGTATAAAAACGCTTGTAAAAACATAATTTTTGTGCAATAAAATTCCTTATTTTTTTTACATGTACTTAAATACAAACTTCTTTTAACAGGAAACACTTTTAAATGTGATTGCCGCCTTCAACCATTTGCTCTTCGATCCATTGCAGACAATTCTATTATAACAGATGTTTATTTATGCTTTAAATCGGATATTGAAAGCAGTTTACAAGAAAGGTCAAACTGCCCAAGAATGTGCTCATGTGGATGCACCAATGATGGAAATGATTATTACATTTCTGTTGATTGCAGCTCTAAGAATTTAACTTCTGTCCCGCTGCTTTTAAGAAATGATTTAACCCAAGTAGTGGTAAGTATTTCGAAATCGATCTGACATATCCGCTTGTTTTATGCAAATTTATTGAAACAAAAGTGATAGCTAATAGTGAAACTCCTTCATAAACAGAAACCTTTACCTGAAACTGTGAACGGATTTTACGCGAGATTTTGTATTCGGAATATACACGAGATGTGCTCAAGTAATGAAAAAAAAAAAAAAAAAGGTTTAAGAAGTGCCTTCTAGATAGCGTTTTGCAAGAAAAATGACAAATTTAACATACCTTTACTAGATCTAAATAACCAATCCCCTCAGACGTTAATTCTGTTTTGAGAAATGACAAAATTCTTATCCCTTTCTAAATAAACATATTCCAACATTTTACAAAGATATTTCGCAATGGGATATAGATGATTCTGAAAATTTTCAAAGTCTAATTCTAATAGGCAAACATAATGTATTATTCGCAAAATCTTAAAAACATAACAGATGCTATTTTATGAACAGCATAAACTTTTAATATGTATCTTCAGATGCATCATTTATTTTCCCGTTTCCTACTCCAAAGTCTTCCATATTTTAATTTTTAATGATCCAGGTTTGGGTAATTTACCTTTTGATTTCATAATGCAGGGTGTTTATAAAGTCCCGGACCCATTTTGATGTTTAATAACTCATAAAATAATAAAGATAGATTAAAATTAATAACATAAATGGTTAGATAGACTCAAAATTTTCATGAACCTTGTCAATGAACTTCCACGTGTGCCCCCTTCGTCGCACGGAGAATAATATCAAGTCGATAGTCAATTTCACGCCAGGTAGCGACAAGCATGTCGGCATCCACAGAGGCTATTGCGGTTGTAATTCTGACTTTTATGTCATCAATGTTCGACACTCTCCTCCTGTAAACATTGTTCTTTGCAAACCCCCAAAGGAAAAAGTCCAGCGGCTTTATATCAGGTGATCTGGGTGGCCAAGGAATTGGACCTCCTCGCCCAATCCATCTTCCTGAAAATGGTCATTCAGAGAACTACGAACGATGGTACCCCAATGAGGTGGTGCACCATCTTGTTTGAAAAAGACATGTGGCTGAAGCTCTTCTAGTTGTGGAAATACGAAGTTTTCCAACATGGCTAAGTATATGACTGATGAGACCATCTTTTCTGTAAAAAAGAAAAGCCCAGTGACTCGGTCGTGCATTAGTCCACACCACACATTAACCTTTGGGGAATCCCTTTGTGCCTCACGGTATTCATGGGGGTTTTCAGATTCCCATATGCGCACATTATGGCGATTAACAATGCCAGAAACATGAAAGGATGCTTCGTCGGAGAACATTATGCGCTTCAGAAAATCAGCAGCATCTTCTATCCTCCTTATTATATCTGTTGCAAAGGCCATCCTCCTAGGCCAATCGTCCGGTTCCAAAACTTGAGCAATTTGAACTTTGTATGCATGTAGTCTTAATTTTTTCTTAATAACCTTGTACACCGTCGAAATTGGCATATCCAATTCTCTTGCCGCTGATCTCACAGATCTTCTAGGATTGTGTGAAAATGTCTCTCTGACACGGTCCACATCAAAATCACTTGTGCAGGGACGTCCGGAACGTATCTTACCTGCGATACTTCCAGTTTCTAGAAAATTATTTTTCCACCGCAAGATGCTGCTTTTGGATGGAGGATCTTTCTGGTAAATTCTTCTGCAATTTCTCTGTGCTTGCACTATAGATTTCGTTTCTATGTACCACCATAAAATCTGTGCTTTCTCTTGTGGTGTATGCATTCTCCTTAATATCCGCTCGAAAAAAACATCACATACAAAAGTACTACATAGAACAAACACATCAAAAGTAAACATAACATTGCAATAGTTGCCAAAAACAAAAGAGAGGAAAATGCAATTAATAAGCAGACGATATTTAGAAAAGTACAGATATTTAGACAGGAAAATGAAATTATCTGAAATTAACCACACGCGCAGACGATATTTACAAAAGTAAAGATGTTTAAACCTGAAAAGAAAATATATGAGTTATTCCATCAATAAATGCCATAAGTTTGTTTATATCTTCATTATTTTATGAGTTATTAAACATCAAAATGGGTCCGGGATTTTATAAACACCCTGTATATATGAGGGTCTCCGAAATGAAAGTGGTACTGCCGTGATTGAGAAATCGTTTTAAGATACATAAGACTACGCATGTCCCTATAGAAAGCTATGAGTATTTGGAACGCATGTCGTATCGTCAGTTTACGACAGATTCTTGTGTGATACCGTAGGAGCAATTTCGTTCGTATCATGAATGCCTCCAAACTTTGTCAACGTGCAGTCGCGCAATTTTTAATGGCGGAAAATTAAGTGCTGGACCACTGACGGTCCTGGACTTTCATCTGGTGACTACCATGTTTTTGCTCGGTTCATGAAAGATATAAAGGGACAGCGATTTAAAGATAATAATGTAGTCCAAGCTGCCATTTGAAACTTGTTCCACAGCCAACCCCGAAGTTTCTTCCCCCAGACTATCCATCATTTCATTGACCACTGGGGCTCTTGTTTCAATTTTCAAAGCAGCAATGTCTTTTCTACATACTGTTTTCGTACATACTTTTTTTTTTCCTTTAAGAGCAATACCATTAAACCATTTGTTCCATTTTCATTTGGGTGACACACACATATATCAAATATTTTCAAAAATGTTAGATATGATGTAAAGTAAAAGAATAGATAAAAATCATCAACTATGTTATTTAAACTTATTTAAATTCATCAACGATTTCAATGAAATTATTTAAGTGTTCAGACAAACCTAATTATGTGGAGCATTTTGCAATGAATCAAATGGCAAATCTAAAAAGGCAGTATTTTTGAACACTGCCTTTTTAGATTTGCCATTTGATTCACAATAAAGGGAAGTCTTCATGCTTAATTTTATTTATAGTGTATTTCCTGACTATTACAATTTTACGAATACTATTACACGGGAGGGTAAAAGATTCTACCACAGGCATGAAGATATGCATAACAAAGACGTTCCATGGAATAACGCAGATTTTCAAAAATACCTCAGAAGGTGTATCTCGAGCATATTCTCATGATGCAATAATTTTGCATATTAATGTGCTAGTATAGGTCTTAAAAGCGTACCATGCATGGAAATACAGTATAAATAAAATAACATATAACATTTTTTGTTTATAATCCTTGTATTAAGTTTTTTTTTTTTTTTTTTTAACACCATCTACCCATATAGCAATTTTGGTTTGCAGCAAAACTGCAGCGGTCTTGCTTTGTAAGCCAACAAAATTGCAGCAAGTTCAGCGTGACAAGCTTGTAAGTTCATAGCAAGACTAAAGCAAGGTAACGCAAACTCCGAAGTCACCATACGCAAAATTTGCAGCAAACTTGTCGTGCGAGTTGCACTCTTACTATATCAAATTTGCTGCAAATTCTTTGCAAACTAGTAAAAACATTGTCGTATCAAGATTACAGCAAATTCATTGCAACTAGCAAGTTTCTCATGTCACACCAACTGCTGACGCATTGAAAACTCAGACTCTTGTCATATCGCAGTCTTTACACATTCAAATATAACACATATCTTACTGAGCCTTGCAACACAGGACTTTGAATATCTTGGAAGCCCAGCGGATAACGCCATGCTTTTTCATCCAATAAAAAATAAGAGAAAGACAACGTTGCGGAAGTTCTTCACACCAACCTTCAGTCAGTGATGCCAGATGGTCGAAAATTATTTCCCCAAACAGGCATTTCAAATTTTCCCAAATCAGGGGTTTTTTCAAAAAAATCCCCAACTTGATTTCTACTAAAAATGGAAAATAAAAAATTTAAAATATATATATATATATATATATATCAGCCAGATTTAAGCCAAAGAAAGCTCAGATTTTCCCCCAAATGAAGGCAATTTTTGAAAAAAATCCCCAAATAACAATAAAGCTATTGAAAGTCCCTAGTCATAAATCAGTACGTTGCCAACATTGATAGAAAGTTAAAGAACTCCTCAGATTTGTCCCCAAAAATTTAGAATTCCCCAAAATTGTCCCCAGAAGTCTCAAAATTCCCCCAAAATGGGGATAAAATCACCAATCTGGCATCACTGCTTCAGATGCTGTTGCTGAATTTCAAATACTTACATAGCAACTTTAGTTTGTAGCATAAACGGTGTGAAAGGAAAAGAATAAAAATGGTAATTACAACGAAAGATATATTTATGTTCTGGCTACTTTACGGCATTTTCACAGCAAATTTGTCTCGTCAAATTTCTCATGGCAAGATAATATCAAGAAAAATCAAACTTGCTGCAAATGTGCATGCTATCTGGTAGCGGCTTTGGATAGTGTTTGCGGTCCGATGCCCCTATGTGATTTATGACTTTTTTAGTATGCCCGGTTTGTCGTTTCATTTCTATCACATTATTTAAATCTCTGTATATTACAGTCTTATATGGTTTTGAAGTTTTTAAAGGTTTCATTGTTGTTATTTTTTAGCAGAAATTTTTATTTCAAAAGCTACATATACGTACAGAAGTCTTTTTATTTATTCTAGAATGACACAATTGTGCTTGTTAATGACAAAAGTCCTCTTCTAATGAAGCAGAATGTATACCCGTCATTAGACATCAAGGACAGAGTGTTAAGTGTAAACTTGGAAAATAACTTTTTGGAGTCTCTCGAAGAAGCTCAATTACCTTCAAATATTTTTGAACTGTATTTGTCTAACAACTTGTTGAGATGGCTACCTGACTCTTTACTCCGCAATCAACTAAATTTAAGAAATGTGTCTTTGTCCCGAAACCCATGGAATTGTGACTGTAACACATCGACATTCAAGAACTGGTTAACTTCCAAACATGAAATTGTAAGATTTTTCTAACACATCTATAAATTACATCTGTAATGTCTGTTATTATCTATATGCAATAATTGTGTTTCTCTATGTAATGATTGAGAATAAGTATTACAAGTGTATAATCACTTTTTTAATTAAATGAATAATGTTAGCAGGTATAATAACACATGCATTTGTATAAAATAATATTAAAATCCACTGCATTAGAAAATTTCCAAAAATTCAGTTATTCTGTTTTGTAAGACTAAGAAGAACATGATTTACGTTAGAAGCCATAAAAATCAGGAGTAAAATTTAAATCGTGCCATGTTTCAACAACGAAATTTGCACTTCTTTAGCCGATGATGAAAAAAGAAATGAGGAAAAACAAAGGACGCTGAAGTAATTCAAAATTCCTTTCGTCCACAACATTGCATGACTCACAATGTAAATATGTGTATTTAGTTTTACTACATATTTTCTTAATAATCTCAATACTTCCGAAATTGACACTCGAAACTGATGCCACTGCTAAAACAGTTTATTGGTATAAATAATTTATTGAAATACAGAGAACAAATTTTAAAAATAATGGAAGAAGTATAATTTAGATAAAAATTTATAGGAATGTATGGAATGTTACATAAGGACCGCAATTATTGATTTGGCAGTTTCATATTGGTCACAGCTATAATCCACCAAATTTTGTTCAAAACATTCAGCTGATTTAGCGGAAAACGTAAAAAAGAAAGATTAAAATTATCATAATAAAAAAATAAAATATAATATCATTAATAATGTTTAAAATAATTTAAATGATAATACATTCAGACTGAAAAAGAAGACACTTGTCTGTTATCGATATCAGATTCAGATAGAAAAAAAAAAAAAAAAAAAAATGGGGTATTTGGATTGATTTGTTAGTGGTCTCCTCTTTATCTTCGGTTCAAAACTTACATTGTAGTACAGTCGGCAGCATAATGTTTCGAGCACTAGCCAATAATTCCTATATTAAAAAAGTACACTTAAGACTGCTTTGTTAAATAAATCCTTATCGAATCATGTTCTTAGACTGACTAAGAACATGATTCGATAAGGATTTATTTAACAAAGCAGTATTAAGTGTACTTTTTTTAGACAGGGATTATTGTTAGTGCTCGAATAATTTTGCAGCCGACTGTATATGAGACGGAGGTGCTAAATTATTATGGATTTTCCTTAACCATAATATGAGTAAATTTTTATTATATTCCTTTGAAACAGCTATCTGCGATTAAATAAGACAAATTTTACTATTTCTTTATAGTGGCATGAAAGTGATTTTTGTTTTAGGTAATACGTCATGTAGTTTTCAAGATAATCTTTAAAACGTGTAAAAGGAAAAGTGTTTTCAATATTTTATCCGCCTTGTGTATATACATGTTTAAAAAATATATCACAATACCTTAATTGCTAAACATCAAGCACAGCTTTTGACCTACCACATTTAATTACGGTTAAATAAAAGAATACATCTATTAAATTGAAAAACGTAATGATTTTCAATTTTTATTTACCTGATTTAATAATATTAAATGTATAGATAGATTATAATAAATTCAAACCGAAAAGTAATATGGCACTTGTCTGTTATCGATATCAGATTCAGATGGAGTAAAAAAATATTAGTTGACTTGTTAGTGGTCTTCTTTTTGTCTTTTGGGCAAAAATTGTACTATGCTATATCAGGCAAAGGTGCCAAGTAATTATGGAATGCCTGTAACCATAACACCGGAAAATTTTTATTATATTTTTTTACAATAATTGTCTGCGATTAAATTAGACAAATTTTACTACTTTTTTACAGCGGCATGAAAGTGATATTTCGGTAGCAGTAACTTGGTGCTTTAAGTATAATATCTGATGCTTCACGATCCATACATTCCAAAATATTTAGGATAATGCGTCATGTAGTTCTGAAGATAATTGGAAAAAACATGTAAAATATTTTTTTCCCAATATTTATCTACCTAGTGTTTATACATGTTTTAAAAAAAAATCACAATACCTTAATTCCTAAACATTAGAAACAGCTTTTCACTTGCCATATTTAATTACAATTAAAGGAAAAAACATATCTATGGAATTGAAAAACGTAATGATTTACAATTTTTATTTATCTGATTACAAAAATAGTATTACAAGAAAAAATGAAATTGAGGTATTTATATTTTTTAACGCAGGTCCATGATATTGAAAATGTTCGTTGTGGAATTAGTAGTGACAAAAGAGCTTCCACTCTAAATGGAAAAGTTATCTGGAGGCTTAGTGATATTGACCTCTGTCCGAAAGACATAGAACTGATAGTTTCTGTATCTCTTGGGGTTTTAAGTAAGCACAAATCAATTTCTAGCTTTTTGTCTTGTTCTTGAGAATAGTTTAATATTTGTTATAATGATCCTGTCTGTATCACATTACTTGAATATGACTCTGTAAAACTTTCCTATGGTAGATTACAGCACAATGTGCTGTTAAAAGTACTGCCTACTCACTGTGCTGTAATTTTACAATGTGCAATAAATAAATTTGCTGTGATGTTAACGCACTCGTGCTATAATCACTGAGCTGAAGAACAACTAGAGGAAATGCTAGACCGGTTTTCGCGTGCCGTTTTTTGAAGGTTTGTCTTCCGAGCGTTGCACGGCAGAAAGCATTTGATATCTTTATATTTCAAAGTAAAATTGTGTAAAGGTTTCCTGTTCAAACAACCATATACTAAACATGATATTACAATTTTAAATTATAATTCTTTAAAGAGTATAATAGTAATAGTCGACCCGGCAAATGTTGCCTGCCGTGCAATATTTGACTCTGCACGGCAAATGATTGCTGAAAAACTGGCACGCACGAACACTGTGTAAAGGTATTGGAAGCATTTGCTCTAGTTGTTCTTCAGCTCAGTGGCTGTAATTTACACAGTATGCTTTAAAACATTTCCTGGAATTATTACACATGCGTGCAGTGCTTAATCCCCAACACTACGCAATTTGTTAATTTTTTTTGTATCCATATAATTTATATATTTATTTATTTAACTTTTCGGAACAAACGGTCTTGCATTGCTAAAGGTTCGAACTGACAAACTTCAGTTTTAGAGGTCAGTACGCTTCTAACGAGATAAGTGGACCCACAATGCGGTTTCGTTACAAAAAACTGATAAGGTCAACATTAATGCTGATTGGTTGATAAATCGTGTGATTCGCATTAAAAGGTCTCTGGAATTTTTTTAATACCGATTTACAGCACAATGTGAAGTAACCAGCCTTAAATTTTTTTTACAGAACTCGCTGTAAAAATTTACGATAACCTATGTTGTATTTGTGTTAAGAAAGTTCTTTATTTTTACGGAAATTTTTTATAGTGTAATTTATCAATGCTACAACATAATTTAATTGTATTGCATCACTTAATTTTATTGTATTATTGGTATTTCAGTGAACCATAACACGAGTCTTGGCGATTGTTAACCTCCTACATTGTTTGAGATGTAAGTGGCTAACATGCCTTATTTCGATCTATAGGGGAGACCGGGGCACAGTGGACCACTTTTAAACTTTTAATTTTTTTTTCACCAAAAATAAAAAAGCAAGACATTTTCTTTAACATTCTTTAAAACTTTCTTTAAACCTTTCTTGGCATGTCCTAATTTTTTTATAACAATACTTTTAATACATTACGAATAAAAAAATAAATTGTGTGCACTCACAAAGTGGACCAACCTCTGTTGTTCATGTTCAATTCATACAAATTACTCATTTTTTTTAAATTAGTTTCTTATGCAGTTCTAGTCTTAATAGCATAATTCGAACATTTTCCTGAAATAAAACAACCAAAATTTAAAGGAAATCAAAATAAATAAGAAATCAAATTAGAAGAAGAATCCTACATCAGATATCCTTTGTCTTTTATGTGCCATCTCTAAAAACAATAAGATATATTTTTAATTTGTTTATTAATGTTATATAGTTATAAAAATTATGAAATATATAATTAAACATTATATTACTATTAAAACATTTTTATTAAGTACTTTGAGATATTAATACTTTACATTATATTTGTGAGATAAGTTTAACTAAAATTATTCTACTTTTATCTTTTACATGTTATTTCTAAAAACAACAACAATAATTTTATATAACCTACTATTTATTATATCACATAATCATTTTTTTTTTTTTTTTTTTTTTTAATATTAAACAATTCAAATAATTATTAAATTCAGATATTCATAATTATTATATTACTATTTAACTATTTTCCCTTTTCAGAAATTTATTTTATTATAATATTAAGATTTATTTTTTTATTAATTATTTTGAGTCAAATTATATTTGTATATGTAAATTTAACTTTTAGGTCGTTGCAAAATTTCGTGCGGACGCGGTTCATTTTATTGCCTCCAAAGACGAGAGCTTCTATCGCCGTGGTATATTTTTGTTTCCCGAAACAGGGGCATAGGTTGTAGAAAGTAATGGAGAGTATTTTGATTAAAAATTGTCATTTGATTTGATGTATTTTTATGAAATGAAGCAATAAAAAAACGCACGAACTTTGCAACAACCTAATAAAATAAATAAGGTATTAAATATAATTTGAACATTTAGGCACATTGGAAGGCGGTTCACTGTGCTCCATGTAGAGGTGGTCCACTGTGCCTCATGTACAGACAAAACAAATAATAATATTAAAATTATATATAAATTATAAATATGCTAATAATTTTTATAAATTTAAAAACAACAATATCTTACCTTTTCTTAACAACTATCCAATGCTTGTAGTCAATAGTTCAGTCCTGATGAAATTAAAAAAACTTCAAACTTGAAAAATTACTTTGAGCAGCTCAAAATATAAAAATTGTATAAAATGATTAACTCAACATTTACCATGTGAATTTTTGGATGTATACTAGTAGTACCATGCTGACATCTATGTGTCTCAATATAAAGTAAAAGAGTTAAATATTAAGAGATTTAAATAGGGGTGGTCCACTGTGCCCCTAGGTCCACTGTCTCCCCTATACAGAACAATATCATTCATGAGAATCACTCTCACTTCCGAAGTGTACAATGAGAGGGGAATAAGATAGAAAAATTAAAAAAAAATCAGAGAAATTCAGAGATATTGTAAAAAAGAAAAAGTTAGAAAACAGTGATCGGGGTCCTCCGTGGCCGAGTGGTTATGTCACTACTCTGCTAATTGCGATCGTAGGAGAGTAATTCGATTCCTGCGCTAGCCCTGGGTGTTTTTCTAATTCTTCATATTGTAATTCTGTCATATGCTATCTAATGTTGAATTACAAGCGCACTTCGAGTGAAACGTACAAATCTGATGTATATATGTGGCATATGATGTATATATCAATAAATGGCAATAAAATAGTGATGTCCGGGTATCTGGTATCAAAAAACCATCAATGCGTACAGAAATTATTCTCATGAGAATAGTTATGCTTCGGATAAATATTTTGACATATCAAAGAATTTATTCTTCAGAATAGTTATTACATAACGTATGAATAGAAGTAAACATGTTTAATTAATTTTTCAGAGATTTTTTTTCTTTTTTCGTTTTTTTAAATGGAATCAATAGATAGATTCCTTCACTTATAAATTCTAAACATAACATTCTAAGAGAAAAGTTCCGATTACTTAAAATTCTTCTCTGATCTACAAGGAAAAAAAGAAAGAAAGAAATATTTTAAATCAAACTTAAACAAGCTAACGCTGTGCTCTATAATATGCAAGATTATACTAGAGGTACTTAGAGAGGTACTATCAGAACAATAATTACACAGGCCT
Source organism: Salticus scenicus (assembly GCA_963930645.1). Lineage (NCBI taxonomy): Eukaryota > Metazoa > Arthropoda > Arachnida > Araneae > Salticidae > Salticus > Salticus scenicus. The sequence goes on from OZ005658.1 coordinate 162,144,536, forward strand.
TCAAAATTTGAATCATGAAAAAGTATTTGCAAGGTAATGATCGATTTATACATAATTTGGAGCGATGATTTTCAGTATGGCATCCATTTTTCTCATTCACGCACGAATTTTTCACAAAATGGGCTTAAACATATGGGCAAGAAAGTCTATTCTACGTATTCTGGTGATAAGAAGGTCTTTTCAAAATATTTTTCGATGTTTTATTTGCAAACTGATTAATATATTAAACAATTGGAAAGGATTTGCTAAATATATACTGATTTTATGTTAACTGGAATTATATTAATTAGAACAGTTAATGGTTGCCACTGTTTAATGCATCCTGAATTCATATGTTCTTAATGCTTTATTTTCCTTTTGCCCAGAAAGTTCCTTTTCGCACTTAGTTTGTTTGTTTGTTTATTGATAACATATACATCAGATGTGTATACTTGGCATGTAGTCCGCTTGTAAATCTTCGTCAGATAATTACAGATAGCACATGACAGAATTACAATACGAAGAAATGGAAAAACACCCAGAGACAGTACGGGAATCGAACCCGTTCTCTTTCGCTGGAAGGCGATTAGCAGAGTATAGGGACATATTCGAATTACCAGCAAGAGCATGCCTCACCGTTAGGTTTAGAGGTATAGCGCTCAAGCCGGAAAGAACCTATAAAAGGCCCCCATCTCTTACACAGCGAGACCACGGGCAGAGGCACGGGCAAAGAACCGCCCGCGATGGAGAGAAGACCCCCATAACCCATTTGAACTACCTGCTCTCCGACGGGTGTGCTAGGCCGGATCCTGGAAACTCACTTCAGCCTATTAGAGGAACAAAGCCAGGGGTGAAGAGAAGGTTGCAGTGACAGAGGGAGACACCCAGATGCCTCTTGCCATCGAGTTTGCTCCCCGACATACAAACAACCTTTTTCTTTTCGAGCGACGAGTGGTTGCAGCCTCCTTGCCAGAGAGGCATAAGCACAATCGACGCGAAGGACTACTTGTCCATTCGCTAAGCATCTCGTCCGCGCCGCCTCATTAATTCACCGCCGAAACGGCTATCCAGAGACTACCACTGCATGTGAGGTCGGCCGACGCAAGTAAGACCGCTGCCTGAGGGGTCAGCGCGTCTCACGGCCCCCCCCCCAGAGTAGGGACATAACCACTTGGCCACGGAGGGCCCGCACTTAGTCTGTTGTAAGCAGTACAAGGGACTTTTCTAAATAGCATCAAGTAGTAGTCCGCCATCATTTTGACGTTTTATTAACCTTGGCATCTACGCTCCATCGCTTTTAATTTGAAATTTTTTGAAAAACTTATATGTATGAAGTTTTTTGACTATTATTCCTGAAATCAATGTCCAAAAATCTATCAATATCAGCTATTGTTTTATAAACACTTTTTTAGTTGAAGGTCTGTGTTATTTCACTCCATTCCTAGCTCTATACTTAATAGTTTGCAATTAAAAACATGTAATTTTCTTATAATCTTGAGTTTTTTTGTTTTTTAAAACAATTGTTGATTTAATACCGAATACTTCATAAAGATGAGCAATGCTCATACTTTTAAAATTTATGTATGCATTTCTCTTTACAGTCTTCTTAATACTTTGTTTGACAGCAAAAATCTTATATACAAGGTACAACCTCAACATCAAAATATTCCTTTATTCTCATGGCTTTACGTTTGTAAAAGAAGAAGACCTTGACTATGATAAAGTGTTTGACGCTTTCATTTCCTTCAGCCACAGAGATGGCGAATTTGTGACAAAGGAAATCATTTCAGGTAAAGTAGATTTCTTATAAAAGGAACATTGTTCTGTTTTTGTCATGATTAATTTCTCTTACCCATATATGATAGAGAATTTGATGTTTGCAATAAGTACAAGTTTTAAGATAGTAAAATATAAATAATATAATTATGAATATGTTAAATTAATTTTTAAGTAATAAAGTTTTCGAGGATTGCCAGTAGGCGGTCTTACTGTCCTTAAACCTATTATTTCGATAAGAGTAAAAAAAAAAAATTCCAAATCATTTTTTTTTAAATATCCTTTTCTGTAGAAGCACTTGAAAATGGCTAATCAAATGTGTATGGCACTGGTATATTATCATATTTTACCATTCCTATCTACAATAATTTATGCGATTTTCAAAAATTTGTGAATATCGTAATTTTTCTCTATATTTTAAACTATGAATAAATTTCTTCATTTCTTATCCAAAACCTTGTTATTGCTAGCTTGATTTGGTGAAAAATTATACTTTCGTTGTTAAGATACAAGAGTTTCATGAACACGATGAAAAGCGTTTGATGGTTGGAAAAAAAATAATTGTTCTTTGCAACACCAATTCGTGGTCTCACAAGGAATTTTGAGCAGTTGTCTTCTTGAATATTTGATTATATTTCACACATATTATAAAGATTCCAGGTGATGACACTAGATGCGTATTTAAAAATTTAACAAGCTCTGATAAATGTATAGATTTTACTCTAGACAATATATTTTCATTATCACTTTAACGTTGCAGGGATGGAACACGGGCGCATAATTCACACCGGAATGTGTTTAAGAAATTTCTCTGCCTATAATATCGTCGATTTAAGAGGTAGAAAATTTTCTTACATTGATAGTGGTATGAATTCTGCGCTCGTGTTCCATCCCTGACGTTGAGGCAGTTGTTTTCTTCATTAGTTCGTTTACACCCTTTCTTCCAAGGGCTAAAATGAAGAAAACAAGATAAAATAAACGTTGCTTTATTTCTAGATTTTCATGAACGTGCCATTAACATATGGTTGTTGCCGAAATAAGATCATCTTCATCATCATCACCTTTATCAATATGAAATTAAGTTTACTTTTATAATAATAGAAATATGAGAAAATGTACGTGTTCCAAATATTCCATTGCAGATGTCACAACTCAACATTCCAGTTGATTTTTTCACACACAAAGCATTTTTAAGACGCCAATCCTTGAACAGTTACTTTTTCACATTTTTTTTTTTTTACTTTCTTCTATATTCAATAGAAGAAAGTATTGGATTTGTAAAAGAAATTAACTTCCGGTTTTTGACGGATTTCCACGTTTTGTAAGGTCTGAAACACGATTTGATCATTTTCAGAAAATGTCTGTCTGTCCGTCTGTCTGTGCGTATGTGTGAAAAAAATTTTGTAGCGACTATATCTCTGGAACTGCTGCTTAGAATTGTATATAAATTTATTTGTAGATGCACCTTGACCTAGATTAGAGCCTACCAGTTTTAAGTGTCAACTGCTCAACAGGTGGCGCTGCTATACAACGATTTCTTCATTTTAAGGGGAGGCTATATCTCAGGTTCTATTGCGTATAATCAAATAAAACTTAATATGTGAGAAGGCCATTATAAGATATTATTCTGATTCACTTTGAATTCATATCGGCCTACAGGTGCCGCTGCTATACAGCGATTTAAGGTAAAGCTATATCTCAGGAACTACTGCATATAATTGCATGTAAATTTATATGTAGATGCACCTTGACATACAGTAGTGTCTACCAACTTTTAGTGTCAACCGCTTAACAGCTTGCGCTGCTACTCAGCGATTTCCGCAGGTGCTGTTGTACTGCAAATTTTCTCGATAAAGAGAAGGTTGTATCGCAACTTCTATGGCATATAACTGTACGAAACTTGATATATGCGATAACCATTATAAAAATGCATTTTTTAAGATGTTCTTTATAGACAATAAAACTATCTTTCTTTGGATATTTAGTAATAGTTTTCTTTAAGATGAAAATCATTTACATTCATCATGTTAAATAATTAAAAAAAATAATAATTTTAATAAATTATTTGCACTTTGGGAATTTGTATACGAAAACATAGAAGAAAGTGTTGTGGTAGCCACAACATACTAGTTATAACTAAGAATTATAACAAATTATTTTTACAAGTAAATAAACAAAGGGAATATTTTAATCTACCACAATTATACTGAATATTCAGTTTGATTAATTTTTTTTTTAGTTTTTGCTTAAAATCTGTCTATTTTCTATTTCTCTCTCACGTTACTCAATACGTACGATGAAGTGGGACATATGTAACTTACATTTTGGCATAATTCGTCTTTCACCTTATTTTGCTAAGTTCTTAACTAATCTAGTAATAATCTTAAATAATCTCTAGTTCTTGCTAATTTTTAGTGAAGTATAACTTCACTAAAAATTTACATACTAGTTGGTGCTATTACAAGTAGTTGGCTTCTAAAAAATATGAGCTCTTTATAATTTAACAATCTGTCACTTGAAAAAAATATGAAAATTTTGCGTGCTACTTACCCACATGGTTTTGGGCATATAGTAAGCAATCTGAGCCAGTTACTCCCATATACAATATATTAAAAGGCGTGTCCTCACAAAGAGAAATTTGGATAGGAAAATTTTTATATAAGCAGGGTGATTCGTTACAGATGTGTTAAACTTACAGAAGATGTAGGGAGCACAAAGACGATTCGGGATTAAGTAGAAATATAAGATAAGAAATACAATCTTAACTAAATAGGGGTTTGTTAGAAGGTATAATTATTACTGTTGACAGTCAAACATTTTTCCCTGATTCTTCCACCAGTATTTTTCTTTTGGAAAGATTTGTAGTAAGTTTTCACGATGATCAGTTAAGCAAAAACTTATTATATAAATATACTGGTGGAAGAATCAGGGAAAAAATTTCGACTAACGACACCCTGTATTTTGAAACTCATAACCGATTTTAATCTTTTGGCCTTCGAATTCATTTCGTGATCGCCATGTATTATTCACAGTTTTCATCCTAACACTTATGCCGTTGGATGTTGACAGTTTTACTTTATTTATTTATTTATTTTTTTTTTTTTTTTTTGAAGTGAAAATTCTTTAGGCGCGTTCAGCACTTTTGGGTGAACAAAAATCATGAAACTCGCGTCATCGTCACCGAACGCTGTCCACGAGCTATATGTATACTGTGTATATATGTACATAGATATACCTCCGTGCGTTATTAGTATACATTATATATATACAAAGAGTATATCTCTCTACATATATATCCATATATGTAGCGCAGGCGCGGCATGCCTCATATACATATATATATATATATATATATATGTGTGTGTGTGTGTGTGTGTGTATAAAATGTATACTAATACGAGTAGTATACTGGCTACTGGCATCTGTCTCTTTCTAGTTCTATACTGTACGTATGTATGTACTTTTTCCACAGTATATACATAGTTCACAAAGTACAAGCACTTGCTTTTATACAGATGTTATATTCTTTCTTTGCTTTCAATATAAATTTAAAGTTTAAATGATTAAAGTTTAAATTGGTCATTAACACTTCTTTACAAACCAAAAATAATTCGAAAATAATAATCTAACAGCTCGACGATACAATTCACAAGTTACTTAGTTTTCACTTTTATCGGCAGTCCCCAAAGACTGCTCCGTATTTTTTTTTTTTTTTTTTTTTTTTAATTTGTGATAACCTTTACTCGTAACTCTTGTATGCGTAAAATCCCTGGAATTTAACCACACCCCTATTTCTTGTTTTCTTGAAATTTTAGAGAACCAAAAAAAAAAGTATCAATCCGCATCTTTCTATTTAAAATGTATTTTAAAATATCAGGTAAATGAGAATGCCTATCATTCATATAGCTCATCTTATTGTACTCAAGAACACAAGTGTCTTTGAATTCAATAAAAATTGCAATGATTTGGGTGTGTGTTTGGACAATTATAAAAGAGCTAAAAATAATATATAAGGGCTATATATAGTTTATTTTTAAACATATTTTATTCTTTTATTTATTTATTTATTTTTTCGTTTTCAGTAATTGAAGAGAAGGATCCAAACATTCACCTGTGCATCCATTATCGTCACTTTAGAGCCGGAGAATTCATCTACAACAACATCATCGATGCTGTTCGAAATTCAAAGAGAACAGTTCTCATTCTTTCAAAGTATATATACTAAAATTTTTATATGCTTTTTAATTTTTCGCTATGAGAGGATATATAAATAGTTTAAAAATATTTTCGAGTATTTAATTTTCTTTATTTTACATTTTATTCATAAATTGTCAAAATAAGTTAAAATATCATACACATGTGATGTAACTTTTCAAAGTTTAATTCTTTATTTGCTGCATTATGAAGCAGACTAAAATTTTTGACTATCTTTTTGACTATTTAAATTTACTATTAAAAATTAAGTATTTACAGTGCTTACAGATATGCTTTATTTTTGTCCCAATTAATATTGTTACGAATTTGTAAATAATAATGACCCTCATCTGTCATGAACGATTCCGGTTAGACCGTCAAAACAGAAACTTTTGACAGCCATTATTATTATTATTTATTTTATTTATGTTTGTTCAACTTACGGAAACATACATATAATATGTTTTGTATCACACCTATTGTTATTTATTTCCTTTAATACCTTGAAAAATTATTCAATTGCAATGTTTAAAGGTCTAAATTAAATATAACGGATCACTGGCTATTATAAACAACACAATACCAGATAAAAACAAACCAAAACTGTTGCCATTCAGAAAATACAAATTCCAAGTGGACGACTCTTTAATTCCGAATGAATGACTCTTTAACCGTTTTATTAAAAAAAAAAAAAAAAAAAAAAAAAAAAAAAAAAACTCTTAAAATATTTCAGAAACATATTAAAGCCTTAAAACTCTTAAAATATTTGTAGAAACATATTTAAAGCCTTTAATTATTTTTATCAATCTTTTTTTTTTTTTTTTTTTTTTTTTTTTCAGAATAAAATGTAATATGCTTTCACGGACAAAAAATAAATAAATAAAAATAAAATAAAATAAATAAATAAATAAAAATCATGCATTTGAGAAAATGACATCTATAAAATAAAAATAATAATTTTAAATTTTAAAGTTGTCGAAGAGATAAATAGAGTAAGTATTTTCGTTAAAAGAAATAGTTTGTTCGTTGGGTGCAACTTGCACATTAGTCCCGTTTGGTACAACTTGCAAATTTCCAGCGAAGCAGGCAAAGCATTCGTTGATTCACTACCTTAATTGATTTCACATTCCGTCATTTTTGACGGGGCTATTTTCTAGTTTGTAAATAATAGTAGTTATTTTTTATGTAATTTCATTCAAAGAGGCTTAGTCGGGTTATAAAATGCTAATTTTTTGCATATCTTACTTGTTTTCGCGTTAAAATAGCTCATTTTTCTTTAAAAACTAAGGCCTCTTAAATAAAATATATAAGCCGGTGCATCGCCGCCATTTTGTTGCATCGATTGAGGGCAGCATTCCCGCTTGACGTCCTTATCGCTTAACTAGCGATTTTAAGAAATCTTGATCTGAAGCTACAATCGGTCAAGACGGTCAAGAGCAATAAGCAACAAGTAATGCCCCTAACAACACATTTATACACAGTACATTCTTGGTATGTTTTTTCATCCTCAGGATATTGTCTAGATGTACTGGGGACATAGATGTGTTTTAGGACTGTTTCTGTCTGTTTCAAATACAAATCATAACTTTTTGAAAAAAAAAACAAAAAAAATGAGTTTACTGTTTAAAAAAGTGAAAAATCTTTATTTATTTACTTACTTTTTCTACTGTTTCTAGCATATACTAATCATTTAAAAAAAAAGAGCATTAAATTAAATTTAATTACGACACGGAAATGAAACAACTTTGGCGACTCCAGAAAACGTCGCCAAAACTCTAACGCACAGTAATAAAAGGTCTTCTTCAATTAATTTATGGTTATTAACATAAATATTATAATTAAAATAGCACATACTTTGTATTTTTGCATTTAAACATGTAAAGAACTATCGGTAATTCATTACTGGGGGAAAATAACATTACAAGTGGGGAATTATTCACTAATGTTAACTGCAATGAAAAACTTTTGTATACAGACTCATGTAATAAACAAGAAAAAAAAATTAAGTTGTCTGCATAGATTTTAATATTTTCCAACTACACTTACGCGTTACATCTTTTAAGTTTTAATCACACCTTATATAAGATATATTTTTGAAATGGTCATCAATTCGGCGACACCTCGGCGAATGCTTAAATAGCAAGTGCCGCGACACTGAAATATATATATATGTATGTATATATATATTGTTATTTCTTATGGAGGAAGAAAATTTTCAAAAAATAACTTTATGGCTTTAAACTCAAACAGACAGATGGATAGATAGATATTTAAACAGACAGACTAACTGGTCGTAGTCACACTTAAATATTGATGGAAAGTTTTAAAGACCCTTAACGCAACTGAAAATGAAATGTTAGAAATTACCAGCTATAGCTCCTAAATTACCGGAATATTATTGCGTGTTCCTGTAAGCTTTAATGCTTATCATACCGTATTCTACCATAATCATATCACACTATCACACCATCTGGGTTACTACACCACGAAAAAACATGAAGAATCTGTAAAATTCAGGGAATTCCAAAAATCTACTAAAAATCAGAGATAATATAGAGAAAGAAATTATTTTCAAAAAAATCTGGAAAATGCAGGAGCATTTTTTTGCATTGTTTAGCTTTTTTTCTGTCAGAGAAATATTGTTTTCTCTGCGCAAGACAAAAAAGTGTTTGTTAAGAAAACTTTGTTTTTTAGTTCAATAAAGTTTATAAATAATCTGTACTATTTGTAATTATCTTTGTTATCTGTATCTAAAAATAGAACTTTTGCTTTATTTACTTTTCTTCAATATTGATTTAAAGTTAAGTCATAAAATGGATGGTCAGCATGCTTTGTTTGTTTGTTTATTGATAACATAGACATCAGATTTGTATGCTTGACTCGTTGTCTGCTTTTAAATCTTTGTCAGATTATTACAGATAGCACATGACAAAATTACAATACGAAGAAAACGGAAAAACACAAAAGGCCCGCGCGGGAATCGAACCCGCTCTCCTACGCTCGCAGGCGATTAGCAGTGTAGTGACGTCAGCATGCTTTAATGTTTTATCTTCCGAATTGTAAATACTGGGCCGCGGTAGCCCAGTCGGTAGAGCGCCGGCCTCGTAATTGGAAAATTGCGGGTTCGGTACTCGAGCCGGCCAAAGACCGTCGTGTACACTAATGGTGGCTGGTGCACGTAAAATCTGTCGTGGCCGCAATTTCCTCCATGTTCCCATCAAAAATTATACCTCTGGAGATCACCAAAGCGGGAGAGCCATCCCTTCCGTGGAGGATTAAAATTGTGATGGCATGTCTCCGGACCACCTCTAGGGGTGTGTCCCAGACCGTCGCCAATTGCCCATCTGCGCAGCACTAGTGCGACGTAAAACCCAACCATCCAACCATCCATCCGAATTGTAAATATATTTATATATTTTTTTTATTTACTAATACTACTTGAATGTCAATTCTTTTCCTTATTTATCCCAGGAATAAAAACGATGGGATATTTTAATTTAAGTATTATAAGTATATATTCTTCGAATACATCTGATTAATATAAGGTCGACACACATGCCTATAGGAAAAATACAGGGAATTTTTTTCTCAAATTTGTGTAGCAATCCTTTAGAAAACGATAAATTTTGCATATCAAAATAAATATACATTCATGAGCATTGAACGCTATTAAAATATGTTTTATTAAAATTTCTCTTACGGAACACAATTTTTTAGAATTCTATAATGTATTCCTGTGCACAAACTACAGGAGCTATTTACACTAGTTTTAATAGAGAGCTTACCATAGTACACTTGAATAACTTGTAAAAGTTAGTTAACTGAATACTATGAAAGTTTACGAAAGTTAGACAAACGAACAGGCAGCAAAACCGAAACCATAAAACATTTACATCTTGTTAAAAAATGTTAAAAAGGGATAACTTCATTCGACAAACTTTTTTCTCAAACCATTTAAAGTTACACTGATCCATTTATTTATTTATTTGTTTTTATTTATTTATTTATTTATTTATTTTTATTTATAGGACGGAAGACTATTAGTTTCAATCTGGAGTTTTTGTAGACCAGTTTTTTGTAACATCAAAATAAATTAGAAAAATCAGTCCTATCGTAACAAATCGTACCAAATGAAAGGGGCAATTTTTCTTAATCCAGGGGTGCAAACAATTTTTTGACACGACAATTAGATTTCGAAAAATTAACTAAAGTATGAAATTTAGGTGACAACACTTCATTTTAATACATTACAGTCATTTTGAAAAGTACGTGATCCAGTTTTATGATAAAAAAAAAGATAAAAAATATATTTAAAAAAAAAAAATACACGTTAAAATTAATAGTCCTTCGTACTAAACTAAATTGTGTTTGACAGAATTTTTAATTTTTTTTTTTTTTTTTTTTTTTTCGACGAATGGCCCATAATTTTGGTAGATAAAGATATTTTTGAATATCGTTTGACATCATAAGAGAACATATTTTTTCCCCTCCTCATAAAGGTGTTACACAATTGTTTCCAGCCGAAATAATTTAATACTTTTTTAAACTTTTAAATTATTTACAATATTACAAATTACTTCATGTGTAATTCACTCATTCACTTTTCACCGATATATATTAAATCGATTATTTCTTCGATTTTTTTACAGACATTTCCTTGAAAGCGACTGGTGTCTCTTCGAATTTAAAACTGCCCATACACAAGCTTTGGAAGATAAAGTTCATCGAATAATTGTAATCAAATTTGGTGATTTGCCGAATGAGATAGACCCTGCTATTAAAGCTTATCTTGACAGCACGACATATTTGACGTGGGGCGAAAAAAACTTTTGGAACAAACTATTATATGCTCTTCCATCTGGTGACAGGATCAGAAAAATTGTATAAAAATTGTGATGAGAGACTGTGATAATATCTTCACGTATAATGTGGCTTGAGTTATAATGCCAGTATCTATGACAATTAGAACTGTAATTTTTTTGCTTTAACTGTAGAAAGAAGAAAATTATATACATATTTTACTTCAAAATTTATTTATCTTTAATGATCAAAGAATCTATTTATCATCTTACATTGTAAACAGCTGCATGTAAACAACTGAACATAAATTGAAATCCTAGTAGCACAACACTATTGACTCATTATTGTCCAATATCTTTGAAAACTGCCGATCATCGGGAAATAATTAACGTTTTATTAATGTTAATCGATAACTTTAGATACAATGTTGGACTTAAAATGTTTACTTTTCTGAAAATTTCATTATTTAGTTTCTAATTTACATTAAATCTTATTATTATTATTATTCAAATATTATTTTTATTAACTTTTTTTGGTTACTTATCCCATCAACTTATAAGAAAATGACCAAATGCGTAATAAAGAAAGCAATTATAAGAAATTTTCAAACGTTTTTTAATTGAATAAAAGTATTTAAAGAAGGCATTGTCATCATGTTCAGAGCTATTCTGAAAGTTTCAAATGTCTAGCTAGTCGGGAAGTTAGTTTAAAATCAATTTCAGAATTTGTACTGGACAAACAAAGAAGAAAACGAGTAAATAAAAACATGGTAATATTCGAAAATATAATTTACTTTCTCTAGCAATATATATATATATATATATATATATCATAAATTGGAAAGAAGGAGAGAAAAATAATTACAAAACAAAAAGATTTTTTATGCACCACGTTTTCAAATTTTCTGTCGAATCATATAAACTTGACAATTCTATGTATTAATAAATACTTTTTTTTTTTTTAATTTTTTTTATGACTTATCCCATCATCAACTTGAAAGAAAATGATCAAATGCGTAATAAAGAGAGCAATATAAGAACTTTTACAACATTTGTTAATTGAATTAAAGTATTAAAAGAATGCATTGTCATCGTGTTCTGAACTACGGGAGACTGGGGAGGGTTGACCCTATGGGAGGCTTGACCCACCTTTCTTTACTCTGCTATTTTTAGCTTTCAAAAACTTCCAACACATGGCAGCACATCCTGCTGATGCAAGGTAACAGCCATGTTTGTTTGAAAGTTATCCCATGCTTACTATTTGAACAAGCTTGAAATTTGTGTTTTCCTCATCAAAAAGTGAGTAATTTTGATTAAATTTGTAAGGCATTGCGTAAATATTCTTAATAAAATATCAGAATTCAGATTTATATGATTAAAGTATATACCTCAAGCTATTATGTGCTATAATTAGTTTTGCTAAATAACTGTTTAATTCCCTGATTTTTTTTATGAAATTGCAAATGGCTATTGAGGGAGGCTTGACCCACATGATATAAGGGAGGTTTGACCCACGGGTAAAGCCTCCCTTATATATTTCTTTGTTATTGTGGACTGAAAATATTAATTCATCTATTATTTATCAACCTAAAAGTAATTTATCTCTCATTCCTGAAGATTATATTCCTCATAGTAGTAGTTCACAAGTCACTTCTACTAGGATCACATGTCAGCCAGAAATTGAAAAATCTGCATCTTTGACCTCTGAACAGATTCGACAGGCTGGACCACGAAAACATAACTATAAAAGAAAACAAGCAAAGTCTCGAATATTGATAGATACCCCAGTTAAAGAACAAATATAACATGAGCATGCATTGAGAGCATCGAAGAAACGACCTTCTGTTAAAGATACTAAAACCAAAAGACTTTCTAAACAGAATTTTTTTAATCTGGTTGAAACCTTGAATGATGAGGATAAAGAAATCCCTCATATGTCAGATAGCAGTGAAGATGAGTTTGTGATATCAAAGTCAATGTCAGAAGGAGATTTTGTGCTGGTAAAATTTGTAAGTCCTAAAACAGTCCTAATGCATCTCATTTCGTAGGAAGAATAACCAAAGTGGAGAGAGAGAGTTTCTTGCTACATTTTTACGCCGCGTTGCTGAAACAAATTACTTTATTTATCCAGAAGCGGAAGATATATCTGTTGTTTCAATGGATGATATGATAAAGTTACCAAATTCAATATCAGCTGAAGGAACTGCAAGAGTTGCATTATGAATTTATTTTGACTTTGACTTTTCTGTGCTGCTAAATATTCGTTATTATTCAACATTTCTAGCTTTTTACAACAAAGCTTAATGGCAATGACTATTTTTAATTTAAGAGTTGTTTTAGTAGTGTGAACGTGTTCTTTTATATAATTTTTTCAATTTTAGAAATATTGCTACTTCATCAATTATAACTTTTATTGTTATCACATTAATTTCATTGCCAAATTTTCTTAAATTTTAGGACTAGCTTAACCTTGTTTATAAATATTATAATATGTGAATATTGGTGGGTCAACCCTCCCATTGTGTGGGTCAAACCTCCCATATGTGGGGAGCCTTGACCCAAAAATTCTGCTTCAATAACATTCATTATTTCTCTTTTCTGTTGCAAAGTATGAACATTTTTTATGTATGTTTTGATAATAGAATATATCAGGTATGAAATGGTGTACAAAGTTTTTTTCTGGAAGTAAAAGTTTTTTCTCTAAAAATGGTTTTGTAAAAAAATGGGTCAACCCTCCCCAGTCTCCCCTATTCTAAATCTTTCAAAAATCTAGCTAGTCGGGAAATTAGTGAAAAATCGATTGCAAGATTTGTACTGGACAAACAAACAAGAAAGCGAGTTAGTAAAAATATGGTAAAAAGAATAAATAAAGACTACAATCACATTATTATATCATCAACTACGCACCCGCTACTATTAAAGAATTTAATGTGATTTTCACATTTTTCTACATCTGTAAAATTATCTTTAACTTCTGGTTTAGTGCTGCTATCTACCGAAAAGAGAATAACCAAAAGTCTAAAAATGATTAAAACAAGAAAAAAAGTATGTAAGATTTGATGCATAGATGTTTTTGGTTTTGGTCCAATACCAGTACACGTTAAGTTTAATGCTATAAGTTCTTTAATTCAGGGTTGGCAATATACAAATTTTATGGTATTAACCAAGATATTGTAATATAAATATAACAAAAGAAAAAAAAATCTGGAGTGACTCCACTCGACTTTCCGAATATTAAGTAATGAACGGTTGTGTGAATAAATTAAAGTAATACAAGTCGTTAAACGAGCAAAAGTGAAAAATATAATAGGTGGTTAGAGTATTTTTCACCATTGTTTAATTTTACTCTATTGCAATTCATATAATTTTAGCCCATAAGTCATAATGATATTGAATTTTTCGTTGTATCCCTGTAAAAATCTGTGAGGGCTAGATTCATGAAAATCTAGTACGACGGTAATCTACGACGTGTGTAAATTTTCAGCTAAATCGAATAAGTCGTTTAAACGCTATCGCGCTTGGAAAATTTTGGCCGTATAGGCCATAATAATAACGATTCTTTCTTTGTGTCCCTGTAAAAAAACTACAAGTGATAGATTCACCAAAATTAATAGGTTTCATGCTATGATGACACACAACATACGTACCAAATTGCAGTTTATTTGAACAAAGCGTTCAGGCGCTATCGTGTTCACTCACCCACACACACACACACATACATACATACATCATCGTAAAAAAAGCCAAAATAAAATCGGTAAACCTCAAAACGTATAGAAACACAAAAATCTCAAAGTCAGATTTTTGACATGATTACAATACTTTCCTTACATATGTATGTTCGGAAAGAATTAAAATAAATAAATAAATATATAAATAAAATAACTAGAAGCCGATTATTTGCAAAGAAACATAAAACTGAAAGCAACTAATACAATTATCTCATATATCTGAAAGATGAAATATCACACGGACTGGAATAATCACTCTTTTACTCGAAGTGTCTTTATTAATTGAGAATCAATCAGTTGTTAGGTCTTCTTAAAAGTTACAACAGACTTTCTAAAGTTGTTGATGCATAGATAAACAAGTTTCGACTTAGAAATGAAATGAATTAAGTTTTGAAGTAAATCTAGAAACCGTCTTCTACATCTGAAAGGAGAAATTTGATATATATTTCTAGATTCCTTCCTTTATATGAAAAGATTGCATGATTTTATAACTTGTCGATGAAATTCATGATTTGTTTAGAATCTTATCTTATTAAACTAAACTATACATAAAGAAATGAGGCATTAGAAACTTATATGCATTAAGTTTTGTATAAAAATCTCATACATGTTTGTCTACTATTTTATATTTTTAGGCCATTAAATCATAAGCTAAGTAGTGTTTACAGACCAGTAAATTTTCATTGCTTGCGTAAACCCTATTTATAAACAATTTAGTTAATTTAATTTTTATGCCTAACGCTGTTATATATCAGAATATTAGTGTTATTTTTGTTTATTATTTTGAAATTTTAACACTAATTATTTTTATGAATTCACTAGCGTCATTCAGCTGAATTCGTTCGCGTTGCTGTTGCTGTAGCAGGCTTTGACCACTTTGCTGGTTGCTATATTTAAATGAATTCATAAATTCCGTATCAATTATTTGAAATAAAATAAAATTAATTCAAAAACATTTCATTGAAATTAGTCAAAACCTCGATTTAGTTTCCCGCTGCCTTCAGTAGCATTTTTTCGACCGCACATTGCAAACCCTACTGAATGCAGCAACGTCTTATCTCAGTACTCGCGCAGAAGCAAAGTATTTGCACCCGAACCTAGATTCGGTCAACGATAACTTAAGAGGACTCTCTACTTATCGTCCTCGGAGCAGAAAAAAATCATATAGAAGATATAAATTTCGATAATGTAAGAACAAAAGAAGAATTTGATGTGAAATATACGATAATTTTTATACATTAATAACACTGCTCTGCAAAAAAAAAATAATAATAATAATAATAATATGCAAGTGATACCATTTTTACTGATTCTTATGTAAAATGACCTCCTGAATCTGAATATGGCTTCCATTTATCCCAGTCAACCACCGTTTTCTAGATACACCACCCCTCCCTATATTTCTTTCCCTGTTCGACAATTTTATGACCATGAATTTGATTTGAATAATGAAAAATAATTAACTTAACATCTAGAACCAAAAAAAATATAAAGTATAAAAAATAACATTAATAGTAGATTAAAAAAATATAAGATGTGTAATGCATAATTTCAGTAGCAAATCCCCACCCCCCACCCCCCCAAAAAAAAAATCCCTTGTCGAAAATGTTCATGTTTTAGAGTTTTCCAACTCTGTAGGCCCCCAGAAGATATTTAACGGTTAGAATAATCCTCCCCCTTCTAGAAATGAAATTTATAGCCATAAAATCCCCGAAAAATGATAAAAGTGGGCGCCGTTTCTAAAAAACGGTGGGTGATAGGGCAAAATGGGCGTCCTATTCTGATTCAGGAGGTCATTTTGCATAAGAATATGCTGAAATGGCGTCAGAGGCAATTTTCATGCCGAACAGTGTAATTAATCAGGCAAATAAACACCTAAGGAAAAGGAAAAGTTACTATTTAAACAAAGTTACTTGGTGGGCTCCGGCTTTGAGATCGGACAGAAATCGATTAAGAGCTCTATACAAACGAACGAAGCTACAAAATTCCACAGACATAGATAAACAAATTTTTAAAAGAGAGAGAGCTTTTTACGAAAGAAAATTGGAGGGAGCAAAGAAAAAAAACCTGGATTAAGTTGTGTCACAGACATCACCTTATGTCAAAGTAAAAGACTTGGCTTTTAACTAACATGTAGATCATACCCTGTTCGTCGTTTTCAGCGACACCACTCCCATCTTAGATCCTCCAACCAGACTTTCAACATTAAAATCAATAACCACAGCAATCTTTGGCCCATCTAAACCTATAGCTCAAATCCCATTCGTTCCAGTGGATGAAGAACCACTTTTTACAATCCGAGAGTTAAAACAAGCAATATTTAGTTCTAATAAAAACAATGCTCCTGGTTCGGATAATTTATATCACATACTGGTAATAGCACTTTTTAAAAAATTCACATCCCTTTTCCATTCAATGTACAATACGCTCTTAAAATTAAATTACTTCCCAAGTGCCTGGAAACTAGGCGAACTGGTTTATTTTAAAAAAGAAGGCAATTCTCTGGACCAGCCGTCCTTGTACCGTCCGATTACACTTCTCCCAGTTTTAGGCAAAATTCTTGAAAAATTAATTCTAAAAAGAACAAATCATCATCTTAACAATTCTAAAATATTATCCAGAAAGCAACATGGCTTTGTTGAACTTATATCAACATAAACAGCTCTGCAGAAGGTAATAAGAATTATAAAACAATAAAAGCAACGAATTATACACAGACTAGATTTTCATAGACTTTAAAGAAGCATTTGATAACCTCCCATGGAACAAATCAATAAAATCTCTCAAAAAACTAAATCTCCCAATACAATATATTACCTTCATCAGTTCATTTCTAAGTAATCGGAATGTGCAATACGACAGGACTGTTCCGGATGCACAACATCAACTCAATATAGGCTGCCCTCAGGGTTCTTGCCTGGGGCCCATTTCTATAGTTTGCACTGCTGGATGATTTGCTAAGCTCATGTGTTGGTGATAATTTCACATTAACTGCATACGTGGATGGCCTCTCACTTCTAGTTTGGGACCGAGAAGTACACTGGAACCAAATGGTAATCAAGCTCTATAAAAAATAGAAAATTGGTCAAAATCTAAAAGCTTAAAAATTTCTAAAGAAAAAAACCCAAATGACTCATTTTGGTAAACCAAAAATCTTGAAACGTCCACCTATTTTCAAAATAGATAATAATAATATAAAATTTGTAAAACAAATAACATATCTGGATATAACAATAGACCAATCCCCTCTCGTTTCTACCCCATCTTAAAAACAAATGTTTAGAGGTTCAAAAAAAATCACGCAAAATTCATAAAAATTTTCTTCTAGATCAGGTCGTCTTCCTCAAAATTTTTTCAAAGGTGGCATGATGCCATTTTGCAGCATAAATTAACCTACGCGTGCTCGGTGTGGTTTCCACATAGGTGGTCATCACACGGGAGTAGGCACTTATTATCAGCACAGAGATCGGCTCTCTTGCTTACCTCAAGGGCATACAATAAAACATCTACTGTGGCTCTACAGGCAATAACAGGTTCTCCAATTATAAAGGAACAATTGAGAATGGAAGCGGAGTTCTCTCTGGTGACAAAGCAATCAACAACTATTATGAACCATTTCTCACCAGATTACAATACAAAAGTCTCAAAGCACTTAATTAAACCAACATGGAAAGGAATAAGTTTTCTCTCCCAAGAAAAATACAAGGGTGGTCTAAAAATTTATACAGACGGCTCCAAAATGGAAAAAGGAACAAGCTTTGCTTTCTGCGTTTTCAATAACGGAGAGCGAATTTATTCTGAAAGTGCCCGTTTATCAGAGAGGTACTCCGTCTTTCAAGCGGAGGTGTACGCAATCAGACAAGCTGTGGAGTGGTTTCATTCCTCACCATTTAATTCAACTATAATACTTTCGCATAGTCAATCAGCACTCCTAGCATTGAAGAAACTGGAATCGCACGACTCACTAATTGTAGTAATTCAACAGAAATTGATAAATATAAACAAAGAAATATATTTTGACTGGTAAGAGGTCGTACAGGTATTCAAGGCAATGAACTGGCAGATGCATTAGGAAAGGAGGCAATCGGAAACGAAAGTGCAAAGCAAATATATCAACCAATTCCATTATCATCATTAAAATATGAACTAAAAAATGAACTTAATCAAAATTGGCAAAAAATACGGGAAGAATTAGAAAATGGGAGGTACACATTTAAATTTATCCCAAAAATAAACCATGAATACAACATAATACATAGGCATCTATACTTTTTTGACAAATCATGGTCCATTCCAAACTTATTTATAGAAAATCGAGAAAAGGTCACCTCCAAACTGTATTTGTGGCAAACTCTCAAACTCTTTGCACTACGTCCTTGAATGGCCTTTAACCCTTTAACTTTTTGCGGCGCAAGACATTTCCGATCATTTAAATTATACTGCCACCGGAATTCATGAACAAAATTAAACTAAAAGAAATTTTAAATTTTGAGGTTAAAACTCTGGCCTTTTCTGATACGTTATAAACGTAAATTTATGCTAAAAAATTTCCGGGATGAAATTTTGCAACTGGATCTTAAATACTGCGGGACGCAAAATTTAAGATCCAGCTTCAAAAATTCATCCCGAAAATTTTTCAGCAAAAATTCACGTTTATAACGTATCAGAAAAGGCCGGTTTTTTAAACCTTAAAATTTAAAATTTCTTAGTTTAATTTAGTTCATGAATTCAGGTGGCAGTATAATTTAAATATTTCAAATTGTCTTGCGCCGCAAAAGGTTAACAGAGCGTTACCACCTCAAAATGAACAATAATCAGTCACGCATGAGCTGGTTCAAATACATTACAAAACACAATAGTATGAGGAACAAAACAATAAATTGTATGAAATATGTTGAAGAAAACGAATTTATTTTTCAAACTACAAAAACCAGCATTAAATGAAGGTCCTTAAAAATAAATAGTAATTTAAAACCCAAAATCCGAGTCTGAGGCGCTCAAAATAGAGATTAAAAACAATATATTTGTATCCTCTCCCCCCTTTTTTTCTTTCAAATTAAAATTTAATTAACTGTAAAAACAAAAATAAATGTTGAATGGTTGTAAAGTCAATTGTGAATCCTATTGAGATCTTACTAAATAAAAAGTACTATATTTATTGGAAGAAGAACATTCCTACTAATATAGTAAAAACTGGTGTAACAAAACTATCTCTAAAAAATTAGAAATATTCATTTTCAACTGTTCACATCTAAATATTATTATAGAAAATCCCTGGTCGGTTGTTTTACAGATGGTGGATGGCCCTCGTCGGACATGATTCCTCCCCGATAAGGTGATTAGCTTCGGGCATAGTTCGGAGTCTCTGTATCTCTGTATCTGTATCGGCATCGGAAGCCAGAACTAAAGTTATTCTATGAAGAATTTTGGCCGATATAACTCATTTATTAAATTCCGTTTTCCCATTCAGAAAATTCTCAGCAGCTAAACAGTTTATCTCTTTATAAAATTGATTTTCTTAATTTTTATTATTTTGTTTTGAAGTTGAAAAATACAAATTTTCACAATATGAAATTTTCATTTTTTAGCTTAAAATTGAAACCTTAAAAATTAAGAAAATCAATTTTGAGAAAGCATAAACTGTTTAAAAAATTTTCATTTTTTAGCTTAAAAAAATGTGAAAACGGAATTTTAAAATATCCATTAGTAAATGAGTTATAATGGGGGGAAATTTTTCATAGAATAACGTTCGCTTCGTCTTACGGAGACGATAAGTAGAGAGTCCCCTTAGGCAGCGGCTCTCCCGCCTGCAATATGTTGGGCATAGCTGCCAATATTTTAATTTATTCTGGATTACTTTTAGGATTACCTTTATTTCGCACCACTTTATTTATAAAAAAAATTCTTCAATACATAACTTCGATAAAATAAGAAACAATTACTTTTAAAAAATATGTGGTACGAAATAGAGGCGGGTCTAAAATTACTCCGGAATAAATTAAAATTTTGGCAACTATGTATGTTGGGTCCCAATAGATACTGTGTGTTAAAGCGCTGTGCACACGCACGCCCTCCTCCATTCACCCATTTTAATTTTAAAAGCACGAAAGTAAGTGAAATCAATTTCCAGACCAGAAAATCAACCCACACACAAATAAAGATCTCCTTCCTAATTTCGAACAGATGTACGCTTGCAAATGTACTTTTTGAAAATCCCGACTCATTGGATATTGGATGCACAAAACCATAGCCTCTTAAACTAGATGCCTGTCGCGTGGCTTGGAAACTTCGCAACAGTTCATGCGGTAGACAGCGCCACCTGGTACAGATTACGCGAATTTTTTATTCAACTGTCACCATTAATTTATGAAGTGATATATGATATATATAATCGACGTTTCTTCGATTGTGTTCGCCTTTTATGTATATCATATCCCAATTTTAAAATTTTTTGCTGGCTGTTGAATAAAAAAATCGCACAATCTGTACCAGGTGGCGCTGTCTACCCGCTTCAACTGTTGCAAAGTTTCCGAGCCGCGCGACAGGCATCTAGTTTAGAAGGCTATGCACAAAACCAACCCAATTCGTGGCCGCAGCTCCCACTGAATCTGCGTCGTTCATTGTAAAAGTGGTGCAACCTCATATTTTTTAATATGTATGTTTTTGCTTAATTGCGTTGCATTTAGTCACATATTCTATTATAAGAGTGAAACAACTCCAATAATTGCATTAAAGTCTTAAAGTAACGTTATTTGTTTTTCAGGTAGCTGAAACATCTATATATTCTCTAGAAATGTGAAGTTTCTCAGCAACTTCAAATTAACTTTTTTATAACTTATCAATTATTATAACTTTGACTTGTATTAACCAATAACACTGACTAAATACTTTTTTTTACTTTTTTTCTACACATAAATTTACAATAATTCGTTATTTCAAAATTCACTCACAAAGAGATCTCTTACAATGAACTACCCAATTGTTAGTTTTATCATGATTTCGTTAAATCAGCGTTTCAATAAACAAATTTAATGTAATAATCAAGCTACACCAAAGTAAATTTAACAAAAAAGTAAATCTGGAAGCAGATTACATCTAAAGAAATTTTAAGTTGCAAGCAAATTAAATAATTATCTCGTATATTTAAAAGGTGAAATATGATGCAGATTGAATGCCTCACTCTCTTTCGCAAAGCGCCGTTATTAATTGAGAATTAAACAGTTGACAAATTAATTAGGACTTCTTCAGAATTTCAGAAAACTTTTTGGAGTTGTCGATGCAATGAGTAACAAATTTCGATCTCAAACCTGTATTTATAGTATTAAATTTCAGGCTAAGAGAAAGTCGTGTAAGTGACACACCCGATTATTTTCTTATTATTATTCGAAACATAACAGAATTGTATTCTACTTTCAAAATCGTAATAATATTAATAACATAAATTATCATAAGAAATTATTAAGAAATATATAAAGAGTCTATCATTTTCTGAGCTGTCATGCGGCTATTAAAAAAATTTACAATTATCACCCATTACTGATTTTCACTAATAATAAATATAATATTTTTCACTATTCCAAGCACAACAGAAATGAATTAGGCTTTTAAAATAATAAATAAATAAAATTGCCAAACATAAATACAACACTTGACTAAAAAGAATCTCCTTAGATAAACTACCCATTCAAAAATATTATTCATTTAAAAAGCTTTAGAATAAAAGCCTTCCAGCTGTTCAATTGGTCTCATTATGTTTTGAATAATGGAAGAAGAATTCCTATCAGTATCACTTAAATCTCTTTGTTCAACGTCAAGCATTCTTTCCGCCCTTATTATTCTTGAACTAGGTTAAGAGGAAGCTAATGCTCATAACCAGTCAAAATTACTTGATAAGAGAAATAATAGTCGTCTTTTCTATGGTTTTGCTTTATTGATCGACGTAATTTTTTTGTAGAAAAATCATTCTTTGTTGATTGTATTTTAAAATCTTGATCATACAGATTAAGTATTTTCATTTATGATTAGTTATCTCATAAATTAGGGTGTGTAATTTATTATTTTACTTTCATTTTCACAATAAATGTCGGGTATTCATAGATGCCAACATTTTAATTTATTCCGGAGTATTTTTAGCCCCGCCATTTTTCCATACCACTTATTTTTATTTTTATTTATTCATTTTTTAATAAAATTTTCTTGTTTTATCGAAGTTGTATACTAAAGAACTTTATTCTATAAATTAAGTAGTGTGAAATAAAGGCGGGGATAAAAATAATCCGGAATAAATTAAAATGTTGGCATCTAGGGTATATTGAAACATTCACTGTAATAAATAAGTCTTGTTTGCTGCCAAAAATTTTCTGTAATTTGAGCAAATATGTTCTAACAACGTTTTTTTTTTCATAAATTACGCGTATTTTCTCAAATTACAGAGAATTTTTAGCAGCAAATAGGACATATGTTTTACAGTGTTGGATAAAAGGAAGGTTTTAAAATCCTCCCTCTTTTTTTTTTTTTTAAGACGTTCTCTTAATTGTAAAACAGCTTATATTCACAGCCTGATTAAGGGGGAAGCACACATTATTTATACTTACACCGATATTTTTTAACAAATACTTTCCTCCTATAATAAACAGAAAATTCTCATTAAAAATTATTTTAAAAGAATTCTGGTGTCTAATAACGGTGAGTAAATTGAATTGTTTTACACCGTTCATTTTTTATAAAAAATATTTCCTCGTCAAAGCGTGGAATTTCTATGACATGAAGTAAAAAATAATTGTAAAAATATTCCGGTGAGAGCGGAGATAATGTGAGCTTCCCCCTTAATCAGGCTCTGCTTATATTAAATCCTTACGAAACGCACATTTTAAGTTTATTTAAACTAAAAATACTATTTAAGTTTTTATTAAATTAACTTACTTCACGCAGAATAAGTATACAAATATTTTATTAACAAGCACACACAATAAATAAATAAATAATAAAACTATAATATATATTCCGTTGTTTAAAATATAAACCACCATATAAAAACGTAGTTTTGTGTATTCTTCTCATGCTTATAATTGTTGAACTGCAATAAGAGGAAGTTGATGCTTATACCAGGGGTCATATTCTCCGCCCTTTTTTCTGGACACTCTCATGAATGAGAAATTTTAAAATTTATTGCTACCACTAATTTTATAAAATAATCTTTACCCTGTATGATCATGACACATTACCATAAATGTACCAGAAATATTTCTGGATGAAATTAGTGGTGGCAAAAAAAAGTGGAAATTATCTATCTCTGAGAGTGCCCTGAAAAAAGGGCGGAGAGTACGACTCCTCCCCTGTTATACAAACCAAACGCAGCAAAATGAAACTATAATCAGGGATGGAACCCTGGCGCAGAACTCATACCATTATTAATGAAACAAAATTTTCTGCCTCTTATATCAATCATATCATAAGCAGAGAATTTTTTTAAGCAAATACCGGTATGAGTTCTGCGCCAGTGTTCCATTCCAGATATGTATTTATACAGTGTTATTCTTCTTAATTAATCGTAAGTACTTATTGTAGAACATTACTCTAAAAATATAGTTGAGGAAAAGACGGCCTAGCCTAACACTTATAACAGAATAAATTTGAATAATTGGTAGGACTACTATACTATAAGCACAAGCAGGGGTCCCTTTTTTCAAGACCCTTTCATAGATGAGAAATTTTTGCCTTTATTGTTACCCTATTTTTGTTTAATAAATTCTATCCTATTTAATCACAACGTACTATTATAAAAACACCATAAATATTTCTGTGTAAAAAAAAGTAGTGGCATGAAAGGGGCAAATTTCTCATACATGTACAGAACTGCCAACCTAATCCGGCAAATTGTTTGTACCGCCCCTTTTCCCACACCACTTAATTTTTAGAGTATTTGTTTTCTTTCATCGTAAATATATTTGGAAATAATTACTCTAAAAATTTAGTGGTCTACAAAAAGGGGCAGTACTAACGATTTGCCGGATTAGGTTTGGAGCTCTGCATGTAAGTGTCCTAAAAAGGGGCGGAGAGTAAGATCCATGTATAAACATTTTCTATAACACGCTGAAATGGAAGCAGAATGATTGGTGTTTTTATCTACAGTTAGGTATACATATATAAACATTTTTATTGGTAGTATTTGAATTTTTAAATGCTTACTTATTTCAGAAATATGTTTATATATTATGTTATTCATTACGTTTCATATTGCAATTTGCTAAATAAAAGAAAAAAAAATAGTATAAAAGAATTTATAGAAAAAGCAATTTACAGATTACTTGAATAAGGATTTCTAAAGGTAAATTACACAGGTCTGCGATATATATATATATATATATATATATATAGTCTTTTATTGTTCGAAAATACAGGAAATAAGTTTCATTTATTTATTTTTATTTATTTGTTAATTTTAATTTTAATTTATTTCTAAACACAAAATTGATTGAAAAAAGATGATGTAATAATAACAATAATAAATTATATTTTTTTAAATTAAAATTATAAAATATTCTAGTATATACCACCATACCTGCCAACATTCTAATTACAGAGTGGCCAACCTAATCCGGAAGACTGATAGTAACGGGCTTTTTTTCACACCAATTAATTTGTAGAGTAATTCTCTTCAAATGTATTTATGATAAACTAAGAAGAGAGAAAAAAAAAAAAAAAGTCTAGTATGGGAAAAGGGGTGGTACTAACAGTAGCTCTGAAATTAATATTCCGTAGCTTTGTTAATACCCCCCTCCCCCCCCCCCCCAACCACTCACTAATTTTTTTTATAAAGTAAAATTCTACAAATTTAATTATTATTAAATGAAAAGGAAAATAATCCCCCCCCCTCCAAAAAAAGTGTGTTGGGGGGGGGGAGGTGTCACTATTAATACTATGAAGTATTAATTTGAATGTTGATAGGTATGTATTAATACTTTATTATTATTATTTATTATTATTATTATTATTATTATTATTATTATTTAAAAAGAATTTATTATCATTCAAAGTATAATAGAAAAAAAATTAAAAATATAAAACATTTTATCCCAAGACGTTCGTTTGAATGTTAGTAGTAGTTCTGACATTTATTATGCAATGCGAATATATTTCATTATTAACTTTTAATTTAATTTTATTACTTTTAAACATGATTTTATAAAAGAAATTTTAAATGAAATTGAATATTTTAAGATGAAAATTGTTAGAAATATAAATATATATTGCATTACTTATTAATTTTACTTTTTATACTTTTATTATGATTTAAAATATAATAAAAAATAAAAAATATACAACTAATAATCTGAAGAAATTTATTTTGATTTTAGAAGCATCATCTTCCGACATTTATTAAGCACTGTAGTTACATAGCAATATTAATTTTTGATTGTAATACAATATTAGAATATTTATTTATCGCACTATTAATTTATTACTTTTAAACATGACTATGATAAAGGAAGTTGAAATAAAATGGAATATTTAAAAATGAAAATTCTTAGAAATATAAATATATATTACATTGTTTAATATTCTTTTTTTATTTTTGTATTTTATAATTTTATTCTAATTTAAAATATAATTTTAAAATATAATATTAAAAATTAAAAACATTTCATTCAAAGATTATCATATGAAGGTCAGCAGTATCGCTTTCTAGCATTTATTATGCATTTTAGTTATATTTCAATATCAGTTTGCGGTTTAATTTTATTACATTTAAATGTGGTAGTGATAGAGAAATTCCAAAGGAAATGGAACATTTTAACCCTTTGCGGCGCAGGGTAATTCGAATCATTTAATATTTAATTAAGATCATCACTGCCACCGGAATATACGAAAAACAAGAAAAGAAAAGAAATTTTAAATTTTTATGTTGCAAAAAAGGGCCTTTCCTGCTATGGTATAAATGTAAATTTTTGCTAAAAAATTTCCGGGATGACTTTTTGCACCTGAGAATTAAAATTAGGTGTTCCATCAGCGGGAACACTGCGACTGAAAGGTTAAAATAGAAAGAAAAAAATGAATTTTCTTCATTTATCATTTATTTTAGAAACAGGGTTTGTTAGTTTTCTTTTATAGCAGTCCATGAGACCACTAGTACTTGATAGCACTATAGTACCATACCTACATCAGGAATGGAACACGGGCGCAGAACTCCTACCCCTATCAATGTATTAAAATTTCTACTTCTTAAATCAACAATATTATAGGTAAACAAATTTCTTAAAGAAATACCAGTATGAGTTCTGCTCCCGTGTTCCATTCCTGCTACTATGATGTACTGATACCATTTCTACTACTTATAGTTTAGTACTAGTACTGTCACATTTAAACAAATTTATTGTAAAATTTATAATACTTTACTTTTATAGGGGCCTAGCGATCTCATGGAGCCACTCTGAAAAAGGGTCACCAAGGCAGAGTTCCCAACTTTTATAATTTATTCACGAGCACTTTTAGCCCCGCCTTCTTTTCGCACCAGAAATTTTGTAGATTATTTCTTTTTAATACGTGCCAACGATTAAATAAGAAGAAAACCATTTTTCAAAATTTCCGGTATGAAAAAGAGGCGGGGCTAAAAATACTCGTGAATAAATTATAAAAGTTGGGAGCCCTGCACCAAGGGTTTGGATTTTAAAAAAGAGAAGAAAAAATAAATAAAAGTTGAGCATGACAATTGCAAAATATCCTGATAGTGATATTTAATCAAAGTAATAGTTATTGATTCTTCAGAATAAATATTTCTTAATTCTATATTAATGTAAATTTAGAGAGAAACTATAATAAACTATTTGTTTAATCAACACGTTGAATAATTTGTTCTGGACAGATATATTTCTAACAAATTAAATTAATCACAATGTTATTTCTAATTGAAGTAAATATTTTCTCTCGTTTTTTGTCGTGCGTCTACATTCATTAACGAACAATTGAGAAATTTTCCGGTGAACATTTTTTACATGATTTTCTTAGAAACATTTCCAATTAAAATAAATAAATAAATAAAAGTGTTTTTGAGGGGAAAATGTTCGAAGCAAGAAGGAAGGTGTCGTATCTGTGGAAGATTCATTCTTTCTTAGAAGTTAAAGAATGTTTCCTGGAAATATTTTACGAATTAGTGACATCTGTACAAATAAACATTTCTTCTAAATGCAGAATATTAATTTAGTATTAATCATAACAAGAAAAATCAGAAGTAACTGTGTTTGGCTTTCTGGATATTTTATAATTACCAGGTATTTCACCCTTAAATACATGTTTGTTTGTTTTTTTAACTGAAAATTATTTTATATGTAGATCATTATATAGGTTCACGAAAAAGATTATTATTATTATTAGTAGTAGTAGTAGTAGTATGTATGTATGTAGGTTTTATATTATTTCCATTTATTTATTTTTTCTTTTTGTTTATTTATTTATTTATTTTTCAAAATTATGTGTTTTAATTCTATTATACATCATGCAGGGATGGAACACGGGCGCAGAATTCACACCGGAATGTGTTTAAGAAATTTCTCTACCTATAATATCGTCGATTTAAGAGGTAGAAAATTTTCTTACATTGATAGTGGTATGAATTCTGCGCCCGTGTTCCATCCCTGATCATGCAGTCCACCAGATTAACACCAACGTATTTTAGAAAAAAAAAAATACTTATTAGCTTACAATACAGCTACTTAACTACAAAATATTTTTTTTTATATAAAGACTTACCTTTTGATAAATCTAAAAAAATTTAATTTTATTGTCACAGCTAATTTTGATGCACTTCTTCTAACTCGCCAAAACAATTCGTCAATCTAAATGTCACACTGAAAAGTGACAGTTTTACTTTTCATAATTTATTTGAATGAACCAAGGTCATATTTCATGCAGCCAAGTGTAAAATTTTCGTTAGGGTTTAATACTTTAATTAGGAGTTAAAAACAATGTTTCATTTTTAGACACTATGCATTTAAGAGTTAAACAAAAATTACAGAGTTATTCCGTAACTAAACTAAAGCAAAAATTATAACGTGGTGTTTCGGCATTTCGCTTCCTTTTTTGTAAATTTGTACAATCAATTAAAATATATTAAAAATATTTTATGCATTCCTGAAAAAATTAAAATGAAAAATATATAATTTATAATAATGATCATGTTGTAGGAAAATTAGAAAATTTATATCAGTTTCAGGGCTGGAAAACTCGGCCGCAAAAATCATACCACTATTAATGTAACAAAATTTTCTACTAAACCAACGATATTATAGGTAAAGAAATTTTTTAAACAAATACTGGTATGAATTCTGCACCTGTTCCCTGCAGTTTCATTTACTTTTATCTTTAAATTAGGACAAACTATAAAAGTGATTGTTAATCAAAAGAAACTTCTATTAAATGTGTGTGTGTATATATACCGGGTGATTCAAAATAGATGTTACAGCGATTATCTCGTAAACTAAGAAAGATAGAAACATACTTCCAATTACAAAATTAATGCAAATTAAGAGTAGATTTCAGATATGGCATTTTTTTGTACAAGGGGCTGTATACATATTAAATACGAAATTTAATTTTTATACGAACCCTCCTATCATATGACTTATATTTAGAAAAATATTCTCCTCGCTCTAGCAATCAAAAAAAAAAAAAAAAAAAAATATCATCTCTCTAAGTCAAAATCTCGCTGAGTTATTGCAATTTCAAAATTCTAGCATTTTTCGCCAAATCTTAAGGGGTTGTATCAAAAGTGAGAAATTGTAATTACTATAGCTTTTGTAATAAGGCACACGTTGATCAGCGTTTGGGGGGGAAAAAAAGAAAATTCATTCAGGGAAAGATGGCTATTTTAACCTGTAATGTCTCTGTGAATACAGAAGAGAATACTCATTGATAATTTAACAAATTAATTTTATGACTAATTTATGTACTAAAAGGGAATTTTCAAATTCATTTTTCTTTCTTTTCTTTTATACATTCTCTTAGTCATATACACGGTGTAGAGAAAGAATTGTTTTTGAGTCAAATTTCCGAAAATTAGCTTTTGTTATATTTGCACGTTTTCAGATCCTCTGAATTCAAAAATCATGTTTTAAGCGGTTGGTCTCTCTCTCTCTCTCTCTCTCTCTCTCTGTGTGTGTGTGTGTGTGTGTGTGTGTGTGTGTGTGTGTGTGTGTGTGTTTCTGTGTTATTAGAATATCTCAAGAACAAATAGTAGCAGAAAATCCAAATTCGATATTCTAAATCCGTATCATATTGCGGTGCTACACTAAAGTATTCGTTGCGATCAGACAATTGTTTGTTTACAGGGTCATCCAAGAGATTTCAAATACATTACGTCTGTGAGCGAAATTTCTCATATGTACAGTGCGACATGTATATACCGCACTAAACAAAATGAAAAGAAGAGATTTTTTATACGCATAAAAGCATGTTTTATGTAGATTGTTGTATAGCGATCATTCATCATTCATTTACAGGGTTACCCAGAGTATTTTGATATATTGGAGCTATACTTGGGAATTGCTGGAAGTGTATTTCAATTTATGTTACTTGTTTTGCATATAACACTAAATTTACGTACACAAAGTCATTTGTATATAGTTTATAGACAATATACAGGGATACCCAAAATTAAGGTAAACATTTTATTATTATTATTATTAAATGTAATTGGTGTAAGTGCTTTGCTGCATTTTTTTTTTTTTTTTTTCGAAGAACACTGCTGACACAGAACGGAAAATTAATTTCTCATACCTACACTTTAAACAAAGTAGTTTTTGAAGAGCGATTTTTTTTTCTTCTGTATAATACCACATTTTGAGGCCTCCTGAATACGAAAGGTAAATTTTTATTGGTTGATCTGTATATATATGAATTATCAGCATAATTTAACAAAAAGTAATCTGGTGTGCCACTCACACGACTTTCTCTTACCCTGAAATTTAATACCATAAATACAGGTTGGAGATTAAGAGGTAACATAAAGAGTACTGTATACCTATGTTAAAATAATTCAAATTAGGCTTCGAAAGAGTTTTATATGATAGTTAGTTCTGTGTGAGGGGTGATCTCATGAAATTATTCGTTTCCTGAAATTATTCGACGCAGGCAATGCTCAAACTTTTAAAAACTTGACTTAGGTAATAAGGAAGCCTCAAAACGTGTAAATACACAAAAAAAAAAAACAAAAAAAAAAAAAAAAAAAAAAAACAAGCGATGCATATTTAGCTTAAAAACATACATTATTTATCATATGTCTATGAGAAATTCATTTCCATTCCTGAGCAGTTTTCCTGGACATGGTAAAATATTATAGTAAAGCACTTTCACTAAGAATAAAAAAGAATATTATAGCTTAAATAATTGCAACCCTGTATATCTTTTGAAGAATATGTACAAACCACAATGTGCACCTAAATATAAACCTATAGTAATAATATACGGCACAACCTAAAATGCACTTCCATCAATTTTCAGCTATTGTCGCATTATAATCTAGTTATTTTGTGTAGCCCTGTAAATGAACAGTGAATGCTTTCCCTGCCACATTCTACATGAGGCATGTTTTTATGCATATAAAAAATATATATTCATTTCATTTGGTTTAGTGCAGTCTATAGGTGTTAAACTCTATTTACCTGCAATTTCCCCATAGACGTAATGTATTTGAATATTCTTGAGTGTCCCTGTACACGAACCATTTGTTTCATCTCAATGAAACGCTTAGTGTAGCATCCCTATATGATACATATTTAGAATACCAAGTTTGAATACCTGCTGTTATTTGTTCTTAAGATATGCTGATAATAGACAGACACACACACAGACCAACCGCTAAAAACACGATTTTCATATTCAGGGGACCTCAAAACGTGTAAATATAACAAAAACTCACTTTCGAAAATTTGGCCCAAAAAGCAATACTTTCTGTAACTTATGGGTATGAGAAAGTAATAATTACAGGAAGTGCGAATTTGGTACTTCGGATTCCATATCTAGTTGCCACTTGAAAAGTTGATCAAGATTTGCAAGCTTCAAAGAAATTGATAACAGACTTTATTTTTTTTTTTATAAGTATAGGCACTATAATTAAACGGGGGTTGAGAATGGCGGTAACCCCCCTGACATAGAATTATACATCTATACGATATCATATTCTACACAAAACATTTAGAATATTAACAATAAATATGAATTTCCTTATGATTTTTACAGTATAAAGTTATTTAAATGTAATTTATAAGAATGTCTGTCCCAAAACGCAATACATTGGCATTTTATGTGCGTTCCTGTACATAAACCAATTGTAGAGAATTAATTAATGCCATTTTAAATAGGGAATATCAAAAACCTGAATAACATATATCATTTCTGAAAATTCCTGAAAATATTTATTGACACTGGGGGCGGGCAGACGGACAGATGGACAGTCAGACAAAAAAATATGCAAATTGAAATCCTATTCACAGTTAAAAATTGTTAAAAAATGTTTAATGTAAACGAAAATGCCATTCCAGCAAATGTCATATAATAACCCTTAACGTAACTGAATATTTTTGTGTGCCCTGTAAATCTAATGCTAATCGTACTGTACACTATAGAAAGCATTCTTTTGTGCATATGAATAACATATTTCAATTTCATTAAGATTTATGCAAAGTAATTAAAATTTGGTTTATAGAAATATCTTCAAATAGAGCGCAATGCTTTGGAATACTTTCGGGTGTCCCTGTATACAAACCAGTGATCGTGTTTACTCCATTTTCTATAGAAAATATCCGATAGAAATCTTTAATAACGTATTTCAATTTTATTAATATATGCATAAATTAAAGGTATTAAAATATGGTTTATAAAAGTACCTCTCATAGAACACCATGCTTTGGAATACTTTCGGGTGTCCCTGTGCACAAGCTAGCAGAGGTATTCACTCCATTTTTAATAAGGAACATCCGATAGTGAACTCAAATAACATATATCAGTTTCAGGAAATTCTATGAATATTCACGGGAGTTAGAGCGCGGACGCACAGAAAGACGAATGGACAGACAGACAAATCGAAGTCATTAACACTTTTCAACCTGTCTGGAATTGTTAAAGAGCCGAAGTCATTAAATTTTTCAACTATGATGGAAAGTGGTAAAAATAAAGCGCGAAAATTCCACACGGTTTTGCTAGACTTTTAATTTTTTTCCTCTCTTAACGTGTTTTAATTTGCAGGTGACCCCTAAGAAATTTAACTATTAAATTTTTTAATCATACGAAATAATGTAAATTTGCATTAAGTTCTTAAAACTGTTGTTTTCGCGTGCTTGAATGATTTTAGTTGCTATTTTAAAATAAAGGATCTTTTTTTAATTTTTCTCATCTCATAGATAACCCCCTAAAGTGAGCCCATTGGCGTCGAAAAATAGATGCCAAAATTGAAAAAAAAGTGGTGTAAGTCATCATTTTCAAATTGCAATAACTCAGCGAGATTTTGACTTAGAGAGATGATTTTTTTTTATTATTATTTTGCTTGTCAGAGCAAGGAGAATAATTTTCTAAACATAAGTCACATGATAGGAGGGGCCGTATAAAAATTAAATTTCGTATTTAATATGTATACAGCCCCTTGTACAAAAAATGCCATATTTGAAATCTACTCTTAATTTGCTCTAATTTTGTAATTGGAAGTATGTTTCTATCTTTCTTAGTTTACGAGATAATCGCTGTAACATCTATTTTGAATCACCCGGTATATATATAACATTATATATATATATTCATACAGGGTGATTCTAAAAAAAATTATCCCGATGTATGAGGTCATAGCTACCATACCGTTCAGAGAAACTGAATAAAAATTTGGTGAAAGGTATTTTAAGGAATGCATTCAAGAAACATATAAAAAATGGCAGTTAAACTCTACAGTTACGGTTATAGTGAGAAAATTAAAAAAAAATTGAAATGGAACACCTACTTTTTCTTTCTCTTACCCATAAGGTAGAGAAATTATTGTTTTAGGCAAGTTTTCGAATCTGAGTTTTTGTTATATTTACTCGTTTTGAGGTTTCCTGAATCCGAAAATCATGTTTTTAGCGATTGGTCTGTGTGTGTGTGTCTGTCTGTTATCAGAATATCTCAAAAAGAAATTATACCAGAAAGTTCAAACTTGGTATTCTAAATGTGCATCATATAGGGACGCTACACCAAACCTTTTGTTGCAATCAAGCAAATGGTTCGTGCACATAGACACCCAAGAGAATTCAAACACATTACGTCTGTGGGGAAAATTGCAGGTACGTCGAGTTTAATATCTATGTGTAGACTGAACTAAACCAAATGAAACGAATATATAGTTTTATATCCGTAAAAACATGTTTCATTTAGAATATGGTATAGAAATCATCCACTGTTCGTTTACAGGGCTACACAAAAGAATTAGATTACAATGCCATAGCTGCTAATACTTTAATTTATCCCGGAGTAATTTTAGCCCCGCCTCTAATTCGTACCACTTATTTTTTAAAAGCAATTTTTTTCTTATTTTATCGAAGTTATGTATTGAAGAAAATTTTTCTATAAATAAAGTGGTGCGAATTTAGGCGGGAATAAAAGTACTCCGGAATAAATTAAAATATTGGCAGCTATGCAATGCGACAATACTTGAAAATTGATGAAAGTGTACTGCAGGTTGCGCTATGTGTTATTAATATAGGATTATATTTATGTGCATCATGTGATGTGTACATAACTTTCAGGGGTTATATGTCAGATGCGTACATGACATTTGCGTACAAGCTGAAATTAGTGACACTTGCGTACAAGTCCAGGTGTTCCAAATGTTACAGATCTGTTTTCGAAAAATC
The DNA here is from genome assembly GCA_963930645.1 of Salticus scenicus. Lineage (NCBI taxonomy): Eukaryota > Metazoa > Arthropoda > Arachnida > Araneae > Salticidae > Salticus > Salticus scenicus. Next base: position 162,178,883 of record OZ005658.1, read on the forward strand.
AAGTGGCATTTCCGTACAAAATTTGTTTCGCTGTATTTTTCGTTTGTAACACAAAGGGGTTGTATCCATATGTTAAATTTGAAGATAAATACTCTTATATAAATATATGAATTTTCTCTTATGCATGCAGTCTTACGACTGACAAAGTTATGAGCTTAAAGCATATAAAAGTTATAAGCTATAATAGCCGTAGTTATTTTCTGAAATGACATTCAATTATTTATTCACCGAGTCAAGATCAATTAAGGTATTTATAAATGCTATTAAGGTTTTTAAAAATATTTTTATTTCTTAAATACTTTTTTACTTTTTAACAAGTTTGTTACTTTTTAACAAATAAATATTTTTGTCTCCAATAAAGAAAAAAAAAAGTTGAAAAAACGATCTCTCTTCTTTATCAATAACGAATTGAATCATATTCCAATTCCTAAAATTATTTGTCGTTCACCTATATGCCTCTCTTTCTCTCTTCTCCCCCCCCCCCCCCCCCTCCAAAAAAAAAAAAAAAATTTCTATTAAAAATGAAAAAAATCGATAACTTTATTTTAAATTATCGCAGATTGATGGTTCAGTCATTCGTTTTAAAGGTATTGGTGAGCTCTTTTGAAAGATACCCATCATGAAAATTTACTCACCTCGAGGGGGGACTTCTCCCCCAGGGGGTGAGGCGGGGCTCCTACATGCAATTTTTTTTTTTCCCAGTTGACTATCTCCATTGCAAAAACATATATTCCTTTCATTTGGTTTAGTGCAGTCCAACGAAAAGCTTACTGTAACATTCCTATATGATATACATTTAGAATACCGAGTTTGGGCTTTCTGCTACTATTTGTTCTTGAGATATGCTGATAACACAGACAGACAGACACACAGACCATTCGCTAAAAACATGATTTTCGTATTCAGGGAACCTCAGAACATGTAGATACAACAAAAACGCACGTTCGAAAATTTGACCCTAAACAATACTTTCTCGACCCCATGGGTAAGAGAAAGTAAAAAGAAAAGAAAAAGAAGGAAAGAATAGAAAGAAAGAAAAAGGTTTTAATGTTTGCATTATATGGATACAACCCCTTCATGCAATGATCCTCAAATAAAGCGAAAGAAATGTTGTACGCAAGTGCCACTAGATTTTTTCAAAACACACCTGTAATATTTAAACCACCTGGACATGTACGCAAATGCCACTGTTTTCAGCTTGTACGAAAATGTCATGTACGCATCTGTCACAACACCCTTTCAGGATATATACAGGGCTGCTGCCAACATTTAAGCCATAACATTCTTTTTTTATTTGTAATTGGAAGTGCTTTACTTTAATATTTTACCATGCCCAAGAAAGCTGCTCAGGAATTGAAACTAAGTCCTCATGGCCATATGATAAAGAATGTTTTTTTTTTTTTTTTTTTTTTTTTTTTTTTTTTTTAAGATAATTATTCATTACTTGGTTTTTTGTATATTTACACGTTTTGAGGATTCCTGAATAGCGAAGTCAAATATTACAGTTTGATCTTTGACTGCGTCTATTAGAGTAAATTAAAAACAAATAATTTCAAAAAGAACTTTTTATACACCACGTTTCTAAATTTTCTGTTAAATCATATAAACTTGACAATTCTATGTATTAATAGATAATTTGTAAAAAAAAATTTGAAGAATTATCCCATCAACTTGAAAGAAAATGATCAAATGCGCAATTAAGAGAGCAATCATAAGAAATTTTCAAACATTTATTAATTGAATAAAAGTATTAAAAGAATGCATTGTCACCGTGCTCTGAGCTATTCTAAAAGTTTAAATGTCTAGCTAATCGGGGACTTAATTAAAAATCGATTACAAGATTTGTACTGGACAAACAAACAAGAGAGCGAGTTAATGAAAACATGGTAAGAAATAAAATATTACAGACTTATTCAACTTTTTTTTCAATAATTATAATATATGTAGGGGAGCGTGGGGCAGGTTGTAACAGTTTTTAGAAAATTAAATATATTTTGAAATGTAATTATGTTTTCCTGTTTCTGATTGTTGTTTCCAATAGGATGCATAACCATCTATCATATTTATGAAAAAAACTTTCGTTAATATTGCTAGTTTTAGCAAAAAAAAAAAAGATTTTTTTTAATTATTTGCCTGTTACAATTTGCCCCGGATTTGGGGCTAGTTGCCACACACACAGAGCCTGATTAAGGGGGAAGCACACATTATTTGTACTTACACCGTTATTTTCTAACAAATACTTTCCTCCTATAAAAAACACAAAATTCTCATTATAAATTATTTTAAAAGAATTCTGGTGTCTAATAACGGTGAGTAAATTGGATTGTTTCACACCGTTCATTTTTTATAAAAAATATTTCCTCATCAAAGCGTGGAATTTCTATGACATGAAGTAAAGAATAATTGTAAAAATATTCCGGTGACAGCGGAGGTAATGTGTGCTTCCTCCTTAATCATGCTCTGCACACACATGGGGCAAATTGTAACGGATACAAAGGGAAACATAACAATAAAAACGACAATATTTCAAAATGCTTTTTTGTTATCAATCATTTATTAATTTAATATAAAAGACAATTAATAACTAATATTAAATTATAACCTTCGTGGTATAGTAAAAATGAATTATATCAAATGGATTTTAGTAAAATAATGAGAAAATTAAAGATAAAATTAACATAGAAGTTAATCTTAGTCATAGTTGAAATTAATTCAAGCAAATGGTGTTTTGTTCCTCTCATGCATTTTATGTGTGCTCACATTTTGCAAATTAAGCATTATACCCATTTTTCTGCAACGGAGATGGTTTAGCAGAGTTCGAATTCTTCCTCCTTTTTTCAGGATGATATATTTCTGCTTTTTTTTCTACCACTATTTTTATGAAATATTCTCTAATTCGTGATTAAATCGTAAATAAAACGTGATTAAAATTCGTGATTTAATAATCACGGCACGATAATATAAAAACATAGAAAATATTTCTGTATAAACATAGTAATAGTAAAGAAGCCAATAGATTTTCATTTTTGAAAGTTTCTTGAAAATGGGCGGAGACTTCGAGCTCTGGTCGTGGACATCTCCACAAGCCACTCCTCTAATATTTTACAACTTGCCTCATCGTATGATTTTGGACATTTTGTTTATTTAGAAAAAAATTAACGATTTATACAAAAAATTAAACATGTATTTTATAACTCAACACACAGACTAAATAAATACTTATAAACATTTCTTTAAAGAATAAATTAACATACCTTTAATCAAAATTTACGAAATATTTTTTTTTTTCACTAACTAGCAAAAATGAAGCACGTGTACAGAACCTCTCATTAACCATTTTTGTAGAGCACCGATTGAGCTTATATTATAAATTGCGTCATAAGAATTATGTTTATAAAAATATTTAATCACAAATGTTACAAACTATTTCGTAAATTGCGTGTTACTTCTTACCTCTGTGACAACTAACCCCATGCTTCCCTATGTATATTCATATTCAAGTTCAGTTATTTTTGAGTGATTTTTTAAACATCTTTTTAAGAAGTATTTCTTCAAAAAAAAAAAAAAAAAAAAAAAAAAAATCAGTTTCAGAACTAACAAACTTTAAGTTAAACTAGCTATAACTTTAGTTATGTTAAAAATACCTAACTTACCTTATACACACGGTATATCGATTTTTATCATCCGAAACTTTTAAAATAGAAAGAAGTGCTTCATATATAGAGCACCATGCTAAAAATACCTTTTCGTAAATATTAAAGCCTCTAGAGTAAAGATAAGCCCTTTTGATACAGGAGCGCTTATTAACTGTTTTTTATGTTATAAATTGAGAACAGGGAACAATTAATTACCTTTGCTATTAATGTGGATTCAATTAATAAGCGTATGAGTGCGATGAACTTTTAAAATTATTAAATAAAATAAATAAGTCTAATAATAGGTCCTGTTATTAATAATGCTTTTATAATTCTTTTTATTATTTATTTCTTTGTTTGAAATTATATAATTATCAGATCAATAACTGATTCTTACTATCATACTTATGAATGTATACTCCAGAGCTGCCAACCAAATCCGGCAAATTGTTAGTACCGCCCCTTTTCCTGCACCAATAAATTTTTAGAGCAATTCTCTTCAAATATACTTACGATGAATGAAGAAAACAAATTCTCTAAAAATTAAGTGGTGTAGAAAAAGGGGCGGTACTAACAATTTGCCGGATTAGGTTGGCAGCTCTGATACTCATAAGTTTTTAACTATTTTATAAGTCAAAATATATTTAATAGAGTCGAACCTCGTTAACGTGAATCTGAAGGGGAATAAAAAATGTGTCCATGCTATCAGTAGTTCATGCCATCAGTAACTCAGAAACAAATCTTCATTTTGACCGGAATTATAGAAATAGTTTGTGTTCAAAGTAATTCAGATTAAGCGTATTCACGTTAACGGGGTTCGACTGTAAGTATATTTTCTGGTGTAAATCCTCACGAGCACACCGGAAAAAGAATTATTTTAGGGAATATGGTTCATGCTTTTATACAACGCGATTGACTTTGTAAAATAGATTTCCAATGCGGCCCACCAAAAAATTTGGGTAAGACAGATCTGGTCTAAACTTACTTTTAAAAATCCCTAAAAGAAAAATATCTATGGAAGAATCAGGGGAGGAAAGTGCCTTGTCACCAACCTGGAAGCCAATGGCGAAGCGTCCATGGAAGCAATGGAAGCAGCACTTCCCCTAATTAAGATTTTTAAAAATTAATCAAGTAACGTCGCCTCGTCGAAAGACTGAATTGATTCTTCCTCTACTTTTGGAAACACTTCGCTTCGACGCTTCCATAGTTTTCTGAACCACGCCTCGCCCCTGCTGGAAATAAATAAGTAAATAAAATGAGAGAGGAGATAAAATAATTTTTATTTGCAAACAGTCTCTATATAGATCAGAATATTCAGGTTATTTAAATTGTTTTTGATATTACATAAAGATAATTATACATTTATACATTATACCTCCATTCTTAGAGTATACATACAGAGATGATAATCCGAAAGAGTTTAAATACTTGGAAGCAATTTTGTTTTAGAATTTTATAGGATTCCACAACATTGAAAGATATTTAATTTTGATGGATTAAAAACTTCGAGTTGTTGAGGAAATGTTTTAAACTTTATAAATGCTTAGTATTTATTATTTAACATACTGTTGTCGAGATATTTTCCAATTTTAAACTCTAAGCCCAGCCTTTTAGCGTTTCTTTAAAACGTTACTTTATTTAACAAAATTATTTTACAAATTTAAAATGAGATAATTCCTAATTTATTTTCAGCATTTGATGCGGTAGATGTCACAGGCTCTTTAATCGTGGTATAAATAGGCAACTACTAACAATATATTATTAATAAAGTCTAGCTTGTAATGGTACACATAAATCATACTTAAGCAGTTATTTACATATTAAAGCGGCACAAACTTCAGTTTTGTAAATGGTAACACCCATTTCTGATAATTTTTTACATTTTATGATCAAACCGGACAACAAACTTGTATTGGGTTCTCCCGAAAGTTCGCGCAAATTTTGAATGAAAATTGAAACGCAACACATTTAAATATTCGTTGATAGTGGAATTTAGATAGTAGATAATGGACTTTTTAAAGCATTTTACACCGTTAGGGCAGTCAAAGGGTTAAATAAAAACTTAATTTATAAACCATATTTAAGAACAGAAAAAGGAAAACCATGTTTTACGGTCTGTAAGTCTTATCGGAATCATAGAATTAACGAAACTTTAACCCTTTGCGCTCGGTATATTTTCCGTAAGTCACGCCTTTTGGCGTTCCTTTAAAACGTCACACGTATAGTTTCCAACTTGCTACCTTTTGGCTACCGAAAAATTGTAATAATTTGTTTTATTTTACTTCATCATTAAATAAAATAAATCTTTCTGTTAAAATTTTCTGGTAGCCGAAAAGTAGACATACGATCGATAAGGGTTAATATCAGATTTTTCTTAAGGTAATGCTAGTTCCTTTCTTTGTCAAAGAATGATTATGTTTCTCTTAAAGTAAAAATGGGATATTTAATGTTTGGAAGTTTTTTAGCTAACAAAACCTATTATTGCAAGAAAAGACGCAGTGTTATTTAAATGTAATTATTTCTAAACAGTCGCAGCGTATCAGTCACATCTAATACGAATAAATGCTTAAAAATAAAGCTAATGTTTTTTTAATTTTAAAGATTTAGATAAGTATTCTGGACAACAATGTCCATGATCATCAGTATTTGGGAAATTTATGTGACACAGACTGGCTATAAATTAATTACTGAAGATTGCACTTCGTTTGGTATTAAGGCGAAAATATATTTCGCATTCAAATTATTTAGAATCTTTGGAAAAAGGGAGAGCAATGATTTACGAAAAAAATTGCATATTGCATAATTTTAAAAGATTATTACTACAGAAAAATAATTCTGCAACTTTTCTGTCATACATACAACACTTTTCCCGATTAATTTTGATTCAAAACACACACTGAGAAAAATCTCTGAGGTGGATTTTAAATTCCTAAAATAATTAAAATGTCCAATAGAATGAGTAATTTGCTGAAAGAAGACGGACCAGTTGTGTGTAAAATAATCTGGTGTGCACTCACACAACTTTCTCTTACCCAGCAGTTCAATAATTTAAAGGTAGATTGCGTATTAAATCTTAAGATAAATATGGTAAGATAATAAAATTTAATATACTTTAAAAGTAATCTAAAATAAGTTTAGGAACAGTTTTATTTGAGAAGAATTCTGTTTTAGGGGGACTGCCGTCCTCCTCAACCCCCTTTCAATTATAGTGCCCAGAATTATTAAAAAAAGAAAATCAATTACGTTATTAATTTGCTTTTTAAATTCCCAATCTTGATCAAAATTTTAAGTGGCAAACTAATACGAAAATCTTAATACCAAATTTGAATTTACCGCACTTCATTGTTTTTAAATTATGCTGATAACAGATATACATGCTGATAAACCGCTAAAAATCGGACTTTCGTAATCAGGGCATCTCAAAACGTGATATTTAAAAAAAAAAAAAAAAGAGTTTAAATCAGAGTTTAAAAAAATTTTTGTTTACAGTATTGGTATGAAGAATTCCTGAGCATTGTTTGTCAACATACTAAAATATAGCAAAGTACTTCCATCGATTGCATTCAACGGAAAAGAACATTTAGCTTAATTTTGGTAACCCTGTATATTGCATATTGCCTACAAGCGATATGCACTATAAACAATATTGTGTACGTAATTTTAGCATAATTTGAAAAACATCTAACACAAAATATGTCAGGTTTATAAACCTGACATGATTATCTTAAAGCTTCAAAGTTAAGCAGAGTTGAAATAATAGAGTCCAGTGGAAACTGTATTGAGCAGGTAAAAAGAAATATGACAAGTTTTTCTTTTAAATAAAATCATTTATTTAAAAACTAGATGGATTTATCTAGTGAAATAAAAATATGGCAAACGAAAATAAAATTTATAATACATTTAGACGATTCGTTTAATATTCTTCAGGGCAGATATATTAGTACAGAGTAGTTACTGAAGCCTATACTATTACTGAAAGAAGCTTAAAAGTTTGCAGTTTTAAAATGACTATCATCCTCGAATTAATCTAAAAATATTTACTTAAACCTCATCTGAAAAACAACAGCTTTCTACACAAGCTTTAATATTGTCGAGGTTATCAAGGAAAAAATTAAACTGAAATATACAAACTGCGTTTAACGCCAGCTTCTTTATTACCGGGATTCACCTCGGCACTAACACCGAAAAAGCCACACGATTGCTTTTCTGCTACGCTACTTATTCAATTCAAGCAGATGACGTAGACTTATGTCATTTGCATACGGATACCTTCGGCTAACGTATTAATATTTTATGCTAAAATAAATTTTAAATAAACTATGAGTTTTTAAATATTTATTAACTTAAAATTATAAAAGTAAATAGAGAATAAATTACTTAGATTTTAATGACCATCGGTTTTAATAAAAAAGGAAAGATAGTTAAACTAAAGAGGGAGTGAAACTGAATAAAACATTGAGTGTCAAGATCACACTAATATTTTAAATTCCTAAATCTAACAAAATGAATCACACTTCCAGCAGTTTCCATGTATAGCCCCAGTACATCGCAATACTTTGGATGGCCGTGTAAACGAACGATGAATGAGTTTCATACAACAATCGCCACAAAACATGCTTCTAAGAATATAAAAGAAATTGATCATTCAATTCTGTTTTAGTCCGTTTTATTATATCAGCCTGTAGATTTTCCACTATAACTTACCAGGTATTTTCCCATAAATCTGATGTATTTGAATTCTACATGTTTCCGTAGCATTGTTAAAACCTGCCATTTTCATTTCTTTTTAAACTACATTTTTAATAAGTAATTTTCTCAATTTAGTTGTAATTATCTATCGGAAATAATTACTGTACACAAAATATGGCGTGAAAAAAGGGCGTATATCAATAATGCAAGGAACAGTTGTGCCGCCAATTATGCTAATTAGGCCCCGACTTTTTTTCATATCAGTAAATTTGTGGAGTAATATTCAGCAAAATATATTTACAATTAATTAAGAAGATTATCGCTCTACAAAGACACATACCTGCCATCCATCATATTATGCAGCATAAAATGTTTTCTATCCACACTTTTTTCCCCCACCAGGCATTTTTTTGAGTAATTTTATTCCTATTTAATCTTAACAACATTTGGAGAAATTATTCTAAAAATAAAGTGGTGTGGAAAAGGAGGCCTTTTTTTTAATGTGCATTAGCTATTTTACGCTTATTAACCCTTATCGCTCGTATGTCCCTTCTGAGGGGACACTTATCGCTCGTATGTCCAGAGCTGCCAACCTAATCCGGCAAACTGATAGTACCGCCCATTTTTCTACACCACTTAATTTTTAGAGTATTTGTTTTCTTAATTCATCGTAAATATATTTGAAGAGAATTACTCTAAATAGTGTAGAAAACTCTAAAAGTTAAGTGGTGTAGAAAAATGGGCGGTACTAAGAATTTACCGGATTAGGTTGGCAGTTTTGTATGTCCCTTCTGAGGGGACCCTTGTCGCTCGTATGTACCTTCTGTAATTTTATGGCTATAAATTTGATTTTTAGGGGAAGGGAGGATAATTTTACCTGTTTAATATCTTCTGAGGGGCTACAGAGTTGGAAAATTCTAAAGCATGAACATCTGCGGCAAGGGGAAAATTTAGGGGGTGATTTGCCACTTAAATCATGTATTACATTTCTTATATTTTTTAAATATATTTTTAATGTCATCTATTAAACAAAATATTTTTCTGTTTTTAAGTGTTAAATTACTTCTGTTTCATTCTGCAAATCAAATTCATGGCCATAAAATTACTGAACAGTGATAAAAATTGGGGGAGGGGGTGGTGTCCCAAGAAAACGGTAGGTGATTGGGCAAAATGGGAGTCATTTTCGGACTCAAGAGTTCATTTTACATAAGAATCAGCAAAAATGATATTAGAGTTCTTTTTTTTTTTTTTTTTTTTTTTTTTCGGTGCAGTGTTATTTAAATTTTATCCTTATGCAATACTTTAGCAGTAAACGAAATATTTGGTCTGATGAAGATAAACGCTTACTTCAATTAAGTGATTAAACACAAATAGTACGTAAATGTATTTTAATAAAACATATATATATTGTTTTAGACAGAGGAAACGTTATAGACATGGATAGTTTTCCTTAAAAAACGGGAAGGCTACAATCCCACCATTTTTACGATTCTTCCACTAGTATATTCATATGATAAATTTTTACTTAATTAATCGTCTAAACCGGGACTGCCGCATGTCTAAACTAAACCGCATGTGGCCCGTTGTGAAAAATACTGTGGCCCGCGAGAAATTTAGGAAATTTCTAATTTAGCATCGTCCATTAAAACATCTAAAATTAACAAATTGTTTCTGACTTTTTTAATGAAAATATCGATTGAAGTAGCTAATGAAACAAATATCGCGCTCATTGATGCTAATAAAATATTATCAGACGAATAATTGATTCTTACTATCATACTTATGAATGTATACTCATAAGTTTGTAACTAATTTATAGTTATTTTATAAGTAAAAATATATTTAATAGAGTCGTACCTCGTTAACGTGAATCTCAAGGGAAATAAAACAGGTGTTCATGTTATCAGTAGTTCACACCATCAGTAACTCAGAAACAAATCTTCATTTTGACCGGGATTGTAGAAACACTTCGTGTTCAAAGTAATGCAGGTTAAGCGTGTTCGCGTTAACGAGGTTCGACTGCAAGCATATTTTCTGGTGTAAATCCTCACGCGCCAACACCTCCTGTAAATTACAGGTGGTGTTGCACGAGCCCACTTGAAAAAGAATTGTTTTAGGGACTATGGTTCATGCTTTTATACAATGCGACCGCCTTTGTAAAATAGATTTCCGATGCAGCCCACCAAGAAATTTGCGATAGACAGATCTGGTCTAAACTTACTTTTAAAAATCCCTTAAAGAAAAATATCTATGGAAAAATCAGGGCAGGGAAGTGGCTTGTCACCAACCTGAAAGTCAGTGGCGAAGCGTCCATGGAAGTGATGGAAGCAGCCCTCCCCTAATTAAGATTTTAAAAAATTAATCAAGTAGCGTTGCCTCGTTGAAAGACTGACTTGATTCTTCCTCTGCTTTTGGAAGCGCTTCCGTAATTTTCTGAACCACTTCTCGCCCCTGCTGGAAATCAATAAGTAAATAAAATGAGAGAGAGAAATAATTTTTATTTGCAAGCAATGTCTATGTAGATCAGAATATTTTGGTTATTTAAATTGTTTTTGATATTACATAAAGATAATTGTACATTTATACATTATATCTTAGAGTATATATACAGAGATAATAATCCGAAAGAGTTTAAATACTTGGATGCAATTTTGTTTTAGAATTTTATAAAATTCGACAACTTTGAAAAATATTTAATTTTGATGGATTAAAAACTTCGAGTTGTTGAGGGAATGTTTTAAACTTTATAAATGCTGAGTATTTATTATTTAACATACTGTTGTCGAGATATTTTCCAATTTTAAACTCTAAGCCCAGCCTTTTAGCGTTACTTTAAAACGTTACTTTATTTAAGAAAATTATTTTACAAATTTGAAATGAGATAATTTCTAATTTTTTTTTTTTCAGAATTTGATGCGGTAGATGTCCCAGTTCCTCAAATCGTGGTATAAACCGGCAACTACTAACAATATATTATTAATAACGTCTATCTTGTAATGGTACACATAAATCATACTTAAGCGGTTATTTACATATTAAAACGGCACAAACTTCAGTTTTGTAAATGGTAACCCCCCCTTTTATCTTTTTTTTTTTTCATTTTATGATCAAACCGAACAACAAACTTGTATTGGGTTCTCCCAAAAGTTCGCGCCAATTTTGAATGAAAATTGAAACGCAACACATTTAAATATTCGTGGATAGTGGTTTTAGGTAGTAGATAGTGGACTTTTACAACGCTTTACACCGTTAAAGCAGGCAAAGGGTTAAATAAAAACTTAATTTATAAACCATATTTAAGAATAGATAAAGGAAAACCATGTTTTACGGTATGTACCTCTTATCGGGGTCATAGAATTAATGAAACTTTAACCCTTTGCGCTCGGCATATTTTCCTATTTTCAACAGTAAGACACGCCTTTTGGCGTTCTTTTAAAACGTCACACGTGTAGGTTCCAACTTACTACCTTTTGGCTACCGAAAGATTGTAATATTTTTTTTTTTTTTTTTTTACCTCATCATTCATAAAATAAATCTTTCTGTTAAAATTTTCCAGTAGCCGAAACGTGGCTTATAGCTACACGTTTTAGAAAAATAACATTTCATTTCTAGAGGAACACCTTAAGGCGTGTCTCGATTTTTTAATGTTCCCTCAGTAGGGACATAGGAGCGATAAGATAAGGGTTAATATCAGATTTTTCTTAAGGTAATGGTAGTTCCTTTCTTCGTCAAAAAATGATTATGTTTCTCTTAAAGTAAAAATAGGATATTTAATGTTTGGAACTTTTTTAGCTAACAAAATCTATTATTGCAAGAAAAGACTCAGTGTTATTTAAATGTAATTTATTCTAAACAGTCGCTGCGTAGCAGTCACATCTATTTCGAATAAATGCTTAAAAATAAAGCTAATAATCTTTGTAATTTTAAACATTTAGATAAATATTCTGGACAATATTGTCCATGATCGTCAGTATTTGGGAAATTTATGTGAAGCAGACTGGCAATAAACTAATTACTGAAGATTGCACTTCGTTTAATAGTAAGGCGAAAATATATTTCGCATTCAAATTATTTAGAATCTTTGAGAAAAGAGAGAGCAACGATTTACAAAATAAATTGCAGATTGCATAATTTTCAAAGATTTTTACTATAGAAAAAACATTCTGTAACTTTTCCGTCATACATGCAACACTTCTCCTGATTAATTTTGATTCAAAACACACACTGAGAAAAATCTCTGAAGTGAATTTTAAATTCCTAAAATAATTAAAATGTCTAACAGAATGAGTAATTTGCTGAAAGAAGACGGACCAGTTGAGTGTAAAATAATCTGGTGTGTCACTCACACAACTTTCTCTTGTCCATCAATTGAATAACCTAAAGATAGATTGCGTTTTAAATCTGAAGATCAATAAGGTAAAATAATAAAATTGAATATACTTTAAAAGTAATCTAAAATAAGTTTAGGAACAGTTTTATTTGATAAATAATTTTACGGGTACTAATGTCCTCCTCAAACCAATTTCAATTATAGTGCCCACAATTATAAAAAAAGAAAATCATGGCAGTTATTAATTTGTGTTTTAAGTTCCTAATCTTGATCAAATTTTTAATTGGCAAACTAATACGGAATTCTTAATACCAAATTTAGTTTCCTGCACATTATTGTTTTTAAATTATCTTGATACAGATATACATGCTGATAAATCGCTAAAAATGGGACTTTCGTAATCAAGGCATCTAAAAGTGTGATGCTTTACAAAAAAAAAAAAAAAAAAAATGTTGAAAATAGAGATTCAAAAAATTATATTTTTACAGTATGGATATGAAAATTTCCTGAGAGTGTTCGTCGATATAGTAAAATATAGCAAAGCACTTCAATCGATTGCATTCAATGAAAAAGAACATTTAGCGTAATTTTGGGTAGCCTTGTATATTATCTATAAGCGATATGCACTATAAACAATATTGTGTACTTAATTTTAGACTTATTAAAAAACATCTAATACAAAATTAATTACAATTCCAGAAATTTCCATGTATAGCATCAATACATCGAAATACTTTGTATTTTGGTGGCCGTTTAAACGAATGATGACTCTCTTCCTTACCACAATCAGTGCTGCCGGATTTGAGGGAAATTTTTATTCAATAGGCACCGTTAAATTTTACTTGTAAGGATTATGTAATTACGTCAAAGGTTTCTGTGAATTGTATTTCGAAACAATTAACAAACCGTTTCAATTAAAGTTTAGTGGTAGGTGTTAAATAAAAATTTCCCTCAATCTGGCTGCACTGACCACAATCGCCACAAAACATACATTTAAGCGTATAAAAGAAATTTGTTCATTCAGTTTTGTTTAAGTTCATTTTATAACTTCAACCTGTAGATGTTACACTGTAACTTTTCAGAAATTTTCGCATAAATTTAATGTATTTGCATAGCTGTTAACATTTTAACTTTTAAATCAGATTTGATACTAGTAATTTTAAATGTAATATGTTATATACATTTTCGACAATTATTATTACTAAAAACAGCTTAAAAAAAAAAAAAAAAAAAAAAATCCGGTTTGAAGTATCTCTTGAAAAACGGGAGACATGGCACCTATGTATTTGAATGCTCTTTGATATTTCTGTATACTAACTAGGTATTTGCTTGATTTCAAAGGAAGTTTAGTGTAGCATCCCTATATCACACACATTTAGAATATCCAGTTTGAATTTTTTGCTAGCATTTGTTCTTGAGATACCTTGATAACAGACTGACACGACACACACACACACACACACACACACACAAGGTGTCCTTGAAACGTGTAAATATAACGAAAACTCAATTCCGAAAATTTGACCCACAAAAAATACTTTCTCTACCGTAGTATATAAATATATATATATATTTATATATATATATATATATATATATATATAGGTAAGAGAAAGCCAAAATCAAACTGTAAAATTAAAATTTGAATATAAATATAAATATTTATTTCACACCACTTACTTATTATAAGTAAATTTATTGATAGAAATATGCAAACCGACTTTTGATGTGTTAGAATTTTTTACCGTTATAAATCTTGAACCTCTTGTTCGACTTTCGTATTGAGCGAGAGGAAGATTCTCATTAACGAAGTGCAGTGCCCATCCATTTTTACAGTCTGTTAACCGTGCATCTGGTATCAAAAACGTGTTTTGGATAATTTTTTGAAATTATTATTGTTTTTTTTTTTCTATTTGCACGACTTAAGGTCCCTGAATCCAAAAATAATGTTTTTAGCGGTTAGTCTTTGTATATGTTTTCAGCGTATCCCAAAAACAAATAACAGAAGAAAGTCCAAACTCGATATTCTAAATCTGTTTTCCAAAGTGATGCTACTCTAAACTTTTCATTGTTATCAAGCAAATGATTCGTGTACAAGGACATCCAAGAGAATTCAAATACGTTACAGCTATGGGTTAAATTTATGGTAAGTACTGTGTAAAAGTTACAAAATACTCGAAACAAAATGGAATAAACTTACCATTTAATATCCACTTATAAGCATATTTTGTGTAGGTTTTGTATGGAAATCATTAATCACTCATTTACAAAGCTACCCAAAGTATTTCGAAATATTGGGGCTGTACTTGAAAATTGCTGGAAATGTATTGTATTTTGCGTTAGATTTTTTTCATATAAGACTCTATTTAAGTGCACAATGTGCTGTAGACAATATTCAGATCTACCTAAATTTAAGCTAAGCGTTTTTTTCTATAAAATATAATTTATGAAATTTCTTTGCTACATTTTTGAATACTGATTCCACGAATACCGCTCACAAAAGAAAATTAATTATTCATACCCGTACCATAAATAAAGTTTTTTAGTTCTATTATTAACTTTGATTTTTCGTATAATATCAATTTTTCAGGTGCCCTGAATTCTAAATTCTAAATTATCGACTGATCCGTATTTACATTTGTTATCAGCATAACTCAAAAGGAAATAACAGGAGGAAATTCAAAGTTTGTGTTATGAAGTTCGTATTAGGTTTCCACTTGAAACGTTTGATTAAATTAGCAAGTTTGAAAAGCAAATTAATAACAACCTTGATTTAAAATAAAAGAATGCAGACACTATAATTAAACGGGGGGTTGGGATTGAGGGATGCAATAACCACCTTCACGCAGATATATATGTGAAATAAAACTATTCCTAAAATTATTTTAGATTATTTTTTAAACTAGATTGAACTTTCTTATCTTATCTTATTTATCTTACAACATATTATGCAATCTGTGTTTATAATATTGAAATGCAGGGTTAAAGAAAGTCGTGTGAGTGACACTTATCATGTGAGATTATTATTATTATTATTATTATTATTATTATTATTTTGAAAAACAAAATATTATAAGAAATAACAAACATTCAAAATCTGAACAAATTTACTGTTTTTTATAACTTTTTTTGACGGTGTGTGTGCTATTTCATTTTCTATGTTGCATATGTATATGCTCTTGTTTACGACAGATTTGTCAATTTATATGAGTTTTGTATTATTATATCATAGCCTCCTTAACTAGATGCCTGTCACGTAGCTCAGAAATTAGGCAACAGTTGAAACGGTAGACAGCGCCACGTAGTACAGATTATAGGGCTATTTTATTCAAATCTCACCAATAATTTAAAGAAGTGATACATGATATATATACGTTTCTTCGATTCTATTCCCCTTTTATGTATGTCATATCCCACTTTAAAAATTTTTGGTGGGCCTAGTTTCCGAGCTACGCGACAGGCATCTAGTAAAGGAGGCTATGATTATATAGTATAGCTCTTTTATTATACATATTCCATTTGGGAAAAGCTATTTAGAAATTCCAACGACTGAATTTATATTTAAATACTATGACTATTATACTAAAAAATTCTGTTACAATATAACTTTTTATTGTCTGCGATGGTGTTGCGAAAAATTAGCGTTGTTTTGCGTTGTTTTGTTTGATTTTTTAAAATTTACATTGAATTAACACTTTCGCGATCGCTGACGTAGATTTACGTTATTTGAAAATCTGTAACTCCGCCAGTGGGCGGTTTTTTTTTGTTTTGACAATTTGTGTGTTATTTATTTCTTAAAAATATACCCAGTATTCACATTTTTACAATCGAATATACTATGGATACAAATACTTTGGTTATAAACAATATAATAATAATGTATATCCATTTGTAATGTAAATGAGAATACAAAAATTATTGTTCTTAAATTTTGTAATATGAAAGAATAACTCCCAAAAGGGCACCTTACTGTCAAAAAGTCAAAAGCATGCGGTAGCGAATGTATTAAGAAATGCAAAGGATACTTCTTGTATTTTGAATACGCCATTGTGCGTTTCCAGAGGTGAAGAAGTTAGAGTGTATCATAACTACCAATATTTCTACATGTTTCCGTAGCACTGTTAAAACCCGCCATTTTCATTTCTTTTTAGGCTACATTTTTAAAAAGTAATTTTCTCAATTTAGTTGTAATTATGTATCGGAGATAATTACTCTACACAAAAAAAGGGTGAAAAAAGGGCGTATACTATTAATACCATGGAATAGTAGTGCCGCCAATCATGCTAATTTATCCGTAATAGCATTAGGCCCCGACTTTTTTTTCACACCAGTAAATTTGTAGAGTAAATTCAGTAAAATATATTGACAGTTAAATAAGATTATTGCTCTACAAATATACATACCTGCCATCCATCTTATTATGCAGTATAACATTTTTAGTACCCACCCTTGTTTTCAAACCAGGCATTTTTTAGAGTAATTTTATTCCTATTTAATCGTAACAATATTTGGAGAGAATTATTCTAAAAGTAAAGTGGTGTAGAAAATGAAGCGTTTTTTTAAGGCGCATTAGCTATTTTACGCTTATTAATGAGATGGTTGTCAGATATGAATATATTGTCGTGAAAAAAGGTCGGGGCCTAACACTATTACCGATAAAGTAGCATAATTGTCAAGTAATAGATTATAAGTATTGGCAAATATGAATATCTATGATTTAAATATTTTTAACCTGAGATAATTATGGAAATCAGAAAGATGGGGGTAATGATATATTTATGTAGTTAGCCGTTGTGATATTTAGTTAAAGTATTGATTTGGCGATCGATTTATATTGATAAAGCTTATTATAATGTGTGTAAGTATTGCAGGAGTTTCTGCTTAAACAAAAAGAGCGTCATTAGATATACTTTTATGAGGGCGTGTAGAATATTGAGAAGGGCTAAAAATTGTACTGAAGAAAGTGTTTTGACAAAATGCGAGTTGAAATCTCTAAACGAAATTTCATTGCCTTATTCAATTCGTTTCAATTTGATCTTTTTGTGTCATGTTTTTGGAAAATGGAGGTTTAGTCCTGTTACACTAAGATTTTATTTACAACAGTTATTCACAAAATTTTTTATTTTCTTTATCTTAAGTATTATAAATGTTCGAGACCGCTGAGTTAAATAACCAGAATTAAACTTAAATAACTTATATAAATTTTGCAATTGAAAATATTTTAAAAATCGTTTTATATTCATTAATGTACAATCAGAAAAAAGAAAAAAGAAAAAAAAAAAAAAGGGAAAAAGGAAAAGAAAAAGGAAAAGAAACGAAAAGGCCTCTCTATTTATTTTGCTGCAAGCAATGCTCGTACAAATATGTTTCTGATGCCGATCATTTGGTAAAAAAGTAATTTGCTATTAATAATGCACTTTAATTAAACTTAAGTAAACTTAGTGTGCATACAAAATTTGCATCAAATTCATTTTCATAAGTAGTAACACCGACTTTTGACTCCATATTCGAGTTTCTGATATCAAAGCAGTTCGTAAAAGGATATAGTTTATGCACTTTTAATTAACCCTTCACCAGCCGAAGAAAACTTACGAGATTCGCTTCCCAGTAGTGGAGCGTGTGGCGGGTTGTAACAGTTTTTATAAAATTAATATATTGTAAAATGTGTTTAAGTTTTCCTTTTTATAATTGCTGTTTTCACTAGCATACATAATCATCTATCATATTCATAAAAAAGAAACTTTCGTTAATGTTGCTAGTTTTAGCACAAAAAAATAAAAAATAAAAAATATATTTGTCTGTTATAATTTGCCCCGGATTTGTGGCTAATTGTAACACACGTGGGGCAAATTGTAACGGTTACAAAAGGAACCCTAACAATAAAAACGACGATATTTCAAAATGTTTTTTTGTTATCAGTCACTTATTAATTTAATAAAAAAGACAATTAATGACAAATATTAAATTATAACCTTCTTGATTATAGTAACAATGAATTATATCAAATAGATTATAGTAAAAATAAGATAAAATTAAAGATAAAATCAACATAGAAATCAATCTTAGTCAGAGTTGAAATTAATTCAAGTAAATGATATTTTGTTCCTCTCGTGCATTTAATGTGTGCTCACACTTTGCAAATTAAGCATTATACCAATTCTTCTGCCACAGAGAAGTTAAGCAGAGTTCGAATTCTCCGCGCTTTTTTCAGGATACTCTCAGTGAGGAGAAATTTATGCTTTTATTTTCTACCACTATTTTTATGCAATATTTTCTAATTCGTGATTGACTTGTTATTATAATTCGTGATTAAATAATCTCGGCACTATAATATAAAAACATAGAGAATATTTCTGAATAAATATAGTAGTAGCGAAGAAGCCAAAAATTTTTAATTTCTGAAAGTTTTCTGAAAATGGGCGGAGACTTCGAGCTCTGGCTTTCGGCATCACCACAAGCCGCTCCTCTAACATGTTACAACTTGCCCCAAAATTTTGTTTTAACTTGCCCCTGATTTTGGACATTTTGTGTATTTATAAAAAAAAAAAAAAAAAAAAAAAAAAACATACATTTTATAACTCATAATTGTCAAGTGCAAAAACTCATCCCGAAAATTTTTTAACAAAAACTTACATTTATAACATAGCAGAAAAGGCCCCTTTCTTTAACCTGAATATTTAAATTAATTTTGTTCGTAAATTCCGGTGACAGTGTAATTTAAATGACCCGAATTACCCTGCGCCGCAAAGGGTTAAAATATAAAGTAACATACCTTTAATCAAAATTTACGAAATATTTTTTTTCTCCACTAACTAGCTAAAATGAAGCACGTGTTCAGAACCTCTGATTAACCATTTTTGTGGAGCACCGATTGTGCTTACATTATAAAGCGCGTCATAAGAATTATGTTTATAAAAATATTTAATCACAAATTTTCCAAACTACTTAGTAAATTGCATGTTACTTCTTACCCCTGTGACAACTAGCCCCACGCTCCTCTACCACTGTTCTCTCTCGACTATGAAACGAATAAATCTTGTGTAAACACTGTCAAGATCACATTCAAGGTTATTTGGTTGTTAGACCTGCTAAATATGCTAGTTTACCCGTAATGGCATTAAGCCCCGCCTTTTTTTCACACCAGAATAGTTGTAGAGCAACAGACTTCTTACTTAATCATGAGAACATATTGCCGAATATTACTTTACAACTATTCTGGTGTAAAAAAAACCGCGGTCCCTAATACCATTACGGATAAACTAGCATAGTTAGCATGTCTGTTGTATTGCCAAGCGGTGTCAGTTGTTTCTCTGGTAGCAGTAAAATAGGAAGAATCGCATTTCTTAAAAACATATATGTATACGTTCGGGGCAGTTAAGAGGTTCTAAAAAAAAAAAAAAAAAAAAAAAAGAATATATTCGCGGTTTAACCCGAAAATTAGAACAGTTAAATTAAAAATTCCCTCGGAAAAGTATCTTTTTAAAGAAGTTTATTATGGGACAGAGTTGGCCAACTTTTTTCATGGCGGGACAAATCATAAAAGCAAATTTTTTTTTTCCGAGCCACAGATATGTATGTATATAATATATATATACATAAATATATATATATACATAAATGCCTAAATATATATATACATACATATATATTTAGGACTTTTACAACTTTCTGAGTAGCATACTGCGGGATTATATAAATAAACAGGTATCTGCAGCCAAAAAACCATTTTGGTTTTAAGATTTGTATATATATATATATATATATATACAAAAAACATTGGATGTGACTGCGCTTGAATATTTCACTGTAAATATGAATATTACATTTAAAACTGTTCTCCGAATGACTACCAAGCAATGTCGTAATAATAGTATTGCATACATTAGTCTGGTACATAGTACCATGAAGATGAGCTTTTCACTTCAATGATAAGCATTTCACAACTGTTACAATTATCACTGTGAATACGCTGCATTCTATGACCAATGAAGATTTATATTAATTATATTTTTTTTTTCTTTCGTGTGCTTCGATATTTTTTCTTCAGAAACCTAAAAAATAAATGCATTCGTCAAGTTTTGAAACCGGACCGTGAGTCACACGTAAAAGCTTGACTGGCCACATATAGCTTTCAAGAAAAGCAAAAAAAAAAAAAAAAAAAAAAAAAATGTTGAATGGGAAATTAAAGTTTGTCCGGTAGATTTTTATTCAATACACAACACTAAATTTTAATTGTGAAAGTTGTATAATCATTTCGTAAATTTCTTTGTTATATGTCTTTGAAATCATTAGCCAACCGTTACAATTAAAATTTAAAGGTGGATTTTGAATAAAAAATTCCCTCAATCTGGCAGCACTGGGTACAGGAGACATTTTTCTTTTATTAATACTACGAACAGGTTTCTAATTCATTGGCAAGTACGTATGTTTGAAACACATGATAGACAATGAGTCTTCGGAGTGATTAGGCAAATTTACAATTCAAAATTATCGGTAGTTATTGAATAAAAAATTCACAAGATGTGGCAACATTGGCTACAGGCAGTGCGAGCCAGACCGAGGGATATTTTTATTCAGTAGACACCACTAAATTTTAATTGTGAAGGTTGCCTAACCATTCCAAAGATTTCTTTGTAGAAATCATTACTCAGCGGTTACAATTAATATTTAGCGGTGTATCTTGAAAAAAAATTCAATCAGTCTTGCAGCATTGGCCACAGGTGACTGTTTCTTCTTTTATTATTATTATTTTCGCACCTATTCTCGAAAAATAATATTTATAATATATTTAAGAAAGTAAAAAGCAGATTTATCTGTACGAATATATTATAAATAGTTTAGCTTGAAAATAGTGGTACGAAAAGCATGAAATGAAAAAAAAAAAAAGATGTCGCCTGTGTTAGCCCTAATAATTGTTTCTAATGCCAGTATGAAATAAATTATTATTATGATTTGAAAAAATTTGAAAACCCATGTTTTATATAATGCTTACTATTTTCACGCTGAAAGTAATATAGGTCATAATTTGCAATTTTTTGGAATGTGTATTTATTATGAATTTTCAAAATTAGAAATATGTTCTAAAAACAAATACATTCATGGAGTACAGTGGATCATTTCCTTCTAACGCGTATAAAATGAAATTTGAATTTAATGGGTGTTTGAGAAGTTAAAGTTCATTTAACATTAGCAGCCTTAAAATTTGACAACGTATAATTAATTCTGTGAAAATTAAATAGAAATATATAAACTATACCTTTTTCTGGTCTGATTTGGTATAAATAACTCAAAAAATTGACAGAAATGTTATCATGTAAAATAATTAAATTTCGTACAAGTTTTATTTGTAGACGATTGTCAGAAATCTAATTATAGTATTACAAATTAGACTCTGTTACTAATCGACCGGCATTAGTTGCATATTTATGCGATGGTTTGTGGGGAAATTAGTAGGAGTGTGGCTTTTATTATTTTTTTATTTTCTGACTGTACAACGGTCAACCATAGTAACTGAAATATTGTAGGAGATATTAAAACATATTGAAGTATAAACTATGAGAAATGAGATGCGTTATTTCACAAAAGGATGTAACTTTTTCGTGCTTAAATTGTTTACATTCTATCTTTACCAGAAAACGAAATATTACCTCTGACGAATATAAACGCAGCCTTCAATTAACCCTTTAAGGTTCAATACTTAATTTATTTTAAAAATTACTAAACTAATTTTAAAAATGGCTTTTAGCCACATAGCTGATCATAAATATTTAAAAAATAAAAAATTAGCATTGTTCCTTTTCGAGAAATTTTCGGTTTGAAACATCTGTAAGTAAACCTTATTAAATTCAAATAATATTTAATTTAATAAATAAATCACTTTATAAGTAAACATTATCGACAACAACAACTCGTAAAAGTTGCATAGATCCCAACATTTCAATCTATTCCGGAGTATTTTAACCCTTTGCGGGGCAAGATAATTCTGATCATTTAAATTACACTGCCACCGAATTTACGAACATAATTATAATAGAAGAAATTTTAAATTCTCATGTTGAAAAAAAGGGCGTTTTCTGCTTTGTTATAAATGTAAATTTTTGCTAAAAAATTTCCGGGATGAGTTTTTGCACTTGAGAATTAAAATTAGCTGTTCCATGTAGTGGAACACTGAGCGGCAAAGTGTTAAGAAAGAAAAAAAAACTAATACCGTGTTTTGCGGTCTGTAAGCCTTATAAAATCTAGGAAATAAAGACACATTAATATCAGGTTTTTCCTACGGTAATGATAGTTTATATTTTCGCCAAAAAAAAAGATTATCTTGCCGCCAATCATCTCATTAATTAGTGTAAAATTGTTAACGCCAATTGAAGATAGGCCCCTTTTTTTTCCACACCACTTTATTTTTAAAGTAATTCTGCCCAAATGATGTTGCGATTAAATAAGAAAAATATTACTCTAAAAAATGACTGGTGTGGAAAAAAAAAAAAAAAAAAAAAAAAAAAAAAAAAAAAAAAGAGGCGGGTGCCAAACATTTTACTCTTTATAATGTGTTAGCAGGTATGGATTATGTTGATTTTGAAACAGAAATAAGGTATTTAGTGTTTGGAAATTCTTTAGCAGGTAAAATCTGTTATCGCAAGTAAAGTTTAAATCCAATTTAATCTAAACAATCACTGCGTGTGCGTAACAGCCACGTCTGTTACGTATAAATGCTTAAAAATGAAGTTAATATAACTGGTCAATGTAACTTATTAGTTTTAAGCATTTAGATAATTACTTAACATCTTGAATATATAAGAATTATTCATGTAGATTTTGGGGACAAACACAAATATTTTATCAGCACAACTTTAGTTTATTTTATATCTAAAATTTTCATGCATTTTTTGTTTACTTTTTGAATAAATGTAATATTTTTTTGTGTCAAATCTCTATATAAATTTTCTAAATTTAAGTTTTTGTCCTTAATATCCATAAATTTTTATACATTCTGAAATATAGATAAATGATGTCTTTCGGGCTTTGTGAATAATTTTAACTAACCGTTAAATATTTAATATTCAATAAGAGTTTTTGTCTAAACAAAAATGACCATTGAACATTTTTTTGTAAAACGGAGTGGCTAAAAATGAATTACAGAATATCTTACCTCGTTTGTAAGTATGACAGATATATTTCGCTTTCAACTTCTTTGGAATCTTTGGGGAAAATGGGAGTGTGATTCATGAAGTAATGGACTCTTACCAGTTTCGTCTGCTCAATCACGTGATAGAGGAAAACGAATAATTGAATTCAAATAAATATTTTAATTAAGAACAAAAATGTTAATATTTAATATAAAATAAAATAAAAGTAATATTATGCATTTGTAAACAGTAGAATAGCTGTATTTGTAAATTTAAGAATTTTTTAGAAACACTTTATGTGTTTATTTATTTTCAACTTTAAGAATCGATTTTTGTATGTTTCAGTGTAACTGTTACATTAACTGATCTAGCAAAAAATAATAGCTTGTTCTTGTGGAATATTTATGGATTATAATTTGAAATTTTAAAATGTTTTCATCTAATTTAATTGCATAAAGGTGTTACAACAAGATAATTAACTTAGTTACTGGTCTAAATGGATTTACGCAGTACGATATTGCACTGTCACTGATTTAAGTATTAAAAATCAGAGTATTTAACATGTTCGTCATGAACATCAATAACAAATATAAACTAAATGATGATTGTAAATGTATACAGCAAAGAAAAGATGATGAATAATGATATAAAATGGATTAAAAATGATGATGTATAAAAAAAACTCACAGATTAAATCTGAATAATTTTGTTTCGTATTACACATTGAAAGAATCTCTAGGGTACCTTTTAAATTTATAGAATAATTAAAATGTCGAGTACAATGTGTAAGTTTCTGAAAAAAGACTCATCAAGTGACCAGCTGCGTATAAAAAATAAAAATGTAAAATTAAAAAATACATTTTACACCACTTTCTTATTATAAGTAATTTTATTGGTAAAATGCAAAAATACAAAATTTTCGATTGATGATATACGTTCGAAATATAGTCTTGTGACTCTTGCTCCTTGGGATGTAGAGTACGAGGGTAAACAAAAAAAAAAAAAAAAAAAAACTTATTGCAATGGTAGTCATACCCATCAGCATTGCGAAATTGGGGAAATGAAGAGAAAACCCGGAAGAATTATTATTTTTTCATCAAAAACTTGAATGCACAAATTAAGTATTTAACGATCGATCATCCAGTCAGTTTCACAGATCTGAAATGTACCATTTTTGTAACAGATGTAAGATCTTTTACGATTTCCTTCACTGCTTTTGACTGACGTTTGAAATGCAATTGAGAAACCGTCTTTACTTTTTCCAGAGTACCAGTTTTAGCATAACTTATCAAGCCTTATCTGTAACCTACAAGTTTTGTTCCAGAAGCTAATAAACAGAGAGGTGCCGATTTATAAACGAGTGGCCTTAGCGTCTGACAATTTATATGTGTAATGTACAGCAGTTTTCCTGAATAGATGCTGAGATATAGCACACTGGAAAATCACAAAAAATAAAGGCTTGAATAAATCAATGATCAATTTCATATCATGTACCGAGTTTGGTGCTTTTATATAACACAAGCAGGTTTGCCCGCTCTGCTGGTCACTGTGGTTAAATGAATTCTCAAAATTCAATACCATTTAGTAATATAGAAACTTAAAAAAAAATATATATATATATATCTTTGAAATTGTACAAAATTTTTGTGAAGGTTCACGTCAAACTTCTGATCTCATCTCCTATAAAATCACGATGGCTGTCTTCAGTCAGTCGGTGAGTGGAGTCACTCTTTTATAATAATTATTGTTAACCCTTTGTAGCATATTAATCACCTGGGAAACTTTAAAGGAAAATATTGTGTTTTTCCTATTTAAAATTGCACCAGAAATCAGGGAAAAAAATTGTTTCATCAAAATTTTGTTTATTTTAAAAGTTACAGTTTGTCCTCTATAGTGGACAGTATGCATATAGAAACTGGATATCTAAAGTAGAAGTGGTGATGAAAATAATAAAAGCAGTCACTTTTTTCATCGATACACAAATAAACTTTGCATTTTTTGCATGAATATGTAGATTTTCTTGAGCATAACTCCATCTTACATTTTTGAACACTATTTGATATTTGTCTAGCAAAATGATCCACTTCCTCGTAGAGGACAAAGCTTGATTTGACTGACACATTTTTTGTAGGTTTTTACACTGACATTGGCCCTTGTTTACGTAAGTTTTTCTGTATCTTGTTCATCAATTACTCTTGATACTGCTTGTATTAGTCCTCTGTCAATGGACATCTTGAAAAATCCTAGTTGCATAGAACATTGTGGTATGACAGCTTTGTAAAGAAGCTAAGAATTTATCACGGTAACATCTATAAAATGAAATAATACACTTTTGTACCACTACAATGGACAAACGAAAGCAGTCCTGCATTAGTCTATGTTCATAACGTCCATTGTAGTTGACAAAAAGAAAAATACATCAATTTTCATGAAAAATAGCATCTGAAAATAAGTGTTCTATTCAAATATATTCTAAAATGCCTAAAATTACTATTTCAAAATGCAAAATGTCAAAATAAAATAGGTTTAGCACTTATATACAATGTTTACAATGAGAAATCATACTAACTTGGACGTAGAGGTTGAAGCTATTTTCAAACTAGCAATGCAATCTGTAATTTTATATTATGCTGCTATCTATGAGCAACAGTTGAAAGCTTAAATAATACAGACAGAAAGAATAAACATTGAAACCAAAAAAGCTGAGGTACAGTTTTTCTGTTAACGAGAAATATTGCAACATAGCAGCGCCCCCTGTCTTCCAATATACGCCCAGACTGAATCAGCCCAGTTTATTATAATGTTTATCTAACGTACAAAGTAAGGTATATATTAGTGGTCACCAACCAGTGAACCGCGAGAAAATTTTAGTGCTCCGTAGAAAACTCTTGAAATTATTTTCATTTTTTAATATTTCTTTTTAAAAATCATACTAATCTAATATTAACTTTAAAGTATGTCCAATATTACTTGACAAACCATATTAAAACTTTAGGAGTGTAATGAAAAGAAAACATGCCATAACTCATATAATTCAGCAAAAGTTTTTTTCTCAAAAAAAAAAGGGTGGGACCATTGAAAAATTAAAAAGTATACACAATTTTTAGCAGTGTCAGACTGTAAAAAGTGATTCTTGAAATGCATTCTGGCTTAAGCATATGATAATGAAGCTTCTTTAGATATCTGTAGTACGAGATCAGAGAATATATTCATGAAGATATAAAAGTTTCTTAAAAAAAAAAAAAGCCAATTTTTTATTATAATACGCAGGGTATTAAACTCGATGCAAAGCCAGTTTTAGAAAACTTGACACATACTATATTAGACGCATATATAAGAATCAGAGTATAAAAATATTAAATATCAAATGAAATATTAAAGTTTTTACTAAATAGTTTTTACCTTAATTTCTGGTAGATACCCAACAGGTTGTATAATCCAGTTTTACACCAGAAATTTCAATTAATAAATAAATTTATATTTGTACGAGCTCTTCCTTCGAAAAAGAATAGATTTCTCCATTAAATAAAATTGCTGGTGGAGAAATAACACATCTTACCTGCGGCTTATCTGCCAGAAATTACGGTAATCACACATAAGCAAATTTTAACGTAATTTCATTTGCTTAATTCATTAGGCAATTGTATTGAGCTACTTATATGGTAACCTCGGGTCTGGTACGATTTCCCGACACTCGGTTTCCCGACAACTCAGTTTCCCGACGCCACTTTCCCGACAGGTACGTTTTCCCGACAGCTCAGATTCCCGACAACTCATTTTCCCGACAGGTACGGTTTTCCGACAACTCACTTTCCCGACAGGTACGTTTTTCCGACAACTCACTTTCCCGACAACTCACTTTCCCGACAGCCCACTTTTCCGACAGGTACGTTTTCCCGACAACTCACATTCCCGACAACTCACATTCCCGACAACTCACATTACCGACAGCTCACTTTCCCGACAACTCACTTTCCCGACAGCTCACTTTCCCGACAACTCACTTTCCCGACAGGTACGTTTTCCCGACAACTCACTTTCTCGACAAATCATTTTCCCGATAACTCATTTTCCCGACAGCTCTCTTTCCCGACAGCTCACTTTCCCGACAGGTACGGTTTCCGACCAGCTGACTTTCTCGTTATTTCGCTTGTTTACAGATTTTTCTTAATAAGAAAGAGGGCGGATTAAAAAATAATAAAAATAATGCTGAATACGATATTCGATTTCATTATTATTCAAAATGAATTTTAAATAATACTTTACTTTTTTAATCAAATTTCAAAAAATAAATATAAATAAATAAATAAAATAAAAATATTCCTCTTCTAATTATTTGCTTTTTAAAACAAAATTTGTATTCTTTAATATATGTCTGCCATATGGAAATAAGTTTTTCTAAAGAAAAAAAAAAAAAAAAAAAACATTAGTTTCCGAATTTGAATTAAAAGTGGGTACATTTGTAACATATATCTGAACCAGTATTTATTTCTGAATGCATGAAATTAGGAGATTTTGGTAGTCAAATATAAAAAATTTAAGTGCGTTTTATTTTTATTTAATTATTTATTTGTTCAGAAAAATGGTGCTAAATGTGCGATTTATTTTTACTTTCTCTTACCCATAAGGTAGAGAAAGTATTGTTTCGAACGTGAGTTTTTGCTATATTTTCACGTTTTGAGGTCCCCTGAATCCGAAAATCATGTTTTTAGTGGTTGGTCTGTTTGTGTGTCTGCTATCAGCATATCTCAAGAACAAATAGTAGTAGAAAGTCCAGACATTTTATTTTAAATGTGTATCATATAGGGCTGCTACACTAAGCTTTTCGTTGAGAGGAAGCAAATGGTTAGTGTACAGGGACACCCAAGAATATTCAAATACATTACGTCTATCGGTGAAATTCCAGGAAAGTAGAGTTTAACGTCTATAGGCTACACTAAGCCAAATGAAATTAATATATATTTTTTATATACGTATAAACATGTTTCATGCATAATATGGTGGGGATTTCATTCACTGTTCGTTTACAGCGCTACACAAAGAACTATATTATAGTGCGACAATAGTTGAAAATTGGTGGAAGCGTAATTCAGGTTGTGCCGTGTGTATTATTACTATAGGATTGTGTTTAGGTGCATTATGTGATTGGTACATAATCTTGAAACGTTATACAGGGCTGCAAATGTTTAAGCGATAATATTCTTTTTTATTGCTAGAGGAAATGCTTTACTATAATATTTTACCATGTCCAAGAAAGCTGCTCAGGAATGGAAATGAATTCTTCATAGACATATGGTAAATAATTTATGTCTTAAGCTAAATAGTCATCGCTTGATTTTTGTGTATTTACACATTTGTCACAGTGTTTTGAGTTTTTTTGAACATGGCATCATATTGCCACGTATTGAGAAACTTTATGCTTCATGAATCATATAAACGTTACGGAAGGCTAGAGGGACCCGAAACAATTGGCGGAAAGTATTAAAAAATGGATTGTTATCGTATTTTGAGCTATTTTAGCTTCTAAGTTTCAAATGTCTAGAAAGGGTCAGAAGTTAATTAAATAAATTTTGTGTTGAGTCATATACACGCTACCGATGGCAGCAGGTACCCGAAATTGTTGGCTAAAAGTATTAAAAACGCATTGTTACCTTGTTTTGAGCTATTCTAAAAGTTACAGATATCTAGCTAGTCGGCAAGATAGTTAAAAAAAAATTCTGTTGAATCCTATAAACACTGCCGAAGGCAGCAGAAACCTAAAGCAGTTAGCTAAAAGTATTAAAAAATGCATTGTCACCATGTTCTGAGCTATTCTGAAAGTTTCAAATGTCTGGCTTGTTGGGAAGTTAGTTAAAAATCGATTGCAATATTTGAACTGGACACACAAACAAACAAGAATCGAAGTTAATAATATCATAGTAAAAATATTTCTTCAAATTTAATAACACTGTAGCAAAATTTATGTAGAACACTGATTAACAAAGTTTTTAAAGATATTAATATATATTACATTGTAGTAGAATTTATAGTTAAAAAAAGTAAAATATAAAACAAATAAAATAATGATAAATTGAGTTTCCGGCAAATGAGTTGTCAGGAAAGTTAGCTGTCTGGAAAGAAAACTCTGCGTAAAACGCATCTGTCGGGAAAGTGAGTTGTTGGGAAAACGTACCTGTAGGGAAAGTGTACTGTCATGAAAGTGAGTTGTCGGGAAAGTGAGCTGTTGGGAAAGTGAGTTGTCGGGAAAGTGAGTTGTCGGGAAAATGAGCTGTGGGAAAGTGAGTTGTCGGGAAAGTGAGCTGTCGGGAAAACGTACCTGTCGGGAAAGTGAGTTGTCGGGAAAGTGAGTGTCAGGAAATCGACCTGATCCCGGTAACGGGTCGGTAACCTCAAACGAACATCGTGAAAATTCAGAAAGTTATCGTCCATAGAATGAAATAAATTTCAATTCCTCTCAAACAGAAAAAAAATGGTGTGAGGTTTTATCGATATTCAATTACAAAGAGAAAAAAATATTTTACTATCGATTGAGTCAAAATAAAAAGCTGGGTAAAACCCCTTACAGTTTTGCTTTTTTTTTTTTTTTTTTTTTGTAAGAACTGATATTTAGTTCATTCTATCGATGAGAATTCTTTCACGTTATTTACTTGGGACTTGATATAAGTAACTTAGTACTTTATGCTAATGAATTACGCAAATGTAAACTTATGAACGCTTTCACATTCGCAACTAAAATTATTTAGCAAAAATACGCATATTTCATTAAATTTAGATAATTAATATTTTTAATTTCTGATTGTAGTATGATGTGTCAAAGCTTTCTAAATTAGCTTCGCATTGGGTTTAATGACCTTTAAGATATAGTAAAAAGAAGGACAATTTTTTGTATAAACTGTTATGTCTCTATGAATATAGAGCTAAAAGAACTATGAATAGAACTAAATATATACTATTCATAGAACTATTCATAGAACTTTCGTTCTATGAATATAGAACGAAAATAACTAAAATCTTCCTGCCCAAATCTTGGCACGATATTTTAATCCCCTAAATTGGAACATTTTGGAATATTTAAAAACTCCATAGTATAAACCTTTTTATTTATTTATTTTTTATTTTTTTCGGGGGGGGATATTTGATGGCATTCTCCGTTGATGCGAGGTTTCATTTTTCAATAATTACAATGAAAAAAAAAAGAGTAAAATCAATTTAGCAGGTATAATTAATGAAAAAGATTTTCTAGGAAAATTCAAGGTATGAAACGAAATGTACAATTTTTTACAAAATGTACAAACTTCAAGAGGTGAAAGATAATGTCTGTGAGAAAATCCAGACCTTTGATATCAAAGTAAAAACTTTAGAGTTGCGACATAATATAGCTTTATTAAAGAATAACTTCATAATTTTTAGTCCTAGCGTGAAGGCGTTAACTTCCGAAGGACAGACTTCATGGACTGTCTTTAAAATGCAGTTTGACGTCCTAAGTTACATCAGACCAATAAGGTTAAAAAAAAAAAAAAAAGATAATTATTTTCGAATTTCCCTATAGACGTGAAGGAAAGTTTAGTTGCACAGTTCTTCGTCGAAACTATCCGAGATGAAGAACTAATCATTCAGTACATCTGAAATATTCTATGACCTAAAAGACGCACTAACTTACATTATTAAATACAAGGCTACCAAATCTGTAAAAAAAATTCTTCGAGGTTTGTGTTGCAGACGAAATAATAGATGATTAAACTGATCTGGAGAAGACTATGTAAGACATGTTGGACATCCTAAAACAACCAAACAAAATCTCTACCTCAAACTACCTGAATTGTGTGCTAAAACTGCAGACAGAAGTGGACCAAGAGTCAAAATCTTAAAAACAAAAGTCGACTATCGTGCAGGCAAAAAACTACATTTTCAGTAAAAATACTTTTAAGTGATTTGAAGATGTCGACACTCAGCGGAAAGAAAAATGATTTATGTATCGAAATATTTGTAAATTATATTCCACGCTTGATGCTGATTGATACGCGAGCAAATGCAACATTGTTAATAAAGGATTTGGCTAAAGTTCTGAGATAAATTTTATCTATACAGTACCTTCTATTTCCTTAAAGACTGTTACCAGTGAATATGTTAAAATACATGGAAGATAGTTGTATTGGTTGAAATATGATTCCAGGACCTTCAAATACCATGTCGACACTGTAGACATACCTGATAGTGTTCCTGAGATTAGGTATTCTCAGGAAAATTAACTTTATTGTCTTTATTTAACTTTATTGCGTGATGAATAAATTTCTATGCTTTCAGTTAAAGCAAAAATTGCTGTAAGAATAAGTTAGAACAATGAAATACAAAAGCATAATGAAGAAATTTCTATGCTTAAAGCAAAAACAATATGCAAGCATAAGCATCTAACACATCCAATGTAGTTGCAATAGAACAATTTATAATTAGTGTAGGATATAAATGTTTAATACTGCAGTCATCGAATATTTTAGAATGTATAAGTATGCTGTTACTGATATTTCGAAGCCAGACTTTAGTCAATCTACAAAGAAAAATCTTTTTTATTTGACCGCTCAATTCTGATAGTAGACGCAAGGTTTTTGATAAAGTAACTTTAATTGCCATATGCGTACCGATTGTCTATATAATCACCCATCCTGCCAAGGTATCCAAAGCACAACTACAACATCTGAAGAACTTTAAGGAAAATTTGAATGGGTGAAATAAAGATCGGCTGTACGCAATACGAGAACTATTGAATAAGTTTAGGGATATTTTCTCGAGATGTGATATGGATGTTGCACATTGCAAAATTATACAGCACATAATTGATACGGTAGACCATCTGCTTATAAAATATCACCCAAGAGAACAATCTGTTGCTAAGAAGGATAAAGTTCAAGAATTGATAACAGAAATAGAAGCGAGTGGCGTCATCAAAGATTAGTCAAGACCAGAGCCTGATTAAGGGGGAAGCACACATTATTTATACTTACACCGTTATTTTTTAACAAATACTTTCCTCCTATAATAAACACAAAATTCTCATTAAAAATTATTTTAAAAGAATTCTGGTGTCTAATAACGGTGAGTAAATTGGATTGTTTTACACCGTTCATTTTTTATAAAAAATATTTCCTCGTCAAAGCGTGGAATTTCTATGACATGAAGTAAAAAATAATTGTAAAAATATTCCGGTGAGAGCGGAGATAATGTGTGCTTTCCCTTTAATCAGGTTCTGGTCAAGATCTTGGCTTTTCCACATACTTTTAAGTAAGAAAAGGGACGGAACAACACGCTTCTGAGTAGATTACAAAAGCTTAACAACACTACGAAGAACGATAGTTGTCTTTTGCCCCGTACTGACAATACGTTAGATGCGCTGAGTGCCGAGTGTTAGCCAATGGTTCTCCACACTGGATCGAAAGAGTGGATATTGACAAGTGAAATTCCAACGCGAGAATAAAGGAAAGACAACCTAGTAGCGGACAAGGACACTGGCAATTTAAAATGAGTGTATCAAAATTTCGGTCCATGCCATTTTCAAGAAACTAATGGAAACTCTATTACGTGGACTCGTCTGAAGCCTATTTAGTTTATTTGGATGATATTTTCATAGGTGAACGGGCGTTTAAAAAACACCTATGTAGTATCAGTTATGTATTCCAGAGATTACAAAGCGCAGACATAAAATTAAGACCAGAAAAGCGTAAAATTTTCAGAAAGTAAGTCTTTTGTCTTGAACAGAAAGAGCAGAAAGAATTATTGAGCAGAAAGAATCAGAATGGATACAGAGGAAACGAAATCAGTAATTAACATCCCTCTTACATATTGAAGAAAATTTAACTAGAAATAAAGTGGTGTAAAAAAAAGTAATAACAATGCTACGAAATAAATTAAAATTTTGCAACACTGTTTATAACTCTGAGTAACATCCATGCATTACAAACTTCAGAAAAAAGAAAAAAAAAATTCTTTGCCTTGATACAAAACTTCAAAACTTAAGAGCATTTTTAACAGAAAATTTTAGATTATAGCTTTTTAAAAACAGGCATTAATAATTTTTTTTTTCAATAAAATTTATCCTTTCCTGGTAGGAGAAGGTGTAATACATAAAAAAAAAAAATATATATATATATCCATAATCTCGATACATATAATAAACCTTCTTACATTTTATAAAATATGCACCTATAGTCCGTATTATACTGGCATGGGGTCTGGACACTTCTTTGGAAGCCCTTTACATACAAATACTTAATCTTAAAATGAAGAAAGGCATTAAAATAAGTTAAACAGTTGATTTGAGAGTCCACTTGTAAGTGTTCCGTTTTTATATTTACACTCTTCCACTCTTGATCATTGCCGTCTCCAGAGGGCAATGCATTGATACGCGCTGCTTCTAGTGACTGAATGAAAGATGGAAAAGGCAAATGGAGGAAAAATGGGGGAAGAGCGAGTATGCAATCAGTAATCAGAGGTTTCCTGGGACTAATCATTTCCTTTCTAGACAAGAAAGATTTACGTTAACAGTTTGGATCGCTTTTGTTTGGTACTGCTTTTTATTTCGTTCGATAAACAGTTTTCTTAATTAGGAAGAGGAAGAATTTATGAAGAAATAACAAAAACTGAATACTTTGGATATAAAAAGTAAGCTTTTGTAAGTACATTTAAAACTTATTTTCATCACTCCAAGGGCCATTATCCAGCCGGTTATGCGAATAAACAGAGGTATATAATTTCTAGAGAAACGTAAATGCCTATGTCAGTGCTAAGCCTGCGTAAAGATAAAATAAAGATGCACGAATATGGTATTAGGGAATTCTTTCTCAAGTTACATTGATATAACCTAATTGTTTAAAACTTACAAATAAATTGAGTCAAGTACAACATAAAAGTGTCTCTGGACATTTTGAAAGCATGCTCTCACACTGCAAAGATATTGAAAATTATTGAAGTGTTGATAAATTTCGACATTTATAGAAATGTCGCGAACGTATCTGTCCCCATACCTCTTTTAATTGTAAATAAATATGATGTCCCTGTTTAATCTGAACGACTATTTTCGCAGCAGATAGGCCTATATGCATACTACCGATAACAAAAATGGTCAAAATTAAATGCAGAAAGAAAATATTAAAAGTTTGGGGCGAAAAAATATTTAGTTAAAAAAAAATACAAAATCTAAATTTGTATACAGTCCCCCCAGTTCCTGCATGCATATTCATTTAAATTTTGCCCATACGAAAGCAATTCAAACACAAAAAGGTGTACGACCACGTACAAACGGCCAAAAAAAAATGTACGTTACAATTTGTACCGCTAATACTCACGGAAAATTTCGAGTTCAAAATTTTAGCACATAAGATTGGAATCTGTACACAAATGGAGATGCGCTAATAAAAGTCCAGAAAAATCCAATTATTTTAAAAAGAATATAATTTCACTGATGGGATTGATTTCAAAAGTTTCGTGCATTACATAATCTGTCAGATAACTCGATAAGTTATTTCAAATACCGAATTTCCTAAATTAACGAATTCAAAGAAATTATTTTATTTTCAACATATTTTAGATTAAAAAAAAATATAGGTTTAAAGGCTCCCTAACGCCAAAATATAAAATGTGAAACATATTTTAAAGAATATTCCTTCCACTCAACATGATTCTGTGGGGGAAAAAAAAAAATAATAATAAATACTTTCATTTAAAAAACATGGAGTTTATGTTACAAGGGGCCCTCTGAAAGCCTTACCTGGTACATTTCCATAGCTGCCAATATTTTAATTTATTCCTGAGTACTTTTAGCTCCGCTTTTAATTCGTACCACTTATTCTTTAAAATTATTTTTTTCTTATTTTATTGAAGTTACATGTTGGAGAAAATTTTTCTAAGTATAAAGTAGTGCGTAATAAAAGCGGGGCTAAACGTACACCGGAATAAATTAAAATATTGGCAGCTATGCATTTCATGTGAGAGATTATTTGAAAGCGTAAAATAACGCTTAAAAGCATTATGAGTTAGAGAAATTGCTTTAATTTAAGATATTCAATGTTCCCAGGCATTTAATCAAACATAAATATCGAAGCCCTAAATACCCCTACTTTGAAAAGAAAGCAATTCATGTTTGAAAATATATTTTTCTGCTTAATATGATTTTGCGAGATAAAGAATGTTTTCCATTTCAAAAAGTTGAATTTGTACGCTTGGGTCCCAGAATTGGGTTTACCAGACATTTATTCGAACATAAGGATGTAAGAACCAATGCCCCTACTTTGAAAAATGAGAAAAACAAAACATGTTTGACAGATTCTTTCCGCGTTACACGATTTTCCGAAAAAAATGTATGTTTTCTATTTGAAAAGGTTGAATTTGTCACGTGGAGCTCCTAGGAGGAAAGTTGGCAGGTAAATACCATATTTTTGCTTTTGTACACCATAATTTTTTTACTAAAACAATCGATTAAAATAAAAACCAAAAATTATTTAATTAAACAAATAGATTTAGAAAATTAGTGGGGCTAAAAAATGAAATGTAGTATACATCTGGCAACACTGCCTTGCAGCCTCGGGGCCCATTTGTGATACCTCATCTGATAGATTATTTACATGGTTAAACTTTTAATATCAGTGCCATCAGCGAAATTGCTTTCCTTTTGAAATGATTGGGGTTTTCCTGAACGCTTATTGGAACATAACAATGGTGAGGCCCTGTGCCCCCTACTTTGAAAAAAGAAAAATAATAATAAGTTTTGAAACGGTTTTTTTTCGCTTTATGCGATCATGTAAAGAAAAAATACGTTTTCCTTTGAAAATATTGAGTTTGTGTTGCGCGGAGTCACTAGGGGCTGTGGACCTACGATACCCAGGGGCGCACCAGCATTGTCAGGCGCCTGTGTGCAGAGTTTCAGTTGGCGCCCTATATTACGCCCCCCCCCTTTTTTTTTTTTACTTTCTTCTATATTCAATAGAAGAAAGTATTGGATTCGTAAAAATTTTCGACCTCGGGTTTTTGATGGATTTACATGTTTTGAGAGCTGTAGAACACGATTTGACCATTTTTAGAAAATGTCTTTTTGTCTGTCTGTCTGTCCGTCTGTCTGTGTGTGTGTGTGTGTGACAAAATTTTGTGGCAACTGTATCTCAGGAACTACTGCACAGAATTTCATACAAATTGGTATGTAATTGCACCTTGGCATAAATTAGTGCCTATCAACTTTTGGTAAAAATTGTCTTACAGGTTGCGTTGCCATCCCGCTTTTTCTAAATTTTTATCATGGTAATATAGGACAAAATTTTTTATAAATGTGTATAAAGAGAATTATTTTTTAGTAATCATTATGAAATTTTCAAGAATTATTTATAATAGAGATAGGCAACTGGGAAAATTTTTTTGTATATGTAGAGGAGCGCCGCCACCCCCCCTGGGGGGGAAGTAACACCTCGAGGGGAGTAAATTTTCAAGATTGGTATATTTCGAAAGGTCTCGTCAATACCTTTAAAACGAATGGTTGAACTATAAATCTGTGATAATTTAAAACAAAGTTATCGATTTTTTTTTACTTTTAACAACAACAATTTTTTTTTTTTTTTTTTTTTAACGAATGTTAACCAAACTTGGTATTTAATTGGCCCCTGACATAAACTGGTGCTGATTAGATTTGGGGATCAATCGCTCAACAGGTGGCGCTGTAATCGTACTTTTTCTAAATTTTTAACATGGCAGTATAGCACCAAATTTCGTATAAATGTACATATTCAGAGTCATTCTTAACCTGTGATTGTAAAATTAATATGAATTATTGATAATAGTAGAAGTTAATTAAAAAAAACAATTGTGCATGTGGGGGCATCGCTTCCCCCCCCCTGGGGGGAAGTATCCCCCGGAGGGGGGGGGTAAATTTTCAAGATGGGTATATTTCGAAAGGTCTCGTCAATACCTTTAAAACGAATGGTTGAACTATAAATATATGATAATTTAAACAAAATTATCGATTTTTTTTTTACTTTTACCAAAAATAACTTCGGAAAAAAATCGAATTTTTTTTTTTTTTTTTTTTTTTTTTTTTAATATTATTACTGAGTGAATTTGTATAGGAAAATATAGAAGAAAGTCTTGGGGTGGCCACAACATACTAGTTTAAATTCATTTTATAAAAATTTATCATTGAGCAAGCCAATTGAATCTCGAACCTTAATAGTAATAAATTTATTGAATAGCTTATAAATAAGAGAAATGTATCAAATAAAATGAAATTTAAAAAGAAACAAACAAAATGTGCATCTGCAGAAAGAGAAAAATCTTATACAGGGAGTTGCAAAAACACTAGGTAAAATTGTGAAGGCAAATAGAGGAAACAAAAATAGGCAGATTTAGTGTGAATGTGGGTGCAGAAATGCCGCATTCAGGCATTACAATAGTTAGCTTAGATGAGAGTTATAAGTATATACGTTTTTATTTGTGTAAGTCTAATTTTTAAGTAAATATTTTAACACAAAAAAATAGTTCTAGTTAACTAAACGTTTCCGCACTTCATTGCACCTTTTGAGAGTATTACACGTATCATACTGATCCAAATAATAACCGTCTCTATCCATATTGTTACCAAAATGTCGATTTTCTTGCGTGTAAAAAGTAATTGTAAAGAAACAGGCAGTTTCTTGTCGAAAGATACACTTTATTCAAGGATTATTTTTGGAGAAAACAGTAAATTATTGTACTCAAATTCATACCTGAAAAAGACATAAAACAACGTTAAAACACCCCAGAGTGGAATTTCACTCATTTAAGAGTAAATATAAACCATTTAAACCGAAACGAACGTTCAGAACAGATGTCTGAATACAACTGACCTCTTTGTGAGTGTCTTTTCTGTTTTTATAATTTCTGTCGTGATCTGGCGAACTTTCAAGGTTATTATGCGCCAAAAACCAATAGATGAAAGTCCCAGAACTCGGCTCTTATTGAAGATAGAGCTTCTAAACTTTGGAAACATTAAATTATTGCTTCTCGCCAAGTTTGGTCGCCATGTTGCCAAATTCATAGATAAGTTGACAACTCTGTATCCAAGGCTGACAATCACCTCTCACCCCA
Organism: Salticus scenicus; assembly: GCA_963930645.1. Classification (NCBI taxonomy): domain Eukaryota; kingdom Metazoa; phylum Arthropoda; class Arachnida; order Araneae; family Salticidae; genus Salticus; species Salticus scenicus. Next base: position 162,217,759 of record OZ005658.1, read on the forward strand.
TCCCCGTTAAAATCGAATGAACTGCTCCTTATTTGCACTTTAATTGTAAATCTGCTTTTATTGCAACAATATCTTTCATTTAGGAAAGTGATTTAACTCTTTGTAATACTATAATGAAATTTTTTTTTAATTAGTCGTACAATTGCGGTGGGTTTGCACATATAAAGGAGTTTAACATTTTATACTAGTACAGATAAATGGAATTTATAAATATATAAAATTAGAACTCATTAAAACTAAAAAAAAAAAAAAAAAAAGAAAGAAAAATCCGGTAGAAAGTTCTATTTTTTTTTCAATTTCGTTGTTGAAAACCTTCGAAATACTCTTAACACTTTCGCGACCTCTGACGTAGATTCACGTCATTTGAAAATCTGAAACTCCACCAGTGACCGTTTCTTTGCAAATCGTATGTTATTTGTTTCTTAAAAATATGTACAATATTCATATTTGTACAATCAATACATTATGGATACAAATACTTTGATTAGAGAGAGTATGATTATAATGCATATTCATTTGTAATATAAATGTGAATACAAAAAAAATGTTGTTCTGAAAAACTGAAACTTATGAGAATAACGCCCACAGGCAGATCTTACTGACAAAAAGGCAAAAACATGCGGTCGCGAAAGTGTTAAGGTCAAAATAATACATGACTATCAATATAATGACAAGATTTAACTTGGTTACTTATGGAAGGTTTTTATTATTATTATTATTTTTTTTATTAATTATATAAGGAACAAAAAAATTTATAATTATAAAATAGGAATATATAATAAATATTACTTGGTAAAAATGGATTAAAAAAACTTAACAGGGTAAAAAAATAACATCTAGTGAAAGGTATCTGATTATGTAATTTGTATGTAAATTTATATGTGTTTTTCCATATAGTAGTAAGATACAAACATCTGTTTTAAACTATTTTGCCGTGACGTTTGTAGACTGCACAGATATAAATAATAGATAAATTTATAAGTTATAAAATAAGAATATATAATAAAAATTATTACGTTTTAAAGTAGATTATATAAACATTTAAACAGATAATATTTAGTGAAATGTTATTCATTTGCTTGAGTTTTTGTAAATTCTTGAATAATATATATCCATTTGATCCGAAATGTCTTATACTATCGATGCAATTGCAAAATTCAAAAATCTGTCTAATACCGTTGTAGAGCGTAGGTACTTTTGGATCATTTTAAATTTAGAAAAAAGGATTGTTCCACTGATACTACTGGTAATTGTGACAAAATAATCTTGAAAACAATTAATTCACACGTAAATTTTATTCTTGCTGAGATAATTTGGAGTAAGGTTATTACGCTTAGAAACGTGTTTGGGGCATCAAGGAAGGAAAGGGGGGGGTTACGTAAAATCCCGTTGCAATAGGTGTAGGATACATATTTATGCACCAAAATTCGTGACCGCATTTCCCATAGATTTTATACGGAAAATTTAGCGCTGAAAAGGGGGGGGGGTCTTAAGATTACCCCCTCTTCCCCCCTCCCCTCCCCCTTCCTCTCAAATCAAAAGTTACAAAAAAAAAAACAAAAATGGGTTTTTGGAAATATCCGAAAGAAGACGCATACCTGTTTTCAACATCTTTGTACCATTTTTAGCAGAATTCTTTTAATAGAATTTTTTGGTAGAATCTGGAATTTGCGAAATTTCCCTCGAAAACCCCCTTAAAAATCAAAAATTCCAAAATTGCAATTTTTTTTTTTTTTTTTTGTTGTTCTCAAGTCTAGTCTTCCTATATGCAATTTACTCACCGTGAAGTAACTTGCAACCGAGTTCATGTTTAGAAACGTGTTTTTTGCCTCCTTTCTCCCTTGAAATGAGTGAGGGGGAATTTCGTAAAATCCCGTCAGTATAAGCATCGGATGCATCTAAACAATACCTGCACCGAAATTCATGATCGAAGCTCCTATAAATTTTCAAAATTTTCCAGGACCAATTTAGCTCTAAAAGGGGGGGGGGGGGTTCGAATTTACTCTCTCGTAACCCCCCCCCCCTCCCCTTCCTCAAGATCGAAAATCAAAACATCAAAAATGGGTTTTTAAAAATATCCTAAGGAAGATGCATGGCTGTTCAACATTTTTGTACTATTTTTGGTAAATTTCTACTCAAAAATCCGGAGTTCACGAAATTTCCCCCCGAAAATCTGTTTTCTTCCTCCCCCCTCCCTTAAAAATCAAAAATTCCAAAACTGTAGACAATGATTATTATTTTTTTATTTTATTTTACTTTTAATTTGTACTCAAATCTAGACTACTCATGTGCCATTTTTTCACTGTGAGGTAATATGAAGCAGAGTTATGCATATAAACGTGTTTCTGCTTCCTGCCTCCCCCTCAGGGGGAACTGGAGGGAATTTACAAAAGTTGATAGATGTAATTTTCAGCTGGATAAGTCCTGCCAAGTGTCGTTGAATTATGCCCAGCTGTTCTCACGTGATACTCAGACAAAAATGTTACAGACATGCAGACACAACGACCGCATACGCACCAACACACGTACAGAAAATTTTCTGAAGTCAGATTTGGCTTTGATGATGTGTGAAACGTGACGATATTGCAATCTGTGTCGAATTTGCGAAATTTACAGATAAAAGTCTGATTTTATAATTATAGATGTTACATGGATAATACAAAGGGGAAAAAACTGCTCAAAATAAAATTATGTTGTCTCTTTAGTAACCTAAGTGGTCTTTTTCTGGCAGAAGAGGTGGAGAGGGAGAGATTAAGGAGCCCTTTTAAATTTCAATAGAATGCTTTGATATGTTAAAAAAACTCAAAAAAAAAAAAATTGCTGAAGGTAGACGTATCTTTGCAAAGTTATTTCACTTTTAACATGCCCTTTCACAAAAAATATCCTAAACTATTTGACGAATGCAAATTTTGCCAGTATATTTTTCAAGGCGCCTCATTTAGCCACACTGGTCGCATAGCTTCAAACCGGTATTATGAAATCAGATTTAATAAAGCAATATATATATAGGTATATGTTTTCTTTTCTTTTCTTTTTTTCTTTTTTTTTCAACAATTTATCTTCGACTGGCGCCTTTCTTTACTTGGCGCCTGTGTGCACCGCACACTTCGCACACCGGGTTGGCGCGCCCCTGACGATACCTCATCTGATCGATGATTTGGAATCAATGTGTTGAGCAAAATTTCTTTCTTTTCGAAATATTATGACGATGACTCTTTTATCTACCTTTTAATGTACAGTCACCCAAAAAAAAAACGCCACCCCTCCACCTAATTTCGCCGTGTAGAAACATTTGACTGGTACCGATCGATTTGTAATAACGTCTAGTTTATAACGGAATAGTTAAATTTTGCCTAAGGGGTCGTCTACATATTAAAACTGGAATTAACTTCATTTTCTTCAATGGCAACCCCTATTTTTGACTTCATATTCAGATTTCTGAGATCAAAGCGGTTCGAAAAACATACCTATTTATATACCTTTAATCAATTATAAATAGAGTTACACGCGAAAATGTATTAGGGGTCCGTCTACACATTTAGAAAATATAAATCACGATCTACCACCCAGTATACATTATTTATTAAGTTTCACACCGGAAAAAAATTTCAGTAATGTTAATTATAAAATATAAAAATGACTAATCCACAGAACTTTCTGAGTTAGTTTATGAATTAAAAGATTTTTATTGGTTTCTATTGATTAAACATCAGATAGTTCACTTCATACGAAGAAAATTAAATAGCTTGAATAGATATTAAAATATCTATCAAAAGGAAAAAAAAAAAAAAAAATGATGAATGGTTTTAAATTTGTTTGAAAATTCAAAATTATTTTAACTCAAGCTGCCGTATAATTGTCTGAAACGGCGGCACTCAACCTGGTTCCCACGGCCGTTTCACAGTGACAATGGGAGTTTGTTCTGATACTGCAGTACTTTCATTTTCTTTAATTGACTTTTTTAAAATATTAAAACAGATTTTTTTTTTTTTTTTTTATTTTTTTTTTAATTAATTATTATTATAATTATTTTTTTTTTTTTCATGACATTATTGAAAACTTTTACATAAATCTCCACGATATTCTTTTGCTTTTATATTTTGTAATGTGTAACAAATTAATATGCAAAATAATAAATCCTACTACTTAATGGGATGTTCTAAAATTCTACACTTTAACACACATACCGAAGTGGACGGTGGGTGTAGAAAGGCCTTAATCTAAATCTTCACTTGAAAAGGTCAAAATGTTACATAACTCTTTTTTTTTTAAGGAAAAAAGAAGAAGATAAGGAGGAGAAGGAAAGATCAAAACGAATATAAAGCATATTAAACGTTAATACCCTTTAAACACTGGAAAGTTTTGTATTGTGTGTTATTTGGGAGCTGTAGAGTGCCAGAAAATTACTTTATGTAATAAAACTTTTCATTTAAAGGGTATTTAAAGCAGCATTATATTTAATACATAGACTATTCAGAAAAAAAGTACCATTCATCTGGTTCATGAAAAATAAAGAACATTTTCTGGCATTGCTCCATGTATATACATTCTTGTCAACCTATCCCGGAAGATTACTGGTCCCGCCCCTTTCCGTACATTTTTTTTACATCAGTCTTTTTAGAGCCGTGTCAGCCATCGGTGGCTGACACTGATCTTTCCATTTAGGCTAAGTCAGCCGGCAGTGTAAAATATGATATAAAACTACAGAACTTACATAGTTTTAAGTAATTACTGACAATTTATTTAAAATTTACTTCATGTTTTTTTTTTTTTTTTTTTTTTTTTAATAGGATTTTTATAGGATTATATCGTTAAGGCCTAATGGGGTTTATTGAAACTCGATAAACATAACACGCTTCTAAGCAGCACGTGTGGCCTGAATGGGATTTCTATAAGAATTCGCGTGGCGCTCAATGAGTTAATCGTAAATGTATTTGAAGTTAATTACTCTAAAAATTAAATTGTGTACACACAGGGGCGGGAACTAACAAGGTTACGGGTTAGGTTGGCAAGTATGCATATATATTTTGCTTGATTTATAAAAATTTATAACACATTTTCTTCTTTTTTTTCAGTATTTTGTGTTTATATCTCTCATTAAAAATAAATACAATATTCATATATAAACATTTCCATACAGTAATGTATATAAACATATTGATTAAAGAAGATTTGTTGATATTATATAATTATTCTTCTATCCGTATAGTATATTAACACAAATATATTTTGTAAATTTCGCAGCATCGAAAAACAGCAACATAGCTTCCATATCAAGGCTTAATGTAAATAGGACGTAAGCGTACTGTAGCTAGTGTTGAAATTTGAAAAAAAAGAAAAAATAAAAAAGAATAACAGTGGGCTAAAATTACGCCGGAATAAATTAAAATGTTGTTTATTTTGGTTTTAGTCAGGTGATATCACTCGTGCTAAATAGCTGGATCCGCCCTCTCTTAAGCTCAGGTTCAGCTCATCATAAAAATATTGTTTTTAATTTTTTTTAATTTTTATTTGCCGCACCAAAATGTTCAAAACACAAATGCCAATTTTCATATATTTTGAAATCTTCTCGGTTCAACTTTAAAAGCATTTAGATTAATTTATTTTATTTTGAATTTTTAAATTTAGACGTTTAAAGTCTTTTAAATGAAATTTTAGGATTCTGTAAGATCAATATCTATATATTTGAAAGTAATAAGACAATTCCTTTGTTTTAAATTTTTATTCCATAATAACTGTGACTTTGATTTCGTGATTAGGAAATTGAAAATAAATACTATTGAGCTATGTTCCAATAATAGATCTTATAAACTTAAAATAATAATAATAATAATAATAAAGCAATTTTTCACTATTTGATTCTGTATTAAAAAACTTTTAATAGAAATTTGAAATTTTATTATGTTACATTATGGGATAAATTTTAAATAACACAAAGCTTACAAACGGTACAGTAACCAAATGCAAATATGTCAAAACAAAATTTAAACAGAAAATTTATGGTAAAAAATCTTTTTAAAATTATTAAATATTCATAATAATAATAATAAAACGATTGTCGAATGCATAATTGCTGTTTCATGCAATCATTTTCGCTGTACCGTGTTTTCTAAAACATGATATTTAACTAGAGGTGTACGTACTCTTCAATATTGAAATGCGAAAAAAAGTGTAACAGGGTTAAAATAGAATTTTAGCAGCGAAAAACTAGAAAAAGATATTTAATACTTATGAAGAAAGACTTAACATATTAAGATCGGATATATTCTTCTCTTGTACCGTAAGCCACGCCTTTTCACAAATTTTCTAAAACTTTATAATATAAAGCAAAATAATTTTGCATATTTGTAATTAAATCATTTAAGTTTTGTCTTCAATAATCGATGTAGTAAATACCATTGTGATTTATGCATACCAGCGTCACATATAGAGTCAAATAGGAATATGCAAATTTGTCTTTTTTTTTTAAATAGTGTTTCAGCGAATCAGAGGCGGGGCTTCTTTTCTTTTGAAATTCTTTCACAATCCCTCACCTACATTGTGATAACTTTACAAAAATATGCCAATTTGTATAATAATTATCGAAATATTGCTTAGGAAACAATAAAAATAACATAAAGGTAAATTAAAATAGTTTTCCGTCAAATTATATACAAACATCTACTTATAGAGGATACAGATTATAACAAGTGACGCCCCCCTAACAGGATTAAAAAGTGAAATATCACTGTAACTCAAAAAATAATGTTAGGAACGAGCTGTAAATTTGGAAACCCATGTTTTTGAGGATGTCCGTTCTATTCGTGCAAAAATTAACATAGGTCATAATTCATAATTTTTTCAAATATTAATTTATTAATAATTTTCATAATTCAAAAAATGTTTTTTTAGCAAAAATTTGCATGGAATATGTTTGGGTCACTTCATTCTAACGAATTAAAAAAACAGAATTTAAATATCATAATTATTTCGGAAGATATGATTTAATGTTTGTCACATTCATTTAACATTAGCACCCCGAAACTTTGACAGCTTATAACTCTATGAAAAATTGAGCGAAATATATAAACTATACCATTTTCCGTGATGATTTGATCCAAAGAATTCAAATAAATTATAAAAAATGGGGGTTACCATTGAAAAAAATGAAGTTGATGTCAGTTTTAATATGTAGACGGCCCCCTAAGTAAAATCTAACTATAACATTATAAACTAGACGTTATTACAAACTGATTGGTACCAGTCGCATGTTTCTACGATAATTTACGGCAAAATTAGTTGGGGGGGGGGGGGGCGTTTTTTTTGGGGTGACTGTTCTTTAATACATAGATGCGAACATTTTTATTTTTTCCGGAGTATGTTAACTCTGCCTTTATTTCGCACTACGCTATTCATGAAATACTTTTCTCCTATATATAACTACGATAAAACAAAGCAAACAAACAAACAAACAAAAAATTCTTAAAATAAAAGTCGTATAAATAAAGACGGTGCTAAAAATACTCCGGAATAAATCAAAATGTTGGCAACTCTGTTTAATATATCTTTCTGTTTTATAGTGTTTCTGTGTGTAACTACTAAGAGGTTTAAACTATTAGGTTTTTCAACAATGCAGCATGCCATCAATTTACATTGAGCTGTCAAAAAGCTGTTTATTTTGTGCGTATGAATCATTTCAGTTGCTATTTTAAAACACCTAGATCTTTTTTTTTTTTTTTAATCTTCTAATGGATAACTAAAAAAAAGTAAGAAAGTGAAAAGTAAAAACGTATGAAAATAAAATACAAGTATGAACATTTTCGTCAAAATATTGATGCTAGAATTGTAGGTAAAGTTTTCTTTTTTTTTTTTTTTTTTTTAATTATTTAAATAACTCGAAGAAAATTTTACTTAGAGAAATAAGGTTTCTTTTGTTTTCCTTTGTAGACGGAAAGCAACATTTTTCTAAATGTAACTCACGGGAATAAAAAAATCGTAAAAAATTAAATTTCATGCAATTTTAATACGTATACAGCCCCTTGGTAAAAAAAAATACCACATCTAAAATCTACTATTCATTTCAACCAAGTTTATAACTTGAAGTATGCATCTAAGACGTAAAAAAATGAAGGTCGTTCATATATTTATGTAGAAGTTCATTTCGTTCATGACTTACACACAGTATAAATCAAGATATAATGCTAGAAGAAAAACAGTTTAAAAGGTCTGATTTAACTTCTGTTGATGTAAACTGACGTAAAATACATAGATGCCAACACGTTTATTTATTCTGGAGTATTTTTAGCCCCTCCTCTATTTTGCACCATTTTATTTATAGAAAATTTTTGTCCAATATATAACTTCGATAAAATAAGAAAAAATAAGTGGTATGCAATATAGGCGGGGCTAAAAGTACTCCAGAATAAATTAACACTTTCTCGAGTGCATGTTTTTGTCTTTTTGACGGTAAGGTCCGCCTGTAGGCGTTATTCTCTCGGGTTACAATTTTCGGAAAAAAAAAAAAAACATTCTGTATTCACACCTACATTACAAATAGATATACATTATAATTATATTCTTTCTAATGAAATTATTTCTATCCGTAGTATATTTCATTGGAAAAATATGAATATTGCGAATATACTTAAGAAACAGACAACATACAAATTGCTATAGAAACGCCCACTAGTGGAGTTACAGATTTTCAAATGAGTGAATCTACGTCAACGGTCACGAAAATGCTAAATTTTCGGCATCTATGAAAATGATAGAAATGAAAAGGAAATGGGAACTACATTTTTTCTATCATAACGCAGAAATGTGCATATTAAATTTTTAAATTACCTCTATGAAAAATCTATGCTCATGTTTCATCTTAAACAAAGGGTAGCTCAATAACTTTTGCATGTAGGAAAGAGTAATCCAATAACATAATATGCGGATAAAAAGTAAAATAAAATAAAATAAAACGTTTTCAAATTAGGAAATGATAAGTCAATATTAAGCATATTATTATTACTATTCACACCACCACAAGTTAAAGTAATTTATTTTTATATAAATGGACACTTATGTTAAATTTGTATAAGACAGGCTCAGTAGTTGTATTCATGTGACCCTCACTCGAATATTTTGAGTGAGAGTGAAAAGGACTAGCGCTCCAATGTTAAGCTCGATCTCTACGAAGTGGATCATTCTATTTAATTTGCAGGTAAGACAGACCGTAAACGGAGGGATAGGAAGCAGAAGGGGATATACGATAGATTGCGATTTCGGACTTCGTTTTTTTTTTTTTTTTTTTTTTTTTTTTTAATTATTATTATTACTTATTTTTGGAGATAAATGCAAATGCACTGAGCTAATAGGACGGTCGGAGAAGAGATTCAGGTTAGGTTCAATAGAATTACGATAAATTTCAATTTCGGACTCAGTTTTTTTTTTTTTTTTTTTTTTCCTCTTAACATACGCACGAAAATAGTTTCTTCTTTTTCTCCCCCTCCCCTTATATATCTATGAGAATCTGAATTCAGGCAATTCAGGTAAAAATTGACAAAATCCTCATGTACTTGGTAAATTTTAACAGCAATATTTATGAAAGCTTTTCCAAATATTACTAAATAGCAAGTATAAGATAATATTATATTAATAAACGAAAATGACTTTATTTTGTTTCTATTTACATTCATGTTAAAAAAAAAAAAAAAAAAAAAGTGAATAAACCTTACATTAAATTATACTTAATGCAAGAAAAGGAGGGTAAAATAGAACTTAGTTTTAATTAGTGAAAAGATGGTGTACCTCAAAAAAAGTTTTAATGTAATGCTTTAAGATTATTTACTGGAATAAAATCAGTTTACTGCATTATTACTTTACTATAATTGCACTTAAAATATTATTTTCATCATATGATTGAAAACAATTGCGCATTGAATTGGAGCATTGATTGAAAACAATGCACTGTATGATTAAAAATATAGTGCAAGGTTTTATTATTATTATTATTATTATTATTAATTAACATTAGCTACAATACATGCAATGAATGTAAAACATTCTATGTCAACATAAACAAGTACAAATTGTTCCTTTCTTTTGACAGAGAGGGCATTAAAAAAAAAAAAAAAAAAAAAAGGCGAGTGAGAGCTGTATTTTCTTGTAATTTTTATTTAATCAATTCACACTTTTCAATCCTTATCTTTTTCAAAAGTTGGAACTATAAGTATATAGATGATTTAAAGCATGGTTTGAAGAAATTTGAACTATATTTATTTCCTATATTTTGCAGTGCAAGTTGATTTCCTTGTACATAGAAATTCAGGAAAACTTAAAAAATGTTTACTCCCCAGTCACAATTAAAGAAAACTAGTATGCTGTGGCCACCACAAGACTTTCTTCTATATTTTCCTATACATATTCAATCAGTAACAATATTAAAAAAACTAGTATGTTGTGGCCACCACAAGACATTCTTCTAAATTTTCCTATACATATTCAATTAGTAACAATATTAAAAAAAAAAAAAAATTGTTTTTTTTAAGGTTTTTTTTGTTAAAAGTAATACATACTCAATCAGTAACAATATAAAAAATATCGATAACTTTGTTTTAAATTATCACAGATTCAACCATTCATTTTAAAGGTATTGACGAGATCTTTCCAAAGATACCCATCTTCAAAATTTACCCCACCGGGGGGAGGGGGTACTTCACTCCCAGGGGGGGAGCGTTCCCCCCCACATGCACAGAAATTTTTTCCTAGTTAACTGTTACTATTATTAATAAATTATATTAATTTTACAATCACAAGTCAAAAATAACTCTCCTTATGTACATTTATACGAAATTTTGTCCTATACTGCCATGTTAAAAATTTAGAAAACATGAGATCACAGCGCCACCTGTTGAGCGATTAATCACCAAATGTAATCAGTACCAGTTTATGTCGGGGACAAACTAAATACCAAGTTTGGTTAAATTTCGTTAAAAAAAAAAAAAAAAAAAAAAAATCGATAACTTTGTTTTAAATTATCACATATTTATGGTTCAACCATTCGTTTTAAAGGTATTGACGAGACCTTTCGAAATATACCCATTTTGAAACTTTGCCCCCCCCCCCGGGAGGGTACTTCCCCCCTCAGTTGGGGGGGGGGGAACCGATGCCCCCACATGCACAAAATATTTTCCCTAGTTAACTATTACTATTATCAACGAGACCTTTCGAAAGATACCCATCTTGAAAATTTAATTCCCCGGGGCGGGGGGGGGGGGGGGGAACCGGTGCCCCCACATGCACAAAAATTTTTTCCTAGTTAACTACTACTGTTATCAATAATTCATATTAATTTTACACTCACAAGTTTAAAATAACACTCATTATGTACATTTATACGAAATTTTGTCCTATACTGCAATGTTAAAAGTTTACATAAAATGCGATCACAGCGCCATCTGCTGGGCGATTGATTCCCAAATCTAATCAGCACCATTCCATGTCAGGGTCCAACTATATACCAAGTTTGGTTCAATTTCATTCATTGGTTCGTGAGATACGGTGAAAAATAGGAAATTTTGCGATCACAGCGCCACCTGATGGGCGATTGATTCCCAAATCTAATTAGCACAATGCCCCGCCAGGGTCCAACTATATACCAAGTTTGGTTGAATTTCATTCATTGGTTCGTGAGATACGGTGAAAACAAGAAACCACAGACAGACAGACAGACATTTTTTAAAAACTATCAATTCGTGTTCAGGATATCCCAAAACGTGTAGATCCGACAAAAAACGGAGGTCGAAAATTTTCGCGATTCCAATACTTTCTCTATATTACATATAGAAGAAAGTAAAAATGCAGTTGAGTGTGTGATGTGTGCAGTGAAAATTTTTAATTGTACATCTTTGTAAGCGTATTCAAAAACACCAATAACCACAATTTCATAAAAGATATTGTCAATCTGATTTAGATAGTAGAATTTGAAATGTCAAGAACTGAGATTTTAACCTTCATGTTGCGACATAGATACTTCCAAAAAAGGATAATAATAAAATAATCATAATTATATTAAATTTATTGTTTACTCAATATATATGTGAGCTTAAATTTGGTAAATATTTTTAAACTTTAAAAAAAAAAAGAAAAAAAAAAAAAATCAGTTTGAAATTTCTTTTGAAAAAAAAAAAAAAAAAAAATGTATATATATATCACCTTGACTTGAAGAAATTTGAGAACTGTTTGGAGAAATTTACTTTCGATCATCCGACATTCGATCCCAGAGCTTTTTTTGCGATAAATGAAAAAAAAAATTATCTCGTCAATCAAATCTTTGACAGGAGTCAAGATGAACTTAAAATTGTCAAGAAAGAATCAAGCAACAAGCAACAACCACGAGCCAAATCAAAATCGTAAACACTCACACCTCGCGCACGCAATCGCAAGCAAAGGTTCCCATCCCTCTGTCTACCGATTTACCTGCAAATTAAATAGAATGATCCACTTCGTAGGGATCGAGCTTAACATTGAAGCGCTAGTGGATTTTTGAGGCTTCTGGAGACAATTTTGGGGACCGAATGTTTGTGAGGACTTTTTTGGGGAATTCCAAAATTTTTGGGGACAAATCTGGGGAATTCTTTAACTTTCTGTCAATGTTGGCAACGCAATGATTTATCCCTACGATCAGGGATTTTCAATAGCTTTATTGTTATTTGGGGATTTTTTTCAAAAATTGCCTTCATTTGGGGAAAAATTTGCGCTTAAATCCATTTGAATCTGCTTGATATTTCTTTATGAAAAAAATTTTATTTTCCCTTTTTAGTAGAAATTAAGTTGGGGATTTTTTTGAAAAAACCCCCTGATTTGGGGAAATTTTAAGACCTATTTGGGGAAATAATTTTCGACCATCTGGCATCACTGAGTGGGGTTGTTATCGCCAAATGCAGATAGTTTACCCTCTTGATGCCGGAGAGGGAATTGTAGAGGTTCAATTGCTAATACGTAATCTGTTTTAACGCTCTTATGCCTTATTTTACATACTCAGCATCAGCGCGGAAATTGAAAGAAATTTTTATTTAATAGCCACAACAAAATTTTAAGTGTAGCAGCTGCCTAATCACTTTTTTTGTAAGTTGTCTTCGAAACGGTTAGACAACCGTTATACCGTAATTTCTGGTAGATAACCCGCAGGTAAGGTGTGCCATTTCTCCGCCAGAAATTTTATTTAATAGAGAAATCGATACTTTTTCTAAGGAAGAGCTCGTACAAATATAAATTTATTTATCAATTGAAATTTCTGGTGCAAAACTGGATTATATAACATGCGGGGTATCTACCAGAAATTACGGTAATTAAAATTTAGCGGCGGATCTGAATAAAAATTTCTCTCACTATTGCAGCATTGTTCAGTAATCAAAATTACATATTTCTTTCGACGTGCTTTGAGTTTCCCAAGTCCGCCTTGAACTTAGTAACCCATACCTACGTAAATGTGAGTTATGTCAATTTACGACTTCCTGAAAATAAACAAATCAATTTCATTGACTGTAATATGTACGAATTAATATCCAGAACAAATTTTATCCATATATCACATTTATTTTTAAGTAGTAATAAACTATTTACATTTAATGCAATATATCGGAGCTTTAATGCAATATAAGTGATTGCGAAACAAGCTTAAAAAAAAAAAAAAAAAAAAAAAAAAAAACCCTCTAAATACATGTTGAAGGAGAATTTTTTAATGATAAATATTAAACCTCCTTCCTATATTCACATTCTTAATATAAAAATTAAAACATTTTTCTTTCTTTTCAGACTCCATATTTTCAATTTAAAAAAAGTAATGAAAAATGAAAACGTGTAAGGAAGGAAAAATTATTATATAAAAGTGATGCAGTATGAAGTATGGGAAAATAACAATATGATCCCAATTTTCCTTTAGTACAAATTAAATAAATTTAGAAATATTTTACTACAATTTTATTGAAAAAATATTATTATTACAGGGATGGAACACGGGCGCAGAATTCATACCACTCTCAATGTAAGAAAATTTTCTACTTCTTAAATCAACGATATTATAGGTAGAGAAATTTCTTAAACGGATTCCGGTATGAATTCTGCGCCCGTGTTCCATCCCTGTTATTATTATTTTACATATAACTTTATTTCATCACAAACTTTTATTTACGATTAAATACACAGTTGTCGAGGCTCTAAATTTTTCAAACGTTAAGTTTTGTACAGTAATTTATTACTTATTCAATCAAAGATGAATGTTCTACCATTTTTGTTACTACTATTTACTTTGTATTAAATCTATTCTATATAATCACATAAAATTACTGCAAAAAAGTACGATAAGATTTTCAATGTGGAAATCATGGTACTAAAGAAAATTCAGAATAAACATTTCACAATCGTACAGGAAAATTACAGAAAACGTTCTGTAAAAATAGTAACAGAAAGATTTACAGGTAACAATTCTGACATCTTACATCTTTTTTTTTTTTCGAAATTTTAAACAGATTTCACTAATTGTAAATACGGTAAAGTTTCGTACAACGCGATGGCAGAGATGACAATTAAATAAAACAGTTTTATTTTTTTACCACAACTATATTTTTAGAGTACCAATCTATTGGTTCGTGCATTCAATTTAGTTTTTTTTTTTTTTTTTTTTTTTGTATAAAGCAGTTGCTTTGATAAAAAATTAAAAATTAGTGGTGTTAAAAAATAAAATTGTTGTAATCATGAGGCAAACTTGCATCCGCGTTGTACGACACTTTACTGTATACCTTAAATGATAACAAACAAAAGAGAGAGAGAAAGCGAGAGCTTTTAAAGATTTTACTTGTAAGGGAATAAAATAATTTTATCCCTTTTATTTAAACTTGAAATGGTTTAGATAAGTCAAATAAAAGAACATGAAATCTCTAAAATCATATATAACTCTGTTCTGAAAATGTCACTGGCGATATATGATAGAAATGTTTCAAAACATGTAATTAGCGTGAAACTTGAAAGACATTAATTTCTCCACTATACATGGCACCAAACTACACTTGTTGACATTTATATAAATATTTCAGGCATATTTCTGACATAAATGATACTTATTTGAAATTTTCCTTGAAATCACAACATCTATTTAAAGACATTTATTAAGTCATTAAGTTTTAAATCTAAATTAAGATTATGAAGACTTGTCTTAAAGTATTACGTATGCTCATCATAAAGTCTAGATATATTACTCGGCTAAGTTATAAAAGGAAAAAATTATTAAAAATATTCCGGGGACAGTTTTTGCAGTTTTGAATTAAAATCTGTGATTGCACCATGCGACCACCGCCCCTGAAAGGGTTAAATAGAAAATAAATTTTAAAAACTGATATTATGTTTCGGAAGTGTTTAGGAATCTTGAAAATTTTCAAATTATTGCTTTGATGCAGTTGATTTTTTATTAGAATGCTGATACATTTCTTGAAGGTTGGGGAAGGAGGAGGGGGGGGAGGAGAACAGATAAAACTTTAACTGCACATTGATATTATTTTGTGCTTGGTTGAAATAAACAAGAATTTTCCGCAGCTGAAGTCGTTTATTTTACAGTTATACATTAAAATATTTTTTTTAAATATCACAGATTTTTGCAGAATAAGAATAATTATAAGTCATTTTTGGTCTATCTGGGCAAAAGTTAGAACGTCTTTCATTTCAGGATAGTCTTTGCAGGGTTTTCTAAACTTGTATTTATTTATACGATATTTTCATTTATACAAAGTATTAGGTTAGCAGGAAAGTTCTATAATATTCAATTAAACTTTTCTCACCAGAAATTTAACCTCTAAACATATATAATTGTTTTTAAAGTTGTCCTTTCCTCTTAAAATTGAAAATAAAAATTATAAGATGTCCTCTTGACACTTTCGCGACCGTTGACGTATGACGTACATTAAAGTCATTTGAAAATGTGTAACTACACCAGTAAGCGTTTTTTTTTTTTTTAAATTTGCATGTTATTTATTTTTGAAGAATATACCCAATATTCATATTTGTGCTATCAATATACTATGTATACAAATTCTTTGATTAAAAAAAAAAGTATAATTATAGTGTATATTTATTTGTATTATAAATGTGAATACAAATATTTTTGTTCTGAAATATTATATTTTGGGAGAATAACACCCACACCTTGCAGTCAAAAAGACAAAAACATGCGGTCACGAAAGTGTTAAAAGCTAAATGTGTACTGACTGTCCCTAATCTTCTTATTAGCTCTACAATGTTATCCTTAAACTCTTTTTTATTTTTATACCTTCTGCTTACTATTTCTGTTTTAGCTCCAGAGTTATTTTTTTTTTAGTTGATTCTCTTTTATGTTATCTCTTTCCCATTGGCAATGAAATTGATTTTTAGGACATCCCACCAGTTAACTTTCATCTGTATGCCGAGGTAGATGCGTGATCTTTATCATAAGTGCTTCCGTCCCACACAATTCGAAGTCGTTTGGTAAAAACCTTTCACGCGACACCAGGCAAATGCACAACTCTGCCAACCGAGCTGATTTTAAAGTTCCAAATGGGTTAAATTAACCTCATATTAGAACAACGAAATGTTAAGATACTTTCCTTACATAATATATTAGGGGGACCGGAAAATAATGTCATTTTGAATTAATAAAATGAAACTTTACAAATAACCATCTTGTAAGTTACCTAAGAATATCTTAAATTTTATCCAGGATAAATTTCCGATGTCAGTATTTTAATTCAAAACGACATTATTTTCCGGTCCCCCTAATATGTTCGGAAAGTAAAACTGATTTTTTTTTCTTTTTTTTCCCCTGATCGCAGTGAAAATATAAATATGCTTACTAATATGAAATACATGTAACCTCTGGGGAATAACTATCAACTTCAAATTTCATTTCGAACGGCACTTATTTTAGTGAAATTCGAATGTGAAAAATCGTAAACTGGTGATTGATGAGGATCGCAGAACTGCCAAATTTTTAAGCATTTAAATCAGAATTGACACCAGTATTTTTAAATGGAATATATTATATACATTTTCGATGATTAAATGGGAACAGCTTTAAAATTTTTCCGTATTGAAGTTTCCTCCAAAAAACAATAAACTTGACACCTATGGGATGGATATCTTTCGAGTTGGAGATAGTGTTGCCAGTTTCCGCGAATTTTTTATTCAACATTCACCAGTAACTTTCAGAAGTTCTATTTGATGTACATCGAAGACAAATCTAAGAATCGTCGATGGTCTGGCCAACATTGTCCAAAGATGACTATTTTTTTTGGTCTTGATTAAGGAAATGGATTTAGATATTAAACTGACACCAGCTTATTATGAGAGTTAAATTAAAATTTAAAAAGATGTTGACACATAAGTGTTGTATTTTGGATCAATTTCTCGTAATCCAGTAAGACTTGCTCTGTGTCAAGAGTAGGATTATAATTTAAAAATGCTAATGATCTTCCATCATCAGCTTTTGGGGAAGTAAATAGTATCACAAAGGTTTAATTACTAACATGTAATACATTATAAAAATATGTTTTACACTTTTGAGCCTATTCTACAAACTCATATAAATATATATATATATATATATATATATATTTAAGGATTTTTTTCCCTTAATCCATTCTAAATACATTTCAAGAGCATTAAAAGTTAACTAAAAATGCAAAGCTGCCAACCTAATCCTCCGAATAAGGTTGGCAGCTTTGTATATCTGAGCTTCTAAGTGGTTGCGAAAGAAATACATGCTTGAAAAAAAAAAATCTCTAAATGCATTTAGAAGGAGAATTTTTTATGATTAATATTAAATCTCTTTCCATATTCATGTACTTAATATAAAAAATAAAATTATTTTATTTCTCTTCTGATTATATATTTTAACTTAAAAAAAAAAAAAAAAAAAAAAAAAAAAATGAAAATGTACAAAGAAGGACAAATTTTAATATGCACGATTTAAAAATATTTTTTTATTAACAATATGATCGAACTTTAGTACAAAAAATAAATAAATAAATAAATAAATAAAATAAAATAAATAAATAATAAAAATATTTTATAAAAGTATAATTGAAAAATTATTACTTATATTAATATTTACATACAACATTATCTAATCACACACTTTTATTTACGAATAAATCTATATTTGACTTGGCTTTATATTTTCCAATTATTTGTTTCTGTATAATAATTTATATTTTATTCAGTCGTGAGATATAATGCTTCTGCCATTTTTGTTATTATCATTTACTTTGTATTAACTCTCTGCTGTAAAATCACATAAAATTATTGCAAATAAATTATTTAAATATGGAAATAGCAGTGCCAGAGAAAATTCGGAAGACATTTCTCAATACTAGAGGGTAGTAACATAAAACGTTGTTTTTAAAAATAATAATAGATAGATCTACAAGCCACAACAACCCAGATAACCCCCCCCCCCCCCACCAAAGAAACTTTAAACAAATTTCAGTAATTGTAAATATACCTTAACACTTTCGCTACCGCAAGCTTTTGTCTTTGCAAAAGTAAACTCCTCCTGTGGGCGTTATTCTTTTACATTACATTAGTTTAAATGAGTATTTTCTGTATTCAAATTTATAATATAAATGAACATTCGACAATTATACTCTTTCTAATCAAAGTATTTGTATCCATAGTGCACTGATTGCACAAATGTGAACATTGGGTATATTGTCCAGAAATAATGTAACCCAGAGCTGCCAACCTAATCCGGCAAATTGTTAGTACCGCCCCTTTTTCTACACCATTTACTTTTTAGAGTATTTTTCTACTTAATTCATCATAGATACATTTGAAGAGAATTACTCTAAAAATTAAGTGGTGTAGAAAAAGGGGCGTTTTTCAATGGGCGTTAACAATTTGCTGGATTAGGTTGGCAGCTCTGTGTAACCTATGTAACCTAAAAATCCGCCTACTGGCGGAGTTATAAATTTTCAAATGACGTGAATTTACGTCAGCGGTTGCGAAAATGTTAACCAGTGACAAACAAAAGAAAGAAAGAGCTTTTAAATATTTTACGTGTGGGGGAAATAAATTATTTTTATCTATTTTGTTTAAACTTTAAAATGTTTAGATAAAGCTGAATAAAAGTTCAAGAAATCTCTAAATCTCTAAAATCATGTATTACTCTGCTCTGAAAATGTCACTGGCGATTAATGACTGAAATGTTTCAAAATAAGTTATTAGCGTGAAAACTTGAAAGACAATTTCTCCACTGTAAATGGCGCCAAAAGCGAGATATGCTACATGCGCTGACATTTGTATAAATATTTCTGGCATACTTTGTGAGATGAATAATATTTATTTGAAACGTATTTTGTAAATTTTTCCATAAAGTTACAAAATCTGTTTAAAGACACTTATTAAATTATTAAGTTTTACACCTAAATTAATATTATGAAGGTTGCCTGAAATTATTACGTATGTTAATCGTAAAGGATTGATATATTATTCGTCTTAAATCTATATATATAAATGGATAAGAGATTTCCTTGGACTGTGTTTGTCTGTGTGTGGGGGCAAGTTGCCACCTAATTTTCATACTTTAGACAATTTAAAAAATCTAATTGTCCTATCGATAAGCTGTTTAATCCAACGGATTCAGAAAAATCGCCTCTGTTATTTGATACCTTATTTGCAGCTAAATTTTGATTAGATTCTTCAAAATTATTTAAAATATGAAAATAATAACCTGGTAATAGCTTTAAAATTGGTCATTTAAATTTTCAGTTGTCCCCCCCCCCCCAAAAAAAAAAAAAAAAAAAAAAAAAAAAAGCTTTTTTTTTCCCCATAAAAATGCAATATGCTTTCACGCGAAAAATAAAAGATCATAAAATATTAAATTTGCTCATGCATATAAAAAAAATAACAATAAGAAATGGAGTAAAAAAAAAAAAAAAAAAAAACTTTTTTTAATATACGTCAATCTTCTTCTTCTTCTTTTTTTTTTTTGTTTTTTTTTTTTTTGTTTTTTTTTTTTTTTGTTTAAATAGAATGTTTTTGGCATGTATGAATCGTGCTTGGCATGAAAGCTAATTCAGCATTATATTAAGTGCTTTACATTTTGATAATCCTGGGTAATTTTTAAAATTTTCATGCTGAAATAGATCGGACATTTCTCGCCAAGGTCTCCACTTTCGCTATAGCCATTTTAAGCCACGTAGCGCATCAAAAATATAAATAAATTATAAAATATTGAAAAACAGTAAAGAAAGACAAAGAAAGGAAAAAGAAAAGAAAAGAAAGAAACAGAAAAAATAATCATATAAATTATGTATTTTTGTCTAAAGTGGCGATAAAAATTCAGAAGTCGTCAAGGGGAGCTATATTAAGTTTGTACCATGATCAGGTTTACATATTTCATTATTCATTTATTACATTTCTATATATCAACGACTATTCAACTACTATTATAACCACAAAAATTAATTGTCTCATGCGATAGACGTAGCCGATCATAGCACATTGTAATATTATATTTGGCGTGAAATTGTTGTTATTTTATGGTTGATCGAATAAGTCAAGTAAATATAGAAAATAAAGTGAAATACAATATTATGTACACCACGTATAGTGTTTTCATATGTAACTGGGATTCAAATATAAAACTGCTACTTCAGTTTTTACGATACTGTCCTTTTCGAAACTATCATCTGATAAGTATCCAAATGGAAGTCCACTGGTAAGCTATTGTCACAGGCAACAGGGACAGGCACCCGAGAGCCTGCGAATGAGTGGATCGCTGCCGAAGGCAGCGGTGAACCAAAGCAGGCTTTAGAGCAATTTCATGATTTTTTATTATATTTATATTTATTTATATTTTATTTTGTTTATTTTTGTTTTGTTTATAAAGCGATATAGAAAAGAGTTTCCTTTAACTGTAGGGACCAGCAATGCGGGTAAAGCGTTCGTTTATTCATTAACTTCATTGATTTCATGAATTTAAAAATGGTTTCTTTAACAAACTTTGATCTATTGGCACGCAAACAGCATAAGGCCAGGTTTGTATATTTTGAGTTTGATTTTGAAATTTTTCTGGCATTCAGAATTCGGTTCGTTTCCGAACCAAACCTTTTCAAGTAGAAAATAACAGATATTAAATTCTGAAAGTTTTTGTGAATCTTGTTTTAAGGAACTTCACATGACTGCTCTGATGATGTTGCTTTCTGATTGAAATGCTCACAAATTATTTAGAGGATCAGTAAGGAGGGGAGAACACATGAAACTTGAACTGCATAATAATAATATTCTTGTGCTACTAGTGTGCTCCATAGTTCCAGTCGTTTATTTTACAATTATATACAGATATACCAGTGTTGCCAAATATGGGCCATTTTTTGTTCTACCGTCACCAATAATTTTGAGAAGTGATAATATATATAGGTAATAGACGATTAATCTTCGAAGTAATTAGCTAACCGTTACAATTAAAGTTTATTGGTGGAAATTGAATAAAAAATCATCTCCAGTCTGGTAACACTGAGATTTGCCAACATTTTAACTTATTAATTGATGCCAATGTTTTAATTGATTCCGGAGTATTTTAAGCCCCGCTTTTATTTCATACCACTTATATTTTAAGAGGAAATTTTTCTTATAATCGAAATCTTGGGATCTTATTCCTATTTTTTTTAATATCGAAGTTACTTATTGGAAAAAAAATTTCTATAAATAAAGTGGTGCGAAATAGAGGCGGGGCAAAAAATACTCTGAAATAAATTAAAATGTTGGCATCTATGATTTATTCCGTAGCCGTGCCTTTTACCCCCGGCCTTTATTTCATACCACTTTTAATTCAAGAAGTTTTTTATTTTAATTTATTTTTTATTTTATCGCTATGAAAATAAAATGGTACGAAATAAAGGCAGAGCTGAAAGTGCTCCAGAATAAATTAAAATGTTGGCAATTTTGTATACGAAGAAACATTTTACATATATCTCCTTTTATGTCTCATTTAAAAGTACAAATGAAATTAAAATGTTTCGTTGACCTATAGTTGAAATTATTGGAGTACTCAAATGTGGTTCAGTATGAATCAGCTTTATCAGGTCTGTATTATTCAGAAATTATTAAACCTTAAATTAATAATATTTGGTGGAGTTAACAACTTGAGGAACTTCCCACAAAACGTATGAGGGTCCTTTTAAAAAACTAATTAAGGTGCATTTTATGAATTACTTCTACTCTTTATAATTTATAGACTTGTAAATTTATCTTGTTGGATAAATCAGCATAATCATAAATTAGAAAAGTTGTTATAGCATAAATTAAAAGTTAGTATGACGTAATTTACAAATTTGGTGCAGCTGATTTATTGAATGCATTTCCTTTGTAACATTGTTCTTTATTTCTTGTTACCTCATTGGGTTCATTTGACATTTTAGAACATCATAGAGAAATGACTAAAGAAATATGTAACATCCTGGTGCGGCAAATGCGCCCAAATAGATAATGATTATTGTTACAAAAAAATTTCAGTAAAAAATGAATAAACAAAATAAATGAATGAATGAATAAAAAAAATATAAAAAAATAATCTAAATAAAAAGCGGAAATATCACCTCAATATTAACATGTTGATTCAGTTTTCATGTTCACATGCATTTGCAATATTCATTATTGCTGCGACTTTACATGTTACTAACAAGTTAAATTAAAAAATAAATAAATAAATAAAATGAAAAAAAATGAAAAAAAAAAAAAAAAAAAACATACAAAAAAATAAGGTAGAGCCGTGGTTACCTGAGCTTCAAGGAACGAAGTACTCCCGAAAAGGTCACAAGCCAGAGTTCCCAACTTTTATAATTTATTCACGAACATTTTTAGCCCCGCCATATTTTTGCACCAGAAATTTTATACATTATTTCTCTTTAATATGTGACAACAATTACCGTAATTTCTGGTAGGTAACCCACATTTAAGATGTGTCATTTCTCCACCAGAAATTTTATTTAAGAGAGAAAGCTATACTTTTTCGAAGGAAGAGTTCGTACAAATACAAATTTATTTATCAATTGAGATTTCTGGTGGGTATAACCTGCGGGGTATCGACCAGAAATTACGGTAAATAAGAAGAAAATCATTTTTCAAAATTTCCGGTATGAAAAAGAGGCGGGGCTAAAAATGCTCGTGCATAAATTATAAAAGTTGCGAACTCTGCCACGAGCCTTTGACAAAGGGCGTGGTGTACTAAAGTGCTGTAGTTTATATATGCACGTATTTTATTGCATTTTTAATCGATTACATTTTAGTATGTAATGGATGTATTGACTACGTTTTCATGCATTTTCAACTTTGCCGTATGTTTCCCCATCGATTTACATCAGATTCCGTATTATCCGAGTTTTTGATTATCTAAGGTACCATCGGTCACTTTACCTCGGATAATCTAGGCTCTACTCTAATAACACTTTCGCGACCGCTTGTTTTTTTGTTTTTGACAGTAATGCCCGCCTGTGGGCGATATTCTTCCATTCTGTATTCACATTTACATTACAAATGGATGTACATTATAATTTTGTTCTTTCTAATCACAATATTTGTATACGTAGTACATTGATTGTACAAAATGAATATTGGATATATTCTTAAGGAATAAATAACGTACAAGTTACGAAAGAAACGCCCACTAGCGGAGTTATAGATTTTCAAATGACGTGAATCTACGTCAGCGGTCGCGAAAGTGATAATAATAAGATTTCTAATGTATAAACTCTAGTGAATCAGAAAAAAAAAATGTGTCAGTAATTCTCCTTAATTAATTGAAAATTAATAAGCAGGACAGTTTAAACTTTATTTTACCTCATTTACTTAACTTAACATCTCTCCAAACAAAAATAATGAATTTTTAATATTAAGGATGGTACACTGGCGCAGAACTCATACCGGTATTTGTTTAGAAATTTTTCTACCTATAGTGTCGTCTATGCGAGAAGTAGAAAACTTTCTTACATTGATGGTGGTACGAGTTCTACGCCAGTGTTCCATCCCTGTAATAAAGAAACGTACACTTAGGACCCCAATATTAGTGTTCGTTACATATACAGAGCTGCCAACCTAATCCGGCAAATTGTTAACGCCTATTGAAAAACGCCCCTTTTTCTACACCACTTAATTTTTAGAGCAATTCTATTCAAATGTATCTATGATGAATTAAGTAGAAAAATACTCTAAAAATAAAGTGGTGTAGAAAAAGGGGCGGTACTAACAATTTGCCGGATTAGGTTGGCAGCTCTGCATATAAAAACGCCGAATCGCATTAGTAAAAAAAGAACAAGAAAAATCATTTTCACTTCTTTTAGTACAATGAGGACACTTTTTCTCGATTCATGTATTTCAAAAATTTTTCCTCAAATTCTTTGATTTTCATCTTGATATTTCTTTTTACTTACTGTGATTTATCAAACACCGCACAGCGGAAAACCTGTCGCTTGAAATCGCCTTGCTGGTTATCGCTGCTATAATTATTGTTTCCACAAGGGAAAATTTGAATACCACTATATTTCTGTAGTACTTTTAGATTTAACTAATTGTTAATAGCCGGTTGTATCTATCTGAAAAAAAATCTATATAAAGCTGTAAGTTTGTTGTTATACCTTTCTGGATTTTAGTTTACAATACAAATTATTCAACCAAACGCTACGACAATTGGTACACTTATTAATTAGAATTAAATCTAGCGCTATATGTTTTAGTTCGTTCGGATAATTAGGTCAAAAGATAATAAGTAAAAGTCCTGTTTTAACCTAAAAATTATTTAAAAAAAAAAAAAAAATACTTCATTTTTTTAAAAATAAGTTATTCCGAAGATCTGACGACTTTCGAGTAATAGCAAATATTTGTAATTATCTTAAAAAAAAAAAAAAAAAAAAAAAAAGCTCATCTAGTTTACAGCATCAATCCTATCTCAGTACTAACATTTTTTGTAGTAAATTTAAACTTTGAAGTAAATATTTTAATCTATAAATGTAAAACAAATGCTGTAAATTTTCTCCCAGTCATAGTGTCTGTAGTGGTCCTATATGTTTGCGGTTGTTGTATTGTTTAATTTCTACTATTTTTTATGCATTTTTCGTGAATGTTTTTAATGCTAAAACGTATTTAAAAAAAGTACTTATTTATGTAAGTGTTGGTTAAATAATAAAATACGCGTTAAAAACATAAGACCGCTGCGGCCACTGCAATTAAAAAAAAAAAAAAAAAAAAAAAAAAAAAAAAAATCAGGATTTGCCTTGTGCTATGAGATTACATTTGCAAAATAGTTACATGACTATAGAATGATAGTTAGATGCTTTTAATAGTTTTCAAACAAGATTAGTCCCTTTATTGACCTATTTTTATTTAATTTATTTGCAAAATATTGTTGTATGAGTATGACTAATTTTATTAAAATACATAATTGTAAAATCCTGCAAGATATTGAAAAGGAGATATCTATGACAAAAAAAAAAAAAAAAAAAAAAAAAAAAAAAGCAGAAACACCGTATTGCGCATAACTAGCAGGTCTGCTAAATACATTTCACACTGGACATTTTAATTAAAAGAAAAAGCTATGTATTAACAATGTTTTCTCTCAATCAAGAATACCCAGCACGGGTGCAAGAATTTCAATATCAAAATAAAATTCTCCCACCAATACTCTTTATCAATAATTTCTATAATGTTCAATCGCAAGCTGTAGAAGATACAGTAAAATCTATTTTTGTCTCCTTGTTTATGTATATGTATAAAATTAAAATAATAATAATAATATAATATAATTAAAAAAAATTAAACATTGAAAAATTTAACTAAAATACTTGTTCATCTATTCGTAAAGCTATACTTAAATTTTTTTTTTAGTCTTTGTTAGTTATTCGTAATGCTGTACAACTTTCTTTAAATTTTCTTTTGTCATTGTTTTTTATTTACGTTTACTTCCATTTTTAAGTTAGTTTTAAGTTTCAGTTTTATTTATTTTAGTCCTTTTTCACTATGAGCTCACAATTGTGTTTCTTGTTTGTCAGTCCCGGCCTGTCCCCTTATATATTGTAATCCATCACGATTCTAATTCAACTATGATATCTACTTCTGGTCGGTGAGATGTGGGGTCACCACTGGGTCCCGAGAACTAGTCACTCATCATCTTTCGAAGTCTACAGTAATATCTCATAGAACGCAGTGACAGAAATAACAAAAAAATAAAACAATTTTATTTTTTAACACCACTAAATGTTTAGAGTATTGGTTCTTACACTCCATTTAGTGGAGTTTTTTTTTTTTTTTTTTTTTTTGTGTGTGTGCGTGTAAATCGGTTGCTTTAGTATAAAATTAGTGGTGTTGTACGAGCATAGCCTCTTAAACTAGATGCCTGTCGCGTGGCTCGGAAGCTTGACAACAGTTGAAGCGGTAGACAGCGCCACCTGGTACAGATTTCGCGATTCTTTTATTCAACAGAAACCAAAAGTTTTTAAAAGTGGGATATAATATACATAAAAGGCGAATAGAATCAAAGAAACGTCGATTATAAATAGCGTATATCATTTCTTAAAATTATTGGTGACAGTTGAATAAAAAAAGTCAAGCAATCTGTACCTACCGCTTCAGCTGTTGCCAAGTTTATGAGCCACGCGACAGGCATTTAGTTAAGGAGGCTATGGTACGAGACTTTACTATACTGCCCAAATATAATACACGTTCCTGATAAAAAATATACTGGTGTAAGTGTTCCGTCTTGAAACGGAAACTCTTGCACCCCTGATACCCAGGGGTCGCATTCTCTGCCTTTTTCTTAAAAGCTGATTCGAGTTTGAGAAATTTTCTTTTTTTTTTTTTTACTACCACAATTTTTACAGAAAAATCTCTATCCTTCTTAAACATTACTATGAAAATATTAAAATTTCTTCATAAAAGTACTGGTGGCCAAAAAAGTCTCAAAATTTTCATTTCTGAAAGTGCTCTAAAAACAGCGAAGAATGCGATCCCTGAGTATACCATATCCTTATTTGTGAATTTACTTTTCTAGTGTAAAACAAATTTATTTGATTTGCGGATTATAAGCAAGAAAATGAGGTACCGTAATTTCTGGTAGATAACCCGCAGGTAAGATGTGTCATTTCTCCAACAGAAATTTTTTTTTAATAGAGAAATCTATACTTTTTCGAAAGAAGAGCTCGTACAAATATAAATTTATTTATCAACTGAAATTTCTGGTACAAAACTGGATTATATAACATGCGGGGTATCTACTAGAAGTTACGGTAGTTTAGAATTGAATTTTGTCCAAGTTATATATATATGTTATATAAAATTAGAAACATTTTTACACGAAAGCTGTAGAATTTCTTGGATAACTGTCATTTGAAATAACAGTATATGATATATTTAAGTTTTACAAACCTGCTACTGTCAAGTCAATTATTGAAAGTATATCAGCCCCTCACTGTTTTTTAAACTTTTGGGTGTTAAGTTTTGATAAATGAAGTAAAAATAAAACTTACTTTGAAATATCAACGATTTCACTCATTAAATATCAATGTTTTCCTATCTTTATATTTTATATGCTTCGAAAAACAATACTTTTCATTATTTTGTTCTAGATATTCATTAAAAAGGCTAATGCTTCGAAACTTGTATGCCACTGGTACAGAAAACGTCTTTAATCTTTACAAAATAACTTTTAACTGTGTGACATTTTCAGTTATATTTTTCGGTACTGCTTAGTATTTTTTAAGCACGTATTTAGTCTTTAATCACTAAAGATTTAATCAAAATTAAATTCGATGCTATAAAGGGATGAATAGTTCTATCAGTGGCCAAACGGTTCTCCTCTCAAAGCTGATAGACGAGAAATGCCGGTTTTAATCCCAGATCGCGTTCGTCGACCTAGCCGTTCGCAGTTTCCTATGGTTTTATCCGAAACTCGCGTGATTACGGTCTAAGACTCCTTACCAGCACACCATTCCATGCTGCAGTCATAAAAAAAGAAATTCCAAACAAGCAATAATCGAAAGAACATATCTGTACTGATAAGTATAAAGGATTTAAGTCCAAAAATGTCGATTTTGTGTTAATCGATAATTAAGTACATAGTCAGACTCAGAGAAAAATTCTCTGTCGATTGGTATAAAGAATTTAAGTCTATGTCATTTAGTCTTTGAGAAAATTCATTAGTAGAAAAAGATTCAAGTCAGAAATTTAGCATTCATGTATGGTATAAAATATTTAATTCAATTTTTTCCCGTTATTAAATGAATGTTGACAATCACTGAATGGTATAAAGGGTATAAGTCAACGAAATAACTTTTCCTAATCAATTCTTCTGATTAGATTTTAATTAGTGTAACTTTATCTTTCGTCTCCTGAAAAATCAAGAATATGGACTTAAATCCTTTATACTTATCAGTACAGATATATAAATATGGTTTTGGGCGCATAAAACTATAGCCCTCGACAGCTCGTTTTCAAATTATAAATTCTGAAAGTTCGCTAATAATTGGAAAAACCAAGCCTGATTCGATAACACCACGTCTTACTGAAATAATGAATGAAATCCAAAACAAGCAGAAATCGAAAGGGCATAGCCAAACGTGTTCTATCATGCAATAATCAGTTGCCCAATTCAGCTTTGAGATATATTCAATCGAGATATAATGTCTAAAAAATCGCTAAAACTGAATTTATATATTGGTAAATGTCCTCCTTCGGTGATGTTTTCCCGGGACTCCTCCCACTCCTTTCTCGTTGTATATTTTTACTCAAACGTAAATATAGATTTCTCGAGAACGGGCTTACGAGGGCTAACAGTTTATGCGTCAAAAATCACGTTAGATTATGCCCTCTCGAATGAACATAATTTAATTGAATTCTATTATTACACTATTGGGATGATTTCCTGGTTAGAAAAACCCCTACGGAGGGCACAATCCTAGGCCTAGGTCATTCGTGTAGTCAATCGGCCTTAATCCCAAAACACCAAACACTAAGGGATGAAAAATTTCTGATATTTTTGTTTCCAGAATTTTCCAACAAAAATTTCTACCTTATAAAATCACAAAAATGGCTGAAAAAAATATGATAAAAATTTCTGTATGGTAGTAGTGGTGGCAGAAAAAGCGGATCTCTTTCATCCTTTGTGGTCGTTGTATAGTTGCAACTATAGCACTTTTTGGCTTTCGGAGAATTTTAATAGAATTTTATTATTATTATTATTTAATCAGTGAAAAGTATTACATAACTATATAAAAAGAAATCTATAAAAGTTATCCAGTAGATATAAAGTGCTAAATTTGTATGACTGACATTGATTTGAACTTTAAAACTCCAAGTCAATAGCTTCTTCTTAAAACTAGTAGTAACGCTTCGCAGGTTCTCATCTAAGATTAATGAATGGAGAATTTGAAGGCTATTTATTTACCTGAAAATTTGGAAAGGGTAAGTCAATCAACTATAACTTACATGTCTCGAAAAGTGAGATATGATATTGGCCAACACTATGATTGATTTATTTATTTAAAACGTTATCTCAGATTTGGAGAAATTCACAAACATAATTAATGTGTTAATGCTATGAGTTATTAGAAAGCTTAGTCAGATAGGATTTAATTAATAAGTATCTTGCTATTTATAAATTATTATAATTATTCATTAAATCTGCACTGTCACAAACTAAAAATATATTAAGTTAAAGCTAATTAAAAAATAAATAAATAAATAAATCGCTTAGAGGAGTTTTCTAATAAATTATCGTAAATGTCAGTTTTTTTTTTTTTTAAGAGATATCTGAAACGTCATGAAGACTGCCTCTTAAGAATAAATATAAAAATAGAAGTCTCTCTAATATATACAGAGAAATATCAACATTTCCACTTTTTAAATCATAATTATTACCACTGTTTTTTAATTAGATTGTGCTCCATTAATATATTATGATTACATAAATAGAAAGCTGTTTTAAAAAAGGTTCTGGTATCAGGTTTCCCAGTAAAAACGGTGGCGTTGGTAGCTATGCAGTACATATGTATATATGAACAACGATTATGGTAACAAAAATCATCCGATTGACACATTTTTTTTACAAATGTTTATGAGTTTTACACGATATAACCAGAATGTTTCTATCCGCATTTTTCTGAAACAGTAATTTTTTTAATAGTTACCTTCTGTTGTGTGTTTTTAAGATCATTTAAGAGTAAACTTAATATACGAATATAGAAGTGACAGAGTCAAGAAAATAAAGTAAACTTATAGCAACTCTATATTAGCTGCAAAATTCAGGGTTTGTACGGTCCTTTAATTTACCCGATTTTCTTTACCACTAATTTTGTACAGAATTTTTTAATGATAAAAAAAGAAAGCTTTTAAACTTCGAAGGATATTTATTGTTTAATGATACTGGTGGAAGAGGCTTTGAAAAACGGCGTGTCCTTAAGAATCCTGTACATTTTAATGCATATATATATTTTTTGTTCATGCAAAAAAAAAAAAAAAAATCTATACATTGCAGTCTATGGATATCATTTATTTTAAGTCCACATTTTCATAGTTACACTGCATTAAGCATAAGGGATATTAACGTGCATTATTAGAATGCTGAAAATCCCCGAAAATGGTGTGCATAGCACAAATTAGTTACCGGGACTGCAAAAAGTAGTTCTAACACGCTACGCTTTATACTAAGTAAATATAAAATGTGAATTTTCGGTAATATTATCCGTCAGACACATAGTCTGAAAAGAAAGCAAACGTTGAACAAAAGTTTGACGAAAAAATAACTATTTTATTTTATTTTATTTTTATTTTTTATTTTATTTATATATATATATATATATATTTGAACGAATTTGATGTGCTCAATTTGAATTATACTTTTTTGTTTTACAGTTCGACAACGCACTTTTCATAAATTGGATATTTCTTTTTTTTCAACTTATGAGGAAAATAATACTACATTACTCATTTAAAATTTTTCGAAGTCCATTAATTTTATTCAGCTTCCTTAAAAATTTCCCTTTAACATATCCACTCCATCCTGTGTTTTCACTTGTTAATTTTCAATTTCTCCCCATGACCGTGAAATTTTTCTTCTTTTTCCCTCCGATACCGCCATATTTCCCTCTATTTTTTTCACGCACTTATTATAAGAGAATATTTTCACAAAATTATGCATTTTTTATTTAATAATGCTTTAAATAATAGAAATGAATCTTATGTCAATAGGTTTTTATAGCTCACCTAGAAATAACATTGTAAATAAACAAATGAAAATAAATAAATAAATATTTTGTTCACAAGCATTATTAAAAATTTATAAACATGATTTTGCAAAAAAAATGTCTACTCACTTATCATGGCAATGTTTGTTCAGTAAATTTCTAAGGTATGAATATTTCAGTGATAGTTCACTGAACTTTATACTTTTCAATTCCAAACAATTAAATTGTTGCTTTGAAATGTTAACAACATTCAATTATTCAATACCTCAGATCTATTTTTTTTTTTCTGGTCATCTACGTAAGCGAAGTTTTATTAAGCAAGTTTGGATAATTTTCCGTTGAACATATTAAATCAATAGGAAAACTTTTGTTCATTTGAAAACTGCCACCGGAAAAATTTGTTCATTTAAAAATTTTTTAAATAACATATTTTAGTGGTTATCGTATTAATCCATTAACTGTCTCGGGTAGAAACCCTTAACTAAAATTCAGTGGAACCTGTCTAAAGTGGCCACCCTAGGGACCGGCTAATATGGTCACTATATAAAGTATCTTTAAAATTGGAGAATGGTCACTTTAGTCAGGTGGTCACTTTACCAAGGTGGTCACTTTTACAGGTTCCACTGTATATAGGCCGACGCATCACCGCCATTTTTTTTACTTCAGAAGAGGGCTGCATTCCGGCGTGACGTTCTTATCGCTTTTTTTGTGATTTTAAGAAATCTTGATCTGAAGCTAAATACTCTGAAGCTGAACAACACATTTTTTTCACATTACACAGGGATGGAACACGGGCGCAGAATTCATACCGGAATCTGTTTAAGAAATTTCTCAACCTATAGTATCGTTGATTTACGAAGTAGAGAATTTTCTTACATTGATAGTGGTATGAATCTGCGCCCGTGTTCCATCCCTGCATTACATTATCAGGATATCCTGTGGATGTATTGGAAATAAGATGTGTTATTAGGGCTGTTTCTGTTTCTTATACAAAATGTCGCACACAAATACACAGTAATAGTGTTAAATATAGTGTTCTTAAATCGATTTATCAATATCAATATAAATAATATGATTAAAATGACACATTTTTCTGTATTTTTACATTAACAAATGTCAGAAATACAAAGGAAAATAAAAGTAATATTGTTTTATTATTCTGAAATTATCTTATGGAAATCTGAACATTTTATATTCTTTTCTTGAGTGATGATACAGTTTATCGTTAAACAAATCTCATATCGTACTTTATTTAGCTAAAACAATGAAATATAACGCAGGCCGACATGCAAAATTTTGATTTTATAATTTTGGCTGATCTTTATGTTTTTTGGTGTGCCGAAATCGAAAATGAAGCCAGTTTTTCTCTACCACGTATAGAATTTTCCAATGCAGGATGCCTGCCTCTACAATTGCTTCCATTATTCCTCCACCAGTATAATTATATAGTACGTTTTACAGATCACTTTTGCAGCACCATCTCGTGGTCAAGAGTGAAAGTTTTCTGCATTACTGACACAACTATTTTTAAAAAGGAATATTAAATGCATTTTTGTATTAATGATTTGTGATTAAATAGGATTGAGATTATTATTAAAAATTACAAGTGGAAGTTTTCCAAAAAGATATGGAATACTTTCACCCCTGCTCGTGTTCTCGTGTGAAATTTGGAGCAGTTTATGTATTTGCTTTATATTTTGCATATATCATGATGAGTCCCAGAGTCAATGAAAATTCCAGGCTGTAGTTGCACATTTGTAAATTTCAACCGAATCGGACGGAGGTATAGATTCCGAATGTAAAAAATTCATTTCTTAGATAAGGTGAGAGAATTGTTTCCCACAAAGGCACTCTCCTAAAAAGGGAAAAAATTAGCGTGAGAACTCTGATCCAAACCGAAGAATTTCTGTAGGGATCATATGGCACGAGATTTGAGGAATTTTTCCCTTTTCCGTTATTATTTGGGTACCTAAAAAAAACTTAAGTTCTCAATTCATTAAGTTGTCAATTTAGCAGTGCGGCTTTAGCAGTATCATGTCATGCCGGAGTGACTTTTGTTTGAGTTATCGTGCAGTCAGACTAATTGAAGGTCATTTGATGCAACCAGTATGCACACAAACAGTCGGATTGTGTTAATAATCCATTCGAACCGCATGACTTTTCGTTCTTGTTTCTTTTGCAATCTAATCTTATTTTATTTTATTTTATTTATTTATTTACTTATTTTGACAAAATAAAAACGTTTGATTTATCTAAAATTAACTCGCTGATCTGTGTAATTTTATTCGAATCATTTTATGTTTAAAGCACAGTTTTAATTGATATTTTTATTGCGTATTTTTTAAAGTTATTTTTGTTTAAAAAATAAAATATGGATTATTTTATAAAATGCGAAATGTTCAGAAAAATAAATATTGTGCCGTTCTAAATAAGAAAAATATATTGAAGAAAAAAAAAAAAAAACGGATTTATTGGCAGAAGATATAAATACGTTATAGTATTTATTTTCGGCTCCTATGTCGGCACCTCGCAGTTTGAGAATTGTTTTCCTAAGGTACAAGATTTAGTAATTTCTTTGAATAAAGTTATTTTCTCACAAAAGGTTTCGCAATCAATATATCTATAAAAGTCTTTAAATTTTTGTTAAAACTTCGATATTTTTGTCATCTAATTCTATACACTTTAAAATAATAGTTCCAATTTGATTTAAGGCTAATTTTTGTCTATTGCGTTTTTCATTTTATGAGAACGCCTTCTTAATTTTACCATGTTTTTATTAACTTCGATTCTTGTTTGTTTGTTTATTTGTTTGTATATTTATTTGTTTGTTTGTCCAGCACAAATTTTGCAATCGATTTTTAACTAACTTCCCGCCCGACTAGCTAGACATTTAAAGCTTTCAGGAGAGTTCAGAACACGGTGACAATACATTTGTATGTACAATACTTTTAGTCAAATGTTTCAAGTCGCTACTGCCTTGTTTATATGATTCAACAGAAAATTTATTTAACTATCTTCCCGACTAGCTAGACATTTGAAACTTTCAGGATAGCCCAGAACACGACGACAATACATTTTTATAATAGTTTTTATTCAACTGTTTCAGGTCCCTATTGTCTTCGGCAGCGTTCATATGATTCAACCGAAAATTTATTTAACAAACTTCCCGATAAGCTAGACATTTGAAATTTTCAGAATAATTCAAAACACGGTGAAAATGCATTTTTTATATATTTTAACCAAATTCTTCCGGAACCTGATGCCTTGGGCAGCGTTACCAGTACAAAGTTTGCAATCGATTTTTAACTAACTCCCCGTCTAGAAGTAACTTCAAGGCCATTTGAAACTTTTATAATAGCTCAAAACACGATATCAATGAATTTTTTTAATATATTGAAAGATTTGAGGCATCACCGCTATGAAAATTTCTCATAATTTTAATAAAATAATTTATTTTATTTCCTTATACAAAGTAGAGGAAGATTTGTTCTCATGAAGTGTGAAACATACGAGATTTCAGATCTCGAATGAATCAAAAACGGTTATTTCTAGAATGTTCAAATATCATACTTGAGATTATTTTAATATTTACAAGGAAGTGTGAATCTAAAGTTCCTATTTAAACAGGTATTCTTATCTGCCGACCTAATCCAGAATATCGTTGGCCTGGGTGGAAGGCTGTGCTCAAAGCTGGTAGACGTGAGGTGTCTGGTTCGATCACAGGTCGCGCTCGTCGGCCCAGCCCTTCGGATATTTCCGTGATTTTCTCCGAAACTTGTTTGAATACAGGCTGGGTTCTCTCAGAAAGACCTCCACGGAGAACACTCCCCCCTCAGGACTAGGACCCTAGTGCAATCAATCGGCCTTAATTCCCACAACCCAGCCAACCCGGAATATCGTTAGAACTCACACCTTTTTTCCATCCCGCTGAAATTTTATAGCATATATGCCAACATATTAATTTATTTCGGAGTATTATTAGCTCCGCCTTTATTCTACATCACTTATTTTTTTTTTTAATATTTTTTTCTTATTTTATCGAAGTTATAAATTGGAGAAAATTTTTCTATAAATAAAGTGGTGCGAAAAAAGGCAGGACCAAAAATACTCCGGAATAAATTTGCACCTTCGCGACCGCCCTTTTTTTTTTTTTTTTTTTTTTTTTTTTTTTTTTTTTACGGTAAAGTCCTCCTGTGGGCGTTATTCTCCCAGGTTACAATAGTTCAGGAAAAAAAAATGTGTATTCATATTTATATTATAAATGGATAAACTTTATAATCATATTCTTTCTAATCAAAGTATTTCTATCCATAGTATATTTTATTGTACAAATATGCATATAGTGTATATTATGTAGGGTATATTATATCATAGCTGCCAATATTTTAACTTATTCCGGAGTACTTTTAGCTCCGCCTTTATTCCTTACCACATTTTTTTTTTTTTTTTTTTTAACTAAATTTTTCATATTTAATCACAGTTATTTATTGTAGAAAAATATTCTAAAAATAAAGTAGTGCGAAATAAAGGAGGAGATAAAAGTACTCCTAAATAAATTAAAATATTGGCAGCTATGATTATTTTAGGGTATATAAGGGTAACTTAAGAAGTAAATAACAAATAAATTGCGAAAGAAACACCTACTGGTGGAGTTTTAAATTTTCAAATGACGGGAATCTACTTCTGCGGTCGCGAAAGTGTTAAAATATTGGCAACTATGTTACAGTAATTCTTTTAAAACGTATTACGATGAAATGAGAAGGAAAGCACTTCTGGTAGGAAAAAAAGGCGGATGCTGACAATTCT
The DNA here is from genome assembly GCA_963930645.1 of Salticus scenicus. NCBI lineage: Eukaryota > Metazoa > Arthropoda > Arachnida > Araneae > Salticidae > Salticus > Salticus scenicus. Next base: position 162,253,788 of record OZ005658.1, read on the forward strand.
CCGGATTAATAATTGGGATGTTGCCAGGTGGGTATTTGTAATCAGTTCTCGCTGCTTTCCTAAAATTCACGTTTAATTAATTTTCACCACCATCATCATTAATAATAAAAGAATAGATTTTATATGTTAATGTTAAAACCATAGCTGCGAATATTTTAATTTATTCCGGAGTACTTTTAGCCTCGCTTTTATTTCGCACTACATTATTAAAAGGAAAAAAAAAATCAATACATAACTGCGATAAAATATGAAAAAATTACTTTTAAAAAATAACTGGTACGAAATAGAGGCGGGGCTAAAATTACTCCGGAATAAATTAAAATATTGGCAGCTATGCTAAAACTTATGCAAACACTATACAGAAAATTACTGTTTTAAAATATTGGAGACAATATAATAGTGTAAAATTTTAGGAACGCTGTGTGGCCTGTATAAATGACACTTTCTCTGGCACCACTATTTCTATTATAAATCCTTTGTAAATACAACAATTAAATTATACCCTTTGTAAATATAACTTTAGAAATACGACCTTTCTTTTTATTCTTTCTGTCTTCTTTTTATCCTTTGTAAATACAACTTTGTAAATTATACAAGTGGTTTTTTTTGTGTGTGTGTGTGAGATTAAATAAAATAGATATTCTCAGCTGATAACCATTCTGTATTTTAGATACTAGTATTTATTAATTGTTATTTATTTATTTAAGAAGTTTTTTATAAGCTTAATAGAAGTTTCCTATGATTAAATAAAGAATTTTTTATAGTATATATATATATATATATATATATGGAATCTAAAATACGGAATTTTTATTTTATTTAGCCAGCGGTAATTGTTACAGAAATACATAAAAATGTCTATTAAAGTTTTCGATAGTCAGAAAGCGTAAAAGATAGCAAATGTGGTATTATTGAGGAAAATTAATGACAACGCGAGAGCCAAAATATTTCAGTGTACATTTCAACAAGAGCGAAAATATTTATCACAAATATATATATATAGTGGGAAACTAAAGTTGGCGTTAATAATTAATTAATACTCGATTACTATTACAATTTAAAATTTAATAAAAAATAACTATATTACAGTTTTATGTACAGGATGGAAGAATCAATACTAAGCAGCTCAGTTATACTCATAACTTATCGTTAAGAATGTTCAACAGTCACTTGTACTTTCGCAGTCAAAACAGAACTTTATACTTATGCATAATATAAAACATCCGTCTGATGTTTACCGTCCAACTAGATTATTCAAATGGTTCACTTATTATCACTAGATGATATAATGTTAGGCACAACTTTCGTCAAAATAAAATAATGAGGTTCCATTGCCATTTTGTAAATCGGCCGTCGTCAGATCCGCATCCAAGGTCTGACATCGTCGAATACAAGCTACCGTCTACCATCGTCGAAATCCAAACAGCCGTCTGCCGTCTCAGCGCGCTTGCTCCAAGATTCCGTCTATAGGGGTGCGTGCGCAGGGGATGAAAACGACGACATCCTGACACCACAGCTACGTGTTGGTTACGTTACTTCGTCAAGGTTGATCGCTCGTGGCTGCAGTAAAAGAACTAAGCTGTCGTTAGAATCAAAGGACTAGACAAGCAATGGTGCTTCCGCCATAATTTTGGCCATCCTTCCACGACTGGTCTTCCAGGCGGCCACACTGAAAAATACAAAAAGAAAAAACAAACACAAAAGCAACACGAAATAATAACAAGCTTATTTACAAATATACATACTGTCTTGATTTTTTTTTTTAATATCATATTTAAGTTATTCTCTCTTTAAGAGATTTGCCATGAGTGGATGTGCAGAGAAGTCCTTCATGGCATTCCTCCGTTTCCACTTTTCATTTTTACAGTTTTGTAGGGGCAAAAGTATTTTGATTTCAGTTTGATGGCAACTTGATCGCCTAGTTTGCAAGTTTTGGTTGTTGTCTTCGCAAGTTATAATTTTTTCTATTTCCTTCTTGAACTTTAAAAAATTGTCCTTTTGCATGTTTTCGCAAATCTTTTTTCTGGGACTCAAAGTCAGCTTGGGATTCGAACTCGAACACCTTTAATTTGTCATTTCTATTTTCTGTTTTTTCTAAAGCCTCTGCAGCATCGTCTTCAGTCATAAAATTTACAGTAGCACTCTTATGTGTAGGGGAAACTTCCAACTGTATTTACATAGCTTTGGGAAATAATACAGCTATTTTACTAATTGTAGTCTCCATAGGAAGTCATGAAATAAACAATTTTTTTCAAATTTATACCGACAGTCTCTTCTTTTGGGACATTCTGTCTTTTACAGTCGATGGAATCTATCGTGCAAGGCTTTCTTCTCAATTTCTTTATTTTCATATTTGTCATTAATTCCTTGGATCACAAAGTGCATAATGTCAGCATCATCAATATGCCCATTTTTACTTAATTCCCTAATTTTAAAAAAGTATTCTGTAGCTGTTTCATCGCTTTTCATTTTTCTTTTATTCAATATCTCATGTAAGGAAGCTGAATTTATTTCTATTTTAAACACTTCAATGAGCGCTTTTTTTAATTTTTTATATGTAAGCAACGCTTTCAGATTTAATAAACAATAAAGCGTTTCCGCTCAAAGATTGTTTACAAAAAATAATTTTTGTAGTTCGTTTAAATTAAACATTTCAGAAATTTCTTCAAATTCTGTAAACCATAAGTTAATGTTTTCATGCGGCTCACCGCTAAATTTAGAAATATTATTCTCAAAGTCAGTAAATGAAATTGCTGCACCATGTTTTCCAGAATTCTTAATATTATTACAATAACCAGAACATTTTTCATTATGGCATTTATCATCATTATTATTATGTCATTGCACTGAGGAATCAATTTTCGTCACGTCACTATCGCTACTTGATTTATTTTCGGATTCAATGTCCAATTCATTTTCAGAATTTTCATCTATTAGTGATTCAATATCACATAATTTTGACAATAATCTATCACGTAACCTTTAGTACCGTCAAAAGATACATTTAATAAATTACTGATTGTTATCAGTTCATTTAGCGTAAAGGTTTCACTTATAATTTTCTGTTTCTGAATATAGTTTTCATCACCAACGGCGAAAGTGGGCGTTAATAATTAATTAATACTCCATTACTATTACATACTTGCCATGCCAACATGCTTGCCAACCATCTCATTATGAAGCGTAGTACTTTTAGTCACCGCCTTTTTTTTGTACACCAGTAATTTCATTCTTATTTAATCGTAACACTATTTGGAGAGAATTGCTCTAAATATAAAGTGGTGTGGGAAAAGGGGCGTATTTTCAAGGGTTGTTAACAAGTCTACGTTTATTAATGAGATGGTTGGCAGTCCTGTGCCAACCATCTCATTAATAACCGTACAATTGTTAACGCCCCCTGAAAACACGCCCCTTTTCTCACACCACTATATTTTTACAGTAATTCTCTCCAAATACTGTTACGATTAAATAAGACTAAATTTACTCTAAAAAATTATTGGTGTGGAGAAAAAAGGCGGGTACTAAAAATTGTACGGTTCATAATGAGATGGTTGGCAAGTATGCTATTAACTATTTAAAATTTAATAAAAAATAACTATATTACAGTTTTATGTACAGAATGGAATTAAGAATCAATATTTGTTCATGCAAAAAAAAAAAAATCTACACATTGCAGTCTATGGATATCATTTATTTTAAGTCCACATTTCCATAGTTACAATGCATTTAGCACAAGGAAAATTAACGTGCATTATTAGAATGCTGAAAATCCCTGAAAATGGTGTGCATAGCACAGATTAGTTACCGGGACTGCAAAAAGTAGTTCTAACACGCTACGCTGTATACTAAGTAAATATAAAATGTGCATTTTCGGTAATGTTATCCGTCACACACATAGTCTGAAAAGAAAGCAAACGTTGAACAAAGGTTTGACGAAAAAATAACTATTTTATTTTATTTTATTTTTATTCTTTATTTTATATATATATATATATATATATATATATATATATATATTTTGATCGAATTTGATGTGCTCAATTTGAATTATAATTTTTGTGTTACAGTTCGACAACGCACTTTTCATAAGTTGGATATTTCTTTTTTTTCAACCTATGAGGAAAATAATACTACATTACTCATTTAAAATTTTTCGAAGTCCATTAATTTTATTCAGCTTCCTTAAAAATTTCCCTTTAACATAACCTGTGTTTTCACTTGTTAATTTTCAATTTCTCCCCATGACCGTGAAATTTTTCTTCTTTTTCCCTCCGATACCGCCATATTTCCCTTTAACATATCATGTGTATAATTTCCCTTTAACATATCCTGTGTTTTCACTTGTTAATTTTCAATTTCTCCCCATGACCGTGAAATTTTTCTTCTTTTTCCCTCCGACACCGCCATATTTCCCTCTATTTTTTTCACTTACTTATTATAAGAGAATATTTTTACAAAATTATGCATTTTTTGTTTAATAATGCTTTAAATAATAGAAGTGAATCTTATGTCAATATGTTTTTATAGCTCACCTAGAAATAACATTGTAAATAAACAAATGAAAATAAATAAATAAATATTTTGTTCACAAGAATTATTAAAAATTTATAAACATGATTTTGCAAAAAAATGTCTACTTACTCATCATGGCAATGTTTGTTCAGTAAATTTCTAAGGTAACAATATTTCAGCGATAGTTCACTGAACTTTACACTCCTTCTCATATTTATAAGGACACTTTATATTTTGAAATAACGAACGTAAAAATAATTGTGAACAAGATTATACTAAGTGCACTTAATATATCTAGTATTCTAAAAACCAAAACTGCTATAATTTTTTTAATATGAAACAAAATTAATAAAAAGTTATGAAAAATATTTTTTCTCCACGTTTTTAGATGTTCATAATTATAGGGACAAACAAGATTTTTTCGTTTTATTTAACTTACAAGCGGATAAATTACAGTTGACATGCGAATTTATTAACTACTGGGCTAGATTAATTCGTATATAAGCTTTTAATTTATAGGATGGACATTACTGATAATTCCTCGAAAAAAAAGAACGTTCATGTGGTGAAGTATGATAAATGTGTTTTTTAAGTGGAAGGATAATTTCAATCCGCCGAATTTTTAATGAAATTCGAAGATCTAAATTTGCTGAAGGAAATGTGATCAAACGTTGAACTGCTGGTTCGATAGGAGAGAGATCTGATGCAAATTCAGAGTTGTTTTACAGAGATCGAAGACTCATAATTCCTCTTACTGTTCTACCTATAATGACTGCTGCTGAATTTGCTCCTAATTTTTAACGAAAGGTTGGGGTCCACATTTATGCATGTTTAAAATAATTAATAATGTGTTAAAATGAATAAAAATCCTGTTATAATCAATAAGTATTTAATGGGGGAAATAACGTCTTTGTTAAAGTTGAATAAAGACAATATTAAATGGTAAAATGTTGCATTTTCGGATGAAAAACATTGTATTCTTGATTATTTAGATGGTTTTAACAGTTACTGGCACGATCTGAAGATAGCGAAAGACAGAGCAGATTTCTTAAAGGCAGATATGAATCGGGCATTTTAAAGGTGGGTCTATGGTGCTCTGGGGAGCTATTTCTACTGAAGGTAGAATGAATTTAGTAATTGTTTTCTATTATTATGAACAGCAAGAGAATATCCGCAAATTTTAAACGTGGAATTATCAGATTGTTGTTAGATTTTGGGGGTAATAATATTTTTTTCAACAAGACTTCAGGGATGGAACACGGGTGCAGTATTCATACCACTATCAATGTAAGAAAATTTTCTACTTCTTAAATCAACGATATTATAGGTATTAAAATTTCTTAAACAGATTCCGGTATGAATTCTGCGCCCGTGTTCCATCCCTGAGACTTACATTTTAGCTCTACTTTTAGAGCAATAGGAAATAGTTTGAAGAAAGAAACTTCTGTATTATCGCCTTTCCCATGGCCTAAAAGTTGAAAAAACCTTAACTTATGATATTAGAAAAAAGCATGCAAGTGGAAAGCAATTTTAAATAGTTTAAATGTATTATGAATATTACATATGCTATACGAAATGGTATTGAAACTGAATATTAAAAACAAATGTATATATATATACCAGAGAGAATGCCTGACTATTTAATCCTAAAAAGAGACCCCATAAAATATTAATTTAAAGAATAACTGAAAAACATTACTAAAATTCGAGCTGTTCTTATAATTATGAACACCTGAAAATTCATCTTTTTACCATATTTAAAGTTTTTTAAGATAGAAAAACGATAAAACTTTTTAAACATAGTCTATTAATGAAATTCAAATTAATAAAAAGTATATTTGTTTAAATAAAAGTGTTCAGTGTTTAGTTAATATAGAAAAACGGGTGTCCTTATAATTATGAGAAGGAGTGTATACTTTTCAATTCCAAACAATTAAATTATTGCTTTGAAATATTATCAACATTCAATTATTCAATACCTCAGATCTATTTTTTTTTTTTTTCTGGTCATCTACGTAAGCGAAGTTTTATTAAGCAAGTTTGGATAATTTTCCGTTGAACATATTAAATCAATAGGAAATCTTTTGTTCATTTGAAAACTGCCACCGGAAAAATTTGTTCAATTAAAAATTTTTACACTAACATATTTTAGTGATTATCGTATTAATCCATTAATTGTCTCGGGTAGAAACCCTTAAATAAAATTCAGTGGAACCTGTCTAAAGTGACCACCCTAGGGACCGGCTAATATGGTCACTATATGCAGGTGGTCACTTTATAAAGTCTCTTTAAAATTGGAAAATGGTCACTTTAGTCAGGTGGTCACTTTACCAAGGTGGTCACTTTTACAGGTTCCACTGTATATAGGCCGACGCATCACCGCCATTTTTTTTACTTCAGAAGAGGGCTGCATTCCGGCTTGACGTTCTTATCGCTTTTTTGTGATTTTAAGAAATCTTGATCTGAAGCTAAATAATCTGAAGCTGAACAACACATTTTTTTCACGTTACATTATTAGGATATCCTGTGGATGTATTGGAAATAAGATATGTTATTAGGGCTGTTTCTGTTTCTTATACAAAATGTCTCTAAAACTCAAATACACAGTAATAAATTGTCTTCTTAAATCGATTTATCAATATCAATATAAATAATAGGATTAAAATGACACATTTTTCTGTATGTTTACATTAACACATGTCAGAAATACAAAGGAAAATATAAGTAATGTTGTTTTATTCTTCCGAAATTATCTTATGGAAATCTGAACATTTTATATTCTTTTCTTGAGTGATTATAGCAGTTTATCGTTAAACAAATCTCATATCGTATTTTATTTAGCTAAAACAATGAAATATAACGCAGGCCGACATGCAAAATTTTGATTATATAATTTTGGCTGTTCTTTATGTTTTTTGGTGTGCCGAAACCGAAATTGAAGCCAGTTTTTCTCTATCACGTATAGATTTTTGTCAATACAGGGTGCCTGCCTATACAATTTCTTCCATTATTCTTCCACCAATATAATTATACAGTAAGTTTTACAGTATTTTTCCGTGATTAATTAATCATAGATGCCTATTTTTATAATTGTGAAGCATTAGTGCACTTAAAACAATATCAACCAACCAACCGATTGTTATGATGGTACATGTAAGTAATCGTGTCGGTGAACACCCTGTTTTGGCAAAAATCTATACGTTATAGAGAAAAATGGGCTGCATTTTTGGTTTCAGCATATCAAAAAACATAAAGATCAGCTGAAATCATCAAATCAAATTTTGTAAACTTCATTTTTGTTGGACTGTGAGAGAAAAAAGAGTACTCTAAATTTACACAAGACGATAAAAATGACTGACTGCTATTTATCAATGAAACGCGCTGGGTACATGTGGCAACCCTAAGGCAAGAAAATGCCTGATACGCCAGCTCGTATATATAGGTATAGCCCATAGACCTATTATAAGAGTGGACAGAGCATTCAATTATTAAGGGAATACAAGAAAAGGTGCAAAGATAAAACCACGTGAATGTTGAAAAAGGTTACCTTTTTCTACATTTATCTCGTTATTGGTGATTTTTTGCTTTCATTATAAATATATATATTATTAAAAGATACAGCAAGCAAAACTAGTGTAAAACACTACAGCTACTAAAATATATTTTTACCTTGTTATTAACACTTTTGAACAAAGTTCAAAAGTTTTTATAACTTTGTTTGTCTATATTCGTTTTAACTCTCGTAAATAATCATTCACATTTTTGAAATAATATAAGATATAATATAGTTAAACTAATTCAATTTAGAGAAATAAGTATAGAAATTATAAGCATTTTATAAAAATAATTACTTAAAAAGAACGAAATAATAAAATATTAAAAAGAATCTTACCTGTGAAATAAAATCCTTATTTGACATAACTTCTAGGGTTTTTAAAGTACATATAATTACTATTTCTAGCTATAAAATTCTTTTTAAATTCAAAGCAATCTAACTTTTAAAGTGAATTTTTTTTTTTTTTTTTTTTAAAGAACTTTCAAAGAAAAAGGAAAAATATCGTCTGCTTAATAAAAAGTAGAGTTTAGAGCATGGCGAGTAAATTTCAATATTGGCTAGCTTGGCTTCTGTAGATCAACAATCACGTGACATTTTTATGAGTTATCTTTGCACTCAAAAAGGTTGCCATTGTCCCGTCCACTCTTATAATAGGTCTATGGTATAGCCTTATCCCCGGGTGTATATAGACGACTTGCCGAAGTACGATCCGATGTGTTAGGCTGCTATTCTCGCGGTTTCGTAGTGCAATTAGTTGGCCACGTCATTGTTTTCGAAGAATTTACTTACATCAGAGATGATGAGGAGCGAGAGGAATTGGAAAGGGAATGTTTCTTGAACAATGAACGCATAACTATACGCGCCTGTGGGAAAAATAGTGGCACTGGGAAGCGGATCTCGTAATTTTTCGCCGCAAGGTAAGGGACTAATATTAATGTATAAATTTTCAGGGTCACTTTTTTAATTTAATAGCACAATTTTTCCCGGTAGATATAAAAGCTGCATGGGATACAGGTATTTCATGCCCATTTAGGCATATTATTTCGTAAAGAGATAGAGAGTGAAACCAGCGTTCCGAACTTTTATAATTTATTCACAATCATTTTAGCCCCGCCTCTTTTTTATACCGGAAATTTTGAAAAATGATTTTCTTCTTATTTAATCGCTGTCACATATTAAAGAAAAATAATATACTAAATTTCTGGTGCGAAAAGAAGGCGGGGCTAAAACTGATTGTGAGTAACTTATAAAAGTTGGAACGCTGAGTGAAACCCATTTCTATCATTTGTTTGGACATTTTCCCCTCTGTTGCAGCATCAGAAGATTGCCATGGAAAAATATTTATTACTAAATTTAGGATATCATATCACTTTTTTCTTTTTATTATTATTTAGAGTGATTAAAAATTTTTCATTGTCACCATTCTTCTCCATATTTCGATCTCAGTATAATTTTCCCCATTATTCATCCAAATCCTTGTTGACATCTTGACTTTGTAAATATATATACATACTCTCCAAGATCCTAATTAATATTCCGTAGTATTGTTAGTCCCGAACTTTCTTTCACGCCGGTAATTTTTTAGAGTAATATTCTCCAAATGCAAATACGATTAAATAAGAAGAAAAATATAGTCAAAGATACTGCTGTGAAAAAGAAGGCGGGGCTAACAATACTACGGAATATTAATTAGCATGTTGGGGAGTATGTATGTATATCAAGGATGGAACACGGGCGCAGAAATCATACCGCTATTAATGTAAGAAAATTTTCTACTTCTTAAATCAATGATATTATAGTTAGAGAAGTATTTTGACAAATACCGGTATGAATTCTGCGTCCGTGTTCCACCCCTGATATATATATATAATCTCGCCTTAAACATAAAACAGATTCATGTACACGGTCAAAGTCTTTTAAGGTTTTAAAAGAAGGGACTTTATCGAAATTTCTGTTTCAGGATAAAATTATCGATTGTTTTCGACCCCTGCTCATTTTTTATTCTAAATTTTGCTGTAAATTTTTCTATAGAATATAAACATTTACCCTAAAAATGCAACAATAAACACGCAAACGTTCCAGTTTTCCCGGAAATATGCGCGTGTGAAGGGTTTAAGACATCAGACTTAGAAAGTCCAGTGTCAGAGAATACATCACTTTTGCAGCACCATCTCGTGGTCAAAGGTGAAAGTTTTCTGCATTACCGACACTACTATTTTTAAAAAGGAATATTAAATGCATTTTTGTATTAATGATTTGTGATTAAATAGGATTGAGATTATTATTAAAAATTACAAGTGGAATTGTTCCGAAAAGATATGGAATACTTTCACCCTTGCTCGCGTTCTCGTGTGAAATTTGGAGCAGTTTATGTATTTGCTTTATATTTTGCATATATCATGATGAGCCCCAGAGTCAATGAAGATTCCAGGCCCTAGTTGCACATTTGTAAATTTCAACCGAATCGGACGGAGGTATAGATTCCGAATGTAAATAATTCATTTCATAGATAAGGTGAGAGAATTGTTTCCCACAAAGGCACTCTCCTAAAAAGGGGGAAAATTAGCGTGAGAACTCGGATCCAAACAGAAGAATTTCTATAGGGATCATATGGCACCAGATTTGAGGGATTTTTCCCTTTTCCGTTATTATTTGGGTACCTAAAAAAACTAAAGTTCTCAATTTATTAAGTTGTCAATTTAACATTGTGGCTTTAGCAGTATCATGTCATGCCGGAGTGACTTTTGTTTGAGTTATCGTGCAGTCAGACTAATTGAAGGTCATTCGATGCAACCAGTACGCACACAAACAGTCGGATTTTGTTAATAATCCATTCGAACCGTATGACTTTTCGTTCTTGTTTCTTTTGCAATCTAATCTTATTTTATTTTATTTTATTTATTTTATTTTATTTATTTATTTACTTATTTTGACAAAATAAAAACGTTTGATTTATCTAAAATTAACTCGATGATTTTTATAATTTTATTCGAATCATTTTATGTTTAAAACACAGTTTTAATTGATATTTTTATTGCGTATTTTTTAAAGTTATTTTTGTTTAAAAAATAAAATATGGATTATTTTATAAAATGCGAAATGTTCAGAAAAATAAATATTGTGCAGTTCTAAATAAGAAAAATATATTTAGAAAAAAAAAAAAAAAAAAAAAAAAAACGGATTTATTGGCAGAAGATATAAATACGTTACAGTATTTATCTACGACTCCTATGTCGGTACCTCGCAGTTTGAGAATTGTTTTCCTAAGGTACAAGATTTAGCATTTTCTTTGAATAAAGCTATTTTCTCACAAAAGGTTTCGCAATCAATATATCTATAAAAGTCTTTAAATTTTTGTTAAAACTTCGATACATTGGTCATTCCATGCCCCAGCCCACCCGGTTTCCGCTTTTCGATGTGTTTTTCTAGTCAATTTTGTTCCCTTATTACTTCCGATGTGAGCCTGTTTTTTTTATTTATTTATTTTTTTTTTTTAACACACTTGACATTGTGAGTTTTTTTGCTTTTCTTCCCATGCTATTTCTATGGGGTTTTTAGCCTTTCCCCCCCCCCCTCTTTTTCTACATTCTAAAGTGGCGGTGGCATGGTATACTTTAAAATAATAGTTCCAATTTGATTTAAGGCTAATTTTTGTCTATTGCATTTTTCATTTTATGAGTACGCCTTCTTAATTTTACCATGTTTCTATTAACTTCTATTATTGTTTGTTTGTTTGTGTGTTTGTTTGTGTGTTTGTTTGTTTGTTTGTTTGCTTGTCCAGTAGAAATCTCGCAAACGACTTTTAACTAACTTCCCATATAGCTATCCCATATAACATTTGAAACTTTCAGGACAGTTCAGAACACGGTGACAATGCAGGGTTCCTACGGGACTTATTTTTTTCCCGAGTCTTATACCAGTAATTTTGTAGAATGAATTTCGTCATAAAATAAGTCTACACGATTAAGATGAATTTTATTACTTCAGAATACTGGTGTGAGACTCAGGGAAAAAATAAGGCCCGTATGAACCCTGCAATACATTTGTACAATACTTTTAGTCAAATGTTTCAAGTCGCTACTGCCTTGTTTATATGATTCAACAGAAAATTTATTTAACTATCTTCCCGACTAGCTGAACATTTGAAACTTTCAGGATAGCCCAGAACACCATGACAATACATTTTTGTATTACTTTCATTCAACTGTTTCAGGTCCCTATTGTCTTCGGCAGCGTTCATATGATTCAACAGAAAATTTATTTAACAAACTTCCCGATAAGCTAGACATTTGAAATTTTCAGACTAGTTCAGAACACGGTGAAAATGCATTTTTTATATATTTTAACGAAATTCTTCCGGATCCTGATGCCTTGGGCAGCGTTACTAGTACACAGCTTGCAATCGATTTTTAACTAACTCCCCGTCTAAAACTAACTTCCCGGCCATTTGAAACTTTTATAATAGCTCAAAACACGATAGCAATGAATTTTTTTAATACTTTTAACCAATTGTTCCGGGTTCTCTCTGCCTTCGGTGGCGTTTATATGATTCAACAGAAAATTTAAAAACATGGTATATAAAAAGTTCTTTTTAATCTTGTAATTATTTTAAAGTTAGTGATGAAATTTTAAGAAAAATGTATTTTCACTCTAAATAAAGTAAATAGTAAAAAATATTGAAAGATTTGAGGCATCAGCGTTATGAAAATTTCTCATAATTTTAATAAATTAATTTATTTTATTTCCTTATACAAAGTAGAGGAAGATTTGTTCTCATGAAGTGTGAAACATACGAGTTTTCAGATCTCGAATGAATCAAAAACGGTTATTTCTAGAATGTTCGAATATCATATTTGAGATTATTTTAACATTTACAAGGATGTGTGAATCTAAAGTTCCTATTTGAACAGGTTTTCTTATCTGCCAACCTAATCCAGAATATTGTTCGCCCACCATCCGGCGAGCGGTTCTGTGCTCAAAGCTGGTAGACGTGAGGTGTCTGGTTCGATTCCAGGTCGCGCTCATTGGCCCAGCCCTTCGGATATTTCCGTGATTTTCTCCGAAACTTGTTTGAATACAGGCTGGGTTCTCTCAGAAAGACCTCCACGGCGAACACTCCGCCCTCAGGACTAGGACCCTAGTGCAATCAATCGGCCTTAATTCCCACAACCCAGCCAACCCGGAATATCGTTAGAACTCGCACCTTTTTTCCATCCCGCTGAAATTTTATAGCATACATGCCAACATATTAATTTATTCCGGAGTATTGTTAGCTCCGCCTTTATTCTATATCACTTTTTTTTTTTTTTTAAATATTTTTTTCTTATTTTATCGAAGTTATAAATTGGAGAAAATTTTTCTATAAATAACGTGGTGCGAAAAAAGGCAGGACCAAAAATACTCCGGAATAAATTTGCACTTTCGCGACCGCACGTTCTTTTTTTTTTTTTTTTTTTTTTTTTTTTACGGTAGAGTCCTCCTGTGGGCGTTATTCTCCCAAGTTACAATAGTTCAGGGGGGAAAAAAATGTGTATTCATATTTATATTACAAATGGATAAACTTTATAATCATATTCTTTCTAATCAAAGTATTTCTATCCATAGTATATTTTATTGTACAAATATGTATATAGTGTATATTATATAGGGTATATTATATCATAGCTGCCAATATTTTAACTTATTCCGAAGTACTTTTAGCTCCGCCTTTATTCCTTACCACATTTTTTTTTTTTTTTTTTTTAACTAAATTTTTCATATTTAATCACAGTTATTTATTGTAGAAAAATATTCTAAAAATAAAGTAGTGCGAAATAAATGCGGAGCTAAAAGTACTCCTAAATAAATTAAAATATTGACAGCTATGATTATTTTAGGGTATATAAGGGTAACTTAAGAAGTAAATAACAAATAAATTGCGTAAGAAACACCTACTAGTGGAGTTTTAAATTTTCAAACGACGTGAATCTACGTCAACGGTCGCGAAAGTGTTAAAATGTTGACAACTATGTTACAGTAATTCTTTTTAAAAGTATTACGATGAAATGAGTGGAAAGCACTTCAGGTAGGAAAAAAAGGCGGATGCTAACAATTCTCCGGATTAATAATTAGGATGTTGCCAGGTGGGTATTTGTAATCAGTTCTGGCAGCTTTCCTAAAATTCACGTTTAATTACTTTTCACCACCATTATCATTAATAATAAAAGAATATATTTTATATGTTAAAGTTAAAACCATAGCTGCCAATATTTTAATTTATTCCGGAGTACTTTTAGCCTCGCTTTTATTTCGCACTACTTTATTAAAAGAAAAAAAATTTCAATACATAACTGCGATAAAATATGAAAAAAATTACTTTAAAAAATAACTGGTACGAAACAGAGGCGGTGCTAAAATTACTCCGGATTAAAATATTGGCAGCTATGCTAACACTTACGCAAACAATATGTAGAAAAATACTGTTTTAAAATATTGGAGACAATATAATAGTGTAAAATTTTATGAATGTTGTGTGGCCTGTATAAATGACACTTTCTATTACACCACTATTTCTGTATTAAGTCCTTTGTAAATACAACAATTAAATTACATCCTTTGTAAATATAACCTTTCCTTTTATCCTTTGTAAATACAACTTGTAAATTATACATGTATTTTTTATTGTGTGAGATTAAATAAGATAGATTCTCCCAGCTGATAACCATTCTGTATTTTAGATACTAGTATTTATTAATTGTTATTTATTTATTTAAAAAAAAATTTATAAGCTAAATAGCAGTTTCCTATGATTAAATAAAGAATTTTTTGTAGTATATATATATATATATATATGGAATCTAAAATACGGAATTTTTATTTTATTTAGCCAGCGAAAACTGTTACAGAAATACATAAGAAATTTCTATTAAAGTTTTCGGTAGTCAGAAAGCGTAAAAGATAGCAAATGTGATATTATTCAGGAAAATTAATGACAGCGCGAGTACGAAAATATTTCATCGTACATTTTATCAAGAGCAAAAATGTTTATCACAAATAATATATATATATATATATATATATAATAACATCAGAAGATGAGTTATACATAAATCTTAATTTCTAAAATATTTTTATTCTTTTACAGCACCTGACTAAGATAATACAGCATCTTGACTTAAAGAATTGGACTAGTTACTAGTTAAATAATCATGATATGATATATAACTGCCAACTTTTACACATAATAGCTACCAGTGATTTTTCACACTCTGCATTCGGTAAAGTTTGTTTTATTTTTTTTTTCTCTCTGTCACTAGTGCTCATGTAAAGTAAAATCCTCCCCTCCCCCTTTTTTTTTAAATCTATTTGCTTGCTTACTTATTTTATTTTATTTTAATTCACTGCTGCTATATTTAGAGATTTTTTTTTATTTAATAATCACCCATAAATTTAAGTGGTAATATTTGATATATATAATACACTATTAAGCTTCGAGGTCATAAGCCAAACGTTACAATTATAAATTAGTCGTACATTTTGAATTAAAAAGTCCGTTAAATAAACGCCACTGCTATTATTACTGTTACTACAGTTTTCGTCGCTTATTAAAATCAATCACATTCGATCTGAGGTAAAGTGATTCTATTAAGCGGCTGTTTTTTATATCCGGCGAAAGTTCCTGCGCTTAAGAGCGGACAATACCTAATCTCGCCGGCAGCTTTCGCCCATGTTATTCTATGGGAAAATTTGTTTACATAATTACTCATTACCTAATGAATATTTTTCAATTCTGTTTTCACATTTAGAAAATTCATAAGCGTTAAATTAGTACTTGTTTTCCAAAAATTGATTTTTTAAAATTTTAGTATTTCATTTTGCGATTAGAAAATGAGAAAAATGCATTTTGTGAAAAATCGCATTTTTGAACTCAAAATTAAAATGTAAAAATAAAAATAAAATGAATTTTTCAAAAATGAGTACTCATTTAACGGTTATGAATTTTCTGACTGCGAAAAAAGAATTTAAAAATATTCATTAGGTAATATGTAATTGTAGCAATAAATTTTCCCATAGAATAACATGGGCGAAGGCTGCCGGCGAGATTAGGTATTGTCCCCTCTTAAGGTAAAGCTATTACTTCCCTGAATTTGATAAGAAACTTCGAAAAGTAACGAATAATGGAATTAGTAAACGATATTAATTAATTTTTGAGCGATAATTAATTAGTTGTTCCTTCAATATAATTAATTAAAACGCATTTCAAGTTCCCATACGCTTTCCTGTGAGGAAAATCATCATTACTTCACCAAAATTTCAGCGCTGTTATTGCAAATTTAAAACTTTTCCTTGTAAGCCTCATGAGTAATAGTAATTTCAAAATAAGAACTAGAAATTACCTTTTAATAACTAAAGAAAAAAAAAAAAAAAAAAAAATACCATTTCAAATCAAATTTGTAACTTTTTACTGTGTTTTGAAGAATACGTTCCTTGAATTTGTTACTGACAGTGTTTAATTTTTAACCATGCTACAAGTGTAAGATCTTCGATAATCAGCGATAACGGAGGGTTTGTTGTGCTTTATTTATTTTTTTTTTCTATTAAATATATATATATATATAAATAATTTTTGTGTGTGTGTGTGTGTGCATAAGTGATATTTTTGGCTGCTGAGGAGATATTTTTGAACTTATTAACCGGTGATGATGATTTTATTGAGCGGCGACATTAAAAGTAGTTTGTATTTATTTGATTCCAGTCCTGGCAATTTGATCATATTAAGCGGCTGATTTTATTAACCAGTTAATTTATTTAGCGGTGGTTACTGTATGTAAAAAATTCCTATTAAAGTTTTCCGGTAGTCAAAAAGCGTAAAAGTTAGCAACTGTGATATTAATGTGGAAATTTAATGACAGCGTCAAGAGCGAAAATATTTCATCATACATTTCATCAAGAGCGAAAATATTCCTCGCAAATATATATATTAGGGGGACCGGAAAATATTTTCGTCTTGAATTAAAACACTGACATCGGAAATTTATCCTGGATAAAATTTAAGATATTCTTAGGTAACTTATAAGATGGTTATTTGTAAAGTACCATGTAAACACTGTTAAACAAAAATTTCCGGTTGCAATTTATTAATTCAAAACGACATTATTTACCGGTCCCCCTAATATATGCATATAATATAAAACAAATAACAAGATAAGACTAGTTCTGCATAAATCTTAATTTCTAAAATATTTTTATTCTTTTACTTCACCTGACTAAATATATCATTCTGACTGAAAGAACTGCATTAAGTTTCTAGCTAAATATTCATAATACTATACAACTTCCAACTTTTACACTTAATAGCTACCGGTGATTTTTAACACTCTGCATTCGGTGTAGTTACTTTTACGTCTTTTACTCTCTGTCACTAAATCGCAAGTAACGCAAAATTCCTCTTTTTGTTAATATATTTGCTTACTTACTTATTCTATTTTATTATTATTAATTGATGCTAAATTTAGGGGCTTTTTTTTTCAATAATGACCGATAATTTTGATGAGTAATATTTGTTATATAATAGGCGATTAATCTTCGAGGTGTTTAAGCAAACATTACAGTTATAAATTAGTGGCAGATTTTGAATAAAAATGTCCCTTAAATTACGAGCACTGTTATTATTACTGTTATCATTGAGTTATATATTTTTTTAAGAAACAAAGAAAAGAAAAGAAAAAAGCTCCACCCTCTTTTACGTATTGCTGCATACCTGCTACATTCTATTTTTCTGTAATATTGGTAGATCCTGCCTTTTTTCCGCACAAACATTTTTCTACAGAAATTTTCTCTAAATGCAATGTTTGGTATATAAGGTCGTAGCAATTCAAAAATCACGGAAATTTCCTTAAAATTTTCGTTTTAAAATTTCGATAAAATCAATTAAAAATTAAGTGATAATTATTACTAACCAGAGCTGCCAACCTAATCCGGCAAATTGTTAGTACCGCCCATTTTTCTACACCACTTAATATTTAGAGTACTTCTCTTGAAATATATTTACGATGAATTAAGAAAACAAAAACTTTAAAAATTAAGTGGTGTAGAAAAATGGGCGGTACTAACAATTTGCCGGATTAGGTTGGCAGCTCTGTACTAACTCATTATTAAAATCTTTTACGAAAGTACGTATATAAAAGAACATTTTATTTTTTAAATCTATAGCTCTTTTATTTAGCATTAAAAAGATCCGTTTCAACACCTTTCTTTTGTAGTTCTATTTAAAGTATATTATGCACATTTACATAGTGCATGCAATTAAACAGAAACCAGTGCATATGATGATACGTTATATAAAAAAATGCAACATTACATTCATGACTGTGCATTTCTTTTGAAATGGAAAGCACACATTTTAATGTGAATACATATTAGCGAATAATAAAAATATAATTACTAAAAATATTTGCAAATGCCGATTGTAGTTACCATTTTTTATAATTTATTCTGGAATGTTTTTAGTCCCGCCTTCATTTCAGATCACTTTAATTATAGGATAATTTTCTTCAACATAAATCTATGCTTTATTAAAAATTTACACACAAAGAAAGTGGTGTGAAAAACAGGTGGAGCTAACAATGCTGCAGAATAAATTTTCAAAGTTGGCAACTCTGCGAAATGATTATTTTCTGAAAATTTGCAAAATATAGGGAAATTTAGGAATGGAACAAAAATTCAAAATTGGTACAAGTGTTGATAGATCTGGCTGATTTTTTATTCAATAATCACCAGTAACTTTTAATTGTAATGTTTCTCTAATAACTTTGAAGCTTGATAGTCTATTGTGTCTATCAAATATCATATCTCAAAATTATTGTTGATTACTGAATAAAAAACCCACTAGATCTGACAACACTGGTTGGTATACACTTATTCTAGATTTTCTATAAGCATTATAGAAACATGATGTCAATATTAAATACAGAATACTATTACATTATATACTGAAATCACAACACGCAATATTAGCATGACAATTTCAACCTTACACTAATTTTGTATCACTCATAAACATATATTCAAATGTGTTCATATTAGTAAAATAAAACGAAAAATTTAACTTTTCTTAATCCATGTTAAATATGATATATATATATATATATATATATATATATATATATATATATTAACCTTTACCTTACGGGAGGGACAACGGCAATCCCAAGTAAAAAAGTGTTCAAGAATACGGGGCTGGTACTGCCGTTTTCCCAGGCATTTTCTTCCCTAAAGCATGAGGTGTAGTAATCGGTTTTCTCCGTGGGTGTCTTTTTAATTACCGGCGAAGGGAAAATGTGTAGGGATGATAGTATTTCATATACGGATAAAAAGAGGGAAAATCATGTCGGGTGACGACATTTGATATGATTCTCGGTCTTGATTGCGCTAGCAATATTTTAGTTTCTTTATTTCTTCTCTTTTAATATTTCATACTATAAAGTTTTGATAATTTTAGTATGCGTGCCTTTTAAGGTTTTTGTTATTGGTATAAATTCTGTGATTAAAATACTAATCGAAGGTTTTTTTTTTTTTTTTTTTTTTTTTTTTTAAACATACAGTAAAGTAATGTTTATACTTCTTTCATTTATATAACACATTTTTTTTTTATATAGTTAAACGCCAATTTGAAATATTCTCAGATTATTTTTATTTATTTTATACAACAAAAGTATTTCGTTTATACAACAATACAACGTATTTATTGGTTATATACTGCGTTTTGCAATTTTTAATTTTACAAACTGTCCGAGTCCGTTATTAAATGTTCTTTATTTTATTATTATTATTTTGTTAGAAACTTTATTTTATTTTTTATTGCATAAAAAAAGAAAGAAAAGGAAAGAAAAAAGGAAAAGGAAATCCATCTAGTTTAATTAGCACATCAGAAGATCATTAAAGTTTTTTGTAATTAAATTCTTACCAGCATGAATATAAATAATTCGTTTAATGATTGTTGCCTAACATGACCAACGCATATTACAGTATTATATGAAATTATCTATGTATTTGTACTTAAGATAATCAATTATATATTTTGCTGTGATTTTTCACATGTTTCTGAAATAATATTCAATTTTGCCGCATTAGTATGTACTAAAAATTTATTTGAAAAATTAAAAAAAATATCTTGTATATTTTGTAATGCTAGTTTTTATTTATATTTTAAGAACATTATCAGAATTCGTATATGAAGCGATAGTTTATGTTACTAATTATATGTTATTTTCTGTAATTTTTTCACTGTTGTAAACATGCTGATTTTGCTACATTATGCATCGGTAGCTACATTTTTATTTATGAATTAAACAAATGTAAAATTTCTATTCAAATAAAAAAAAAAAAAATTCTTAAAGTAATTTACATCCTTAAATATAATAACAATACTATTTATGGAAGCTGCAAAGTCAAATATATAGTGATTTATTATCCGGGTAAAACAGTTTAGCATTAATTAAAAATTTATTTAGCTAAATAAATAAATAAAAGAAAATATTGTACATTTTCTCATTTAATTTTTTTCTTTTGAGTTTTGATATTCTGTATATATTTTTAGACATGTACTGTACTTTACTTGTATTTTTAACGAAATAGCATTATTTAATCACGTTTAAAATAATTCCGTTTGTTTTTATTTATGTAAATTCACATATTTTGCTTTAAAAGTCAAATTTGTATAATATATCAATTTCACCAAATTTTAACCTTTTTAAATAACACTATTTATTCATTCATTTATTTGACTTTTTATTTATTTATTTCACTTTTTATTTATTTATTTATTTTTTGCCAAATTTAAAATTTTATTCTGCAAATAAAGCAAAGCAATTTTTTTTTTTTTTTGTGGTACTCAAAATGCATAAAAGTTGGTAACTATGATAATAAATATATAAAATACTGATTTTAAATCCATGCAAAGCAGTTTGGCCACTTTTATTTATGCTATGTGCTTATATAATAAAAAAAAAAAAAAAATTTCCATAAAATTTGTATTAAATGTAAAAAAAAGGACTAAAAATTATTTTTTTAATTATACGTATGATACTAAAAGAAAAAAAAAAAAAAGAAAAAAAGGCTTTTTTTTTTTTTTTTTTTTTTTTATTTAGTTATCATAATAACTTTAAAAGAAAAATGAAGGAAAATTCACTTTAAAATTTACACTGTTTGCTCATTTGAAACAGCCATTTTTCAGTAGAATTCAAAACACTAAAGAAATAACATTTTACATTAACTACATTAAAATGTGTGAGTTAAGGAGAAAACCACAGAAAACCCTGAGTGTCTGAGCTGACAAATACATCCTGGTCTCATACCCGACACCTTCCGCTCACCTAAAGGTACTGGGGAATTGAATGTCGGACATTTTGGACACTGGCGAAAATTTAATCATGCATGTCGATTCTTGCGTTTAAAAAGTGTAGTTAATTTTATACGTATAGAATTAACTATTAAAAAATATTATAGAACTATTAAAGAACTATTTTAGAACTGACTATAATTAACCCCCAAATAAACTTAAAAAAAAAATTAAAAAAGAAAAAAAAAAGAAAGATCGGTTTAATAACTAAAAGTCGCTGTATTTCTATTCGACAATACATGGATGTAATATATTAAATATCAATATTAATTACACGTATAGTATTATCTTATTACAAAAGTAAAGCTAATGGTGTTGCGTGTTTTCAAGGATACAGATTTTATTCGTGATATACACTAAGCGACAAAAAAAAAAGCCGCACTGCAGAAAAAATGACTTATACTTTTTTTATTTATAATAACTTTAAAATTAATGTTTGAAACAAACAAAACTGTCTTTTTTGCATAATACCAAAGGTATGAAATGATACCTATGTATATTTTCGATTTAATAATTCGCTTTATTGCACTTTACGAAGTACTTTTTAAAAATCTGCATGAAACTTTCTTTTTGAACATAATGCAATAGCTATGCACTTTGCATTCAATTATGATTTATTATATGAAATAAACAAGTTATATTTTAATATATGAAATAAAACTATTTATTTGTTAGATCTAAGCAATTTTTTGTTAAAAATATGTATTCTGCATTGGGTTAATTCCACCTTTATATGGAATTATTGCATTAATGCGCAATGGCATAGTTTTATACAGTGTTTTAATATAAATCTCAGAAATTTCAATGTGCCAAATATCACAAATGATTTTTTCTAGTTCTGGCAGAGTTATAGGCTGCAAATTTCGAATCCTCTCCCCTCTCCCCCGCCCTTTTATAGACGAAACATTTTCGAGCGGATAGCGATTTTGACCATTTCCATGACTGGTAAAGAAGAAATTCTACTATATCCTTTGTGCTATTTAACTTAAAGTGAAAAAAGGTATGATTACTTAGAGAATTATAGGTTCTCATGGGAATGTATAAGAAATTTTGACAATTTGAAGTGAATAAACTTCCCACAGACGCCGTGTAGTAAGGTGCCTTATTATCTTCAAATGCTGTTTACGGAAATGTCTAAGATACCTCCAAAATAGTCGGTCAGGCACCACTTTTATGCAGATTGTGTTTTATATCGAGTTATTTGATCCCTTGAGCATAAAAATTTCCCCGAGTGTTTGAAAAGTTATGCACCTCCGTACCATAATGTACGGAGAATGTGTCACTGTTTTAAAAGTGCAATTTTCATTAAGTCGGTCACATTTTCGTCTTCATTCTAGCTTTTTTCAACTGATCGAAATAAAGAAAACTTGATTCATCAGAGAAAACCAGTTCAGCCTAATAACTAACTGATAATGTTTTTAAATTTTGGTCAACTAAAGTATTGTTTTTTCTAATTCTTTTCCTTAATAATGGCTTTTTTCGCAGATCTTCTGTTCTTTAACCCGCTTTGTTTAATTGTTCCCGCATTGTTTTTGAAGAAAGTAATTTACTATATACTTTTTA
Source organism: Salticus scenicus (assembly GCA_963930645.1). Classification (NCBI taxonomy): domain Eukaryota; kingdom Metazoa; phylum Arthropoda; class Arachnida; order Araneae; family Salticidae; genus Salticus; species Salticus scenicus. The sequence continues at coordinate 162,276,797 of OZ005658.1, forward strand.
AAAATATTTTTTAAGTTCTGAACATGATACAAATCGATTTTTTAAACATTCGCATTTTAACTTGCGGTTATCTTGCTTGGATGAGTAACATGACCACCTAAAGCCAAATTCCCAGTTTAAACGGCCAAAAAATTTATAGTTTGCTAAAATTCATTTTACCAATATTTCGTTAACATTTAATTATTTTGCCATCTCACGTATTAAAATATTTTTTGATTTTCATTCAAAAATTAATACTTTTTGTGGCATCGTTAACTGCCTTATTCTTACCATTTTTGAAATAAATTTCAAAATTACAATTTTCTTGACAATTGCATTTTGTTTTTAACACTAGACTCAAAGCTAAAGTGTATGTGGAGGACAACATTGTAAAATCTGCTCGAAAATTTGCTTTTTAAACGATAAAATTGGCGGTTGTAGAAGGCGAAAAGGAAAACATTCAAGTGCGGCTTTTTTTTTTTTGTCGCTTAGTGTATGACAGCGTTTATCATAAGAATATTTTCTTAATAGTTATAATATTATTTTAAAAATGATTTTTATATTATTATAGTAATTTGATGAATTAATTTGTAAGCACTGAAAGAGGCCCACCAAAATTTACATTTGGGTTTATCAACGATATTACATGACGCAAGAGTCAAAGTAATACACATATTTCTCTGCAAAACGATTTCCATAGAAGGGAGAATTAATAAATCAGATATAAACCTTGAAAGTATTTAAAAATATTTCTTTACAAAAGCAACAAACAAGCCACAATAAAAGGGATAATTAATAAATAAAATATACATTTTAACATTATTTAAAGATTATTCTTTCCTTAAATAGTATTTTCAAAAAATCTACTTTTTTGTGTGTGTAGTGTTAAAAAAAAAAAAAAAAAAAAAAAAAAACCTGTTAAATGTTAAGTGTAAATGTTATTTCTGCAATATGAACTTCATGAAATTTTTCGTTGTTCGACTATGTTAAAATAGTAATGACATTAATGATGATAATAGTGTACAAAATTTTCAAATTGGTATGTTAAAATTCAAAAGAGATTTGTCAATATCAAAAATATTTTAAAACTGGTCTGAGGTTTTTAGGATAATTTATTCTTCAGATAATTTCTACGAAGTTTAACAAATTAAGAAATTAACAAACAAATTAAATAAAAAAATAACGTACAAACTAACATGCTGTAAACTAACTACCACTAACGTACAAACTAACACGTCCTATAAATGGACACTTCACCTATTTAGTGATTTTCGTATTCCTCAAGCCTAAAATGTGTGTAAAAGTCAAAAACTGAGATAGAAACTTTTTTCGAATACCTAAATTATTCGTTCTTTATAACAAGATCAGAACTAAAATTATAAACTGTAAAAGTTAATACAATGGAAATAATCACCAGGAAAGCAAAAGGTTTTTGGGAGCAAGCCTATTGACTGAACTAGGGTCCTAGTCATGAGAGGAAGTGTCCTCCATGGGAGTCTTTCTAAGAGGTCTTATCCCGTATTTACGCAAGCTTCGGAGAAAACCACGGAAAACTCCGGACGGCTAGGTCGAAGAACGCGAGATGGGATCGAACCCGGCATCTCACGTCTATCAGTTTTGAGCGCAGAACCGCTCGGATATTGATGGGCCCTGTAAAGCAAATGGCAAAGTTATGACGAAAATGATATCAATGAAAGCGTATTTCCGTGTGTTATGAAAGTTACACTTTCGTTTTTTCACTCCTTATGTTAAATTTTGTTTAACTCTCTATTGATCAAACAAGAAATATTACAAAGCTTCATTCTTGTGTCTTTTATTACTTGGATAAAATAATGAAATTTTTATTCGAAGGACTTTAAATATAATTATAATTATCTTGCCTACATCTCTTAGTTTCAGAAGTTATGAGTCTCGACGGAATCAAGCATTATTTTTGAAACCAATTAAACATATTTCTTAAGAATAAATAAATAAATAAATAAATAAATAAATAAATAAAATAATAAAATAAATTCTTTTTTTCGCTTGTTGATAGCTTAAGAAATTTCTAATTGTTAAAAACTGCGATGCATTTGTAAATACTAATACTAATAATAATAATAAATTATTTATTTATTTTTTTCGCTTGTTGATAGCTTAAGAAATTTCTAATTGTTAAAAACTGCGATGCATTTGTAAATAATAATAACAATAAATTATTTATTATTATTTTTTTCGCTTGTTGATAGCTTAAGAAATTTCTAATTGTTAAAAACTGCGACGCATTTGTAAATAATAATAATAATCATAATAATAATAATAAATTAAATTGAATCTTTTTTCAATATTTAAATGTTATAATATATAAAAATGTATAAATGAAACTTGAATAATAAAAATAATAATTTTCAACATATCTGAAACGAAAAAAAAAAAAAAAAAAAAAAAAAAAAAATCTGAAAACGTACGTATAAAAAGTGCGTACAAAATGAACGTATAAATAATTTTAGTTTTAATTCCATTTTTTCCTTTTCTTTCTTTCTTTTTTTGGTCATTTTTATAGATTGTTTAGTTACATATCTACATATATTCAATTTATATTCAATAATTTAAGGAATGAATAAAACATTTCATAAATAAAACTTTTATCTAGTTCCATTCCTTTTAAATTTCAATATGCGGATTTTTCATCTAATATTTCTTTTATATAAAATTTGAATCCCCTCATTAAAAGAAAATATACATTTTTAATATTATTTTTGAATTATTTAATTTACCATAACTTTTGATATTCAAAAGCAATAATAAATATTTTTTCTTCATCTGGCTCAGGTAATTAGCACTACATTTATTTGTAATTATGAGTTTATTTATGTCATTCTGTATTTCATGTAAAATAAACCATTAATTGCTATACTAATGAAAAGAAATATCCAATTATTTTGAAAAAAGACAACTTGATTACTGATAAACGCTATCATTTAATTTTAACGAGAGTAAATTTGTTCAAGAATGTATTTATCTCCATCAACTATAAGTGAAAGATTATTTATAAACAAGAAATGTGTTGCTACTGACATGTGAATTGTTTTCCTTTCCTTTCTACACGGGGAAAATAAATTCCCTCTTTTGGACATCACTATTCGAAAATGAGTTTCACGTGCGCCACTCACAGCGACTGCTCATTAAGTAAGGGGGTGAAAATCACTTGGATTTTCCCGTATAGAGAGAAGTTTGTTAGGAATTCACACCCCGTTTTCTAAAGGTTAATACCCTTGCTCGTTTGAAGAAATACATCAGGAACACCGATTGCACCCGAATTCTACGTAAACTCACCGGTAAAATGCTCAGAATATCTTGTCAGATAAAACTGTATTATAAAGGTGCAAAAGTTCAAAACTATAAATAACATTTCAAAAGATATTAATATTCTTGCAAATCTTACGCAGAACTTTGACCCTTTCAATTCCTAAGAATTGAATTATTACGTTGACACGTTATAAACACAGCGTTGCCAGATCGCGCGACGTTTTCATTGGACAGTCACCTATAATTTTGAGAAGTGATATTTGATGTATATAATCGACTGTTTATTGTGTATTATGTAAATCAAACATCATTTCGCAAAATTATTGGTGACTAGTAAATTAAAAAGTCGCACAATCTGGCAACACTGTATAAACATTCAAATTTTCAATACATTATATCTCTTGTATGTTGATTGCCTTCTCAAGTATGTAAAGCTTTAAATATTAAAAAATATATTTATATTTATAGATGTTAAAAAATATTGGTCAATATTACATAGCTGAGAATAGTTTAATTTATTCCGGAGTACTTTTAGCCCTGCCTTTATTTCGCACCACTGTCATACTCTCCAACATACTAATTAATATTCAGTAGCATTGTTAGCCCCGCCTTCTTTTTCATACCAGCGTATTTTTAGAGTATTTTTCTTCTTATTTAATCACAATTGCATTTGGGTAATATTATTCTAAAAATTTACTTGTGCTTTATTTATAGAAAAATTTCCTCCAATATATAGACAAAATTACTTCTAATCAATAAGTGGTACAAAGTAAAGGCGGGGCTAAAAGTAATCCGGAATAAATTAAAATATTGGCAGCTATGATATTACCAAATGTCAGAGACAGTGAGCGAAATCAAATAAAAATTATATAAATATTTTTAAAGAGGATGTCGATTTATATTGGCTGATATTAATTTTTGATATGGCCAATACTATTTTTCTACCTGGTCATGTATGAGCATATTTGCACACTTAGCTCTTTTTGGCTACTAGAAAATTTTAATAGAAATATACATTTTATTTTATCAATGAACCGTAACAATTTTCACTGATTAAAATAAGTAAATTTTTTATTAAAGTTTTCCGGTAGCCAAAATTGCTAAGTTGGCAACTATGAGTAAGAGAAGCTTAGTAGCTAGTTTGAGTAAAATTCTACAGATTACAACAGAGTTGTCAACATTTTAATTCATTCCGAAGCAATTTTTAGACTTTCCATTATTACGTACCATCTTTTTTTTCTTTAAGAGTAATTTTTTCTTAGTTATCGCAATTCTACAGTGGAGGAAAATATTCTATTATAGAAATAGAATAGTGCGAATTGAAGACGATCCTCAGAGCATTCCCGAATAAATTAAAAGGTTGGCCATTATGTTATGGCAGGTCTACAGGAAAATCCTGCCCAAATGAAAAGTGACTGACGAATTATTTTTTATGTATTTATTTATTTTTTTAATAATGTTTATATGACACGTCACCATATTTTTTTCGTAAATATTACATAAATTCAGGGATCAACGTAGTCACCTTTTTAAATATCTTTTTATTTATTTTTATTTATTTTTATTATTATTTTTCTTAACCTATAGATTTATAAAAAAAATTAGTGGTTTAAAAAATGTGATTTCGCCGACCCCTGTAAATAATATCATGTATAAATTGGTAGTTTTACCTTTTTTTTTCATTCTATTTGACTTCAACGCATGAATTGGTTTCTGTCTTCTTTTTAAACATATCATACTTTAATAAGTTACAAAGAGATAACATTATCTGTTCGTTAAGTTGTTAAAGTATGAAGCCTATTCCTATAATTTATTTTTGCATTTCACTTTCTCTTAGCATTAAAGAATCGAGGGGCAAAAATTTACGCTATAAACTATTTAACATTGTCATATTGAGCGTTTCATACTTTTAACAATTTAAAAAGAGATAACATCATCTCTTTGTAAGTTGTTATAGTTTGAAATATATTCCTATTATTTATTTTTGTATGTCAAATTCGCTTAGCATTAAAGAATGACAGGACATTAATTTACGATATTAATTATTTTACTTTGCTTTTTTTTTTTTTTTCCTGCACGATAAATACATTTTTCCAAAACTTGGCAGTATCACCGTTCTTTTATTTATTTGAATTTATTTAGAATATATATATATATATATATATATATATATATATACATGTTTTCATTCATTGTGATAAGACCTGATATCGATATCTTGACTTGATGGGGAAATGCACGCTTCGTTCTAAAGATACAAAAGATTTGTGGACTGGAACAAAACCGTTTCAACCATTTGTGCTGCTCTGTCCTCGCTGCGAGGACGCTATAATTAAGCTCCAGCTGCAAAAACTCATTCCGGAAAATTTTTAGCAAAATATTACTTTCGTAACATAGCAACGTCCATTGCCCCTTTTTTTTTTTTTTTACTTAAAATTTCTTTATTCTGATTTTGTTTATGATTTTCGGTGGCATTATAAATTAAATGATCCGAATTACATTGCAACGCAAAGGGTTAAGAGGTGTGTCAATATATTACAGACGAAGTGTTCATAGAGACGGTAGAAGCTACGATATCCTTATTTAAGATCTGAAAAAATCATTTCATTATTGTATACAGGAAATATGAAACAATAATTTCGTTTTTCTATACTAGCGATCCGAACATCGCGTCTCCAAAAAATTGAATTAATTCTCCATCTCCTCTTATAAGCGCATCTTTCCAGCAAGCGCTTGCAACACTGCAACAGTTTTCTAAACCATGCGTCTGGATAATACGCATTATTGGCAACGTCATTCCTGTGAAATTCCCGCGAGAAATTTGTTACAGTTGTTAGCTTGTATATTTATTGACCGTTTGCTCTCATTATGATGATGATGATGATGATTACTGAAATGGCGCTTCTAACACATTTGAAAATTTAACCAAATCTGATAGATGTATCAATTTTCAGTCCAACAATGAGAGATATTTCTCAAAGCAGAGAAGTTTTCCACTGAATTACGCTGACAATTAAACTTCGTTCACTGATAATCTAGCTTTACTATTCGAGAACTGCACAAGCAGCTCCTTATGATAAACTTAGAAGATTTTATGTTGAAAGATAAACACGTGTATTTCAGAAAAATTATAAAATTTAATTTTCTAAAGTATTTTCCGATAGAATTAAGAATTAAATTTTATTGTGTGATTAAATTAAGTAAAAGTCTTTGACAATTGTTTTGTTTTCTTTTTTAGATTTCGGGTTTATATTTTTAACAGTCCCTGACAAAATGGAAAAGCGTTTATGAACTGGTTCGCTTGTCAATCCATGCTCACATTTTCTTAAATATTTCTAAAATGCCTTGAAACTAATATATGTAATTCAGTTTCTCTAACCATGTTTTTCACTGAAAATGGCATGAACAGCATGACTGATTGATTCGTTTTATAGGAGTTTACAAAGGGATTAAAGTATATCATTGTCTATAAAAGAATCTTCTTTAACCCCTTGATTACGGGCATAACTAAGCACATCAGTAATTTCATGGTAAATACAGTGTCAGTCAAGAACAAAGACGTTTCGCCTTTCACCACTACTTTCTGGCGATGACGACTATCCTATTTAACACGAAAACCAGTTTTAATTTTTAAACTTTAGAATAACGTCAAATAGTGGGGCTTGCTGTTTAAATTAGGAAAATAAGTCGACTAGAAAGTGTTGTTAAATTGCACAGGCCGTCCATTGCATAGCTGCTAACATTTTAATTTATTCCAGAGTATTTTTAGCCCTGCCTTTATTTCGCATCACTTTATATATAAAAACGTTTTCTCCAGTATAATACTGATAAAACTAAAAATTCCATAAAATAATAATAATAATAATAATAAATCAAAGTAAATTGTATGAAATAAAGGCGGGCCTAAAACTACTTTTAAATATATTAAAATGTTGGCATCTATTAACGCCCGGCGGAATACAATTCAGGCATGTTAATTCACTTATTGACGACTTTCAAAGAATTAAAGCCGATTTCATTCCTCCTTTTTTTTTTTTTTTAATACAGCACAAAACTTGTGGCTCTTGATTATAAATGACCAAAATTTCCTTCACCCTCATCTCAAAGGTTTAATTAGTTTGCTGCTAACCAAAATAGAAAATCAACCCAGTAAACCAAAAATACCTTGAAATTTTATATTTAAAAAAAAGCTTTACAATGAATTTTTACCAATTCTGTTAACAATATGACAAATAAATCTGAATTTCACAGGATATTTTATAGAACTCAGTAGTCAAAAATAAAAATGGAACATTACTTTGTTTAAAAACTTAAAAAATCTGTGAGAAACTGATTTGTTTGTTTAGCACATGCAGTAAAACATTTATTTATTGTTTTATAGTTAACGTTTCATTTGGTATAGTAAAAATCATTGTTTAATTCTTTCAAAGTTCTTTTTTAATTTTTTTTTTTTTTTTTTTTTCGTACATATAATTCCATAATTATCAACAGAAACAAAAATAACTTTTTTTTTTCATTATTTCTTCATATTTCATTCTATATAGGACATCTGACTTTTGAAAGTATTGCTAACTATATTTGGGCTACATTTCAGGTATAAATATCTTATATATCCAGGTAAATGTTTGCCATCATAGAAGCCTTAGTAAAGAAATATGCCCTTGTGGCTATAATTAATGATAGAACATATCGCACATCGATTTTTGTACTGTTTTTTACTCACTTTCTGTACTGCATGAAGACCAGGACTGATATGAATAAAAATTAGAATGCCAGAAATTTTAATATGTAGTTTAAATAATTTAAAAAAAAATATTCTGTTAGAAGTACGTTACAGAATGTTACAGAAGTACGTTACAGTTACGTTACAAAAGCACGTTACATCTGTTAGGTACGTTTCCGAAATGGGATATTTGACAACTAATTGTGGTAGAACAGACGGTGAAAAATTGCAAAACCCTTTTAATTTAGTATTCTTGATCCCCGTTTGTTCTAATTTAAGAAAAGAATTGTTTTATTTCATATCCATTGTTTTGAACCCCTGTATTCGAATGAATTATTTTTGCTGATTTTTTTCTTTGCTGATGTTTTGCAGAAAAACAAACATCTTTGTTCGAATAACTGAAAAATAAATAAATAAAAATAAAAAATGAAGTTACATTACAAACTTTTTGGAAAAAATTACCGACAAAGCTAGGCGTTTCAATATTTAATAGAAAAAACATATTTATCTTAATTACTGGCAGAGAAAAAAATTATACCCGCTGCGGGAGCTTTGGCGTCTAATGGGTTAAATAGACAATTAGTCAAGTGTATAAATAAATGTTGAGCTCATATGTAAAAATTAGAGCTGGAAATAATAATGGTACAATAAATTTGCCTTTGTGAGAATCCTGATGGAAATTTTCCAAGCTTCAAAATCTGTAGTTCTGCTTATTGTTCCTAATGTCCTCTGAAATGTCGCTTCTTCTGAACAAAAAAAAAAAAAAAAAAAAAAAAAAAAAAAAAGCTTTAAAAGATTATGTTCATTTTCAAAGTGAGATATCATCTGCATAGTCACTATAGCCCGCTAAATAACCTATTATTTAGTACGAACTCTTTCTTTCTTTTTTTTTTTTACTTTTAATTATTTATATAGTTATTTTTTAAACCGCCTTACTAAGATATTACTATATTCTGACCTAATTGTACTACGTTTCTAATTAAATGTTTAAAATATTCCTAAAATATTCCAGTGTTTCTAGACTTTCGACTGTTTTATTCAATTATCACCAATATATTTGAGAAGTGATATTTGACATACATAATAGGCGATCTTTCTGATCAATTTGTCTATTATATATATCAAATATCTGTTATGAATATTATTGGTGGTTACTGAATAAAAAAATCGCAATGTCTGGCAACAGTACATTATTCTAGCGATAATTCACCGAACTTTGTACCTTTCAATTCCAAACAACTAAATTATTTTTTGGAAATATTATCGTTATTCAATTATCCAATACCATTGTTCTATTTTTCCTAGTGTTCTGGGCTACACGAAGCTTTATTCATCTTGCCAACTTAACACTCTTTGGCAACCAGTAAATTTTAATAAAAATTTTTCGTTTATCTAATCAGTGAAAACTCTTACAGTTTACTGATTACATAAAATAAATGTTTCTGTTAAATTTTTTTGGTAGTCAAAAAGTGCTAAGTTGGCAACTATGGGTAAGAGAAGCTTAGTTTTTAGCCTTTCCATTATTACGTACCATCATTTTTTTTTAAGAGTAATTTTTTCTTAGTTATCGCAGTTCTACAGTGGAGGAAAATATTCTAGAAATAGAGTAGTGCGAATTGAAGACGATCCTTAGAGCTTTCCGGAATAAATTAAAAGGTTGGCCATTATGTTATGGCAGGTCTACAGGAAAATCCTGCCCAAATGAAAAGTGACTGACGAATTATTTTTTATGTATTTATTTATTTTTTAATAATGTTTATATGACACATGATCATATTTGTTTCGTAAATATTACATAAATTCAGGGTTCAACGTAATCACCTTTTTAAATATCTTTTTCTTTAATTTAATTTTTTTTTTTTTAAACCCATAGCTTTATAAAAAAAATTAGTGCTTTAAAAAATGTGATTTCGCCGACCCCTGTAAATAATATCATGTATGAATTGAGAGTTTTATCATTTTTTTCATTCAATTTGGCTTCAACGCATGAATTGGTTTCTATCCTCTTTTTAAGCATATCATACTTTAATAAGTTACAAAGAGATAACATTATCTGTTCGTAAGTTGTTAAAGTATGAAGCCTATTCCAATCATTTATTTTTGCATTTTACTTTCTCTTAGCATTAAAGAATCGAGGGGCAAAAATTTACGCTATATACAACTTAACATAGTCATATTGAGCGTTTCATACTTTTAACAATTTACAAAGAGATAGCATCATCTCTTTGTACGCTATTATAGTTTGAAATATAGTCCTATTATTTATTTTTACATCTCAAATTCTCTTAGCATTAAAGAATGGCAGGGCATGAACTTACGATACTAATTATTTTATTTTATTTATTTATTGATTTTTTCTGCACGATAAATACATTTTTCCAAAATTTGGCAGTATCACCATTCTACTATTTATTTGAATTTATTTAGAATATATATATATATATTTCATTCATTGTCTGAAGGCTTGATATCGACGTCTTGACTTGATGAGGAAATGCACGCTTCGTTCTAAAGATAAAAAAGATTTGTGGACTTGAACAAAAACGTTTCAACCCTTTGTGCTGCGCTGTCCTTTCTGCGAGGACACTGTTATTAAGCTCAAACTGCAAAAACTCATCTCGGAAATTTTTTAGCAAAAATTACTTTCATGACGTAGCAAAGAAGTCCTTTTTTTTTTTTTTTTTTTTTTTTTTTACTTAAAATTTCTTTTATTTTGATTTTGTTTGTGAATTTCGGTGGTATTATAAATTAAATGATCCGAATTACATTGCAACGCAAAGGGTTAAGAGAAGGGCCTGTTAATATATTAGAGGCGAAGTGTTCATAGAGACGGTAGAAGCAGCGATATCGTTATTTAAGATCTGAAAAGATCAACTCATTATTATATACAGGAAATATGAAACAATAATTTCGGTTTCTACACTTGCCATCCGAACCTCGCGTCTCCAAAAAATTGTATTAATCCTCCATCTGCTCTTATAAGCGCATCTTTCCAGCAAATGCTTGCAACAGTTTTCTGAACCATGCCTCTGGATAATACGCATTATTGGCAACGTCAATCCTGTGAAAATCCCGCGAGAAATTTGTAGCAGTTGTTAGCTTGTATATATACTGAACATTTGCACTCATTATTATGACGATATTATGACGACGATTACTGAAATGGCGCTTCTAACACATTTGAAAAGTTTAACCAAATCTGATAGATGTATCAATTTTCAGTCCAACAATGAGAGATATTTCTCAAAATAGAGAAGTTTTCCAATAAATTGTGCTGACAAGTAAACTTCATTCACTGATAATCTAGCTTTACTATTCGAGAACTGCACGAGCAGCTCCTCATGATAAACTGAGAAGTTTGTCGTTGCAACACATGTATTTCAGAAAATTTTTATATTATAAAAACTAATTTTCGAAAGCATTTTCCGGTAGAAATAAGATTTAAATTTAATTGTGTGATTAAATTAAGTACCGTAATTTCTGGTAGATAACCCAGAGCCTAATTAAGGGGGAAGCACACATTATCTCCGCTCTCACCGGAATATTTTTACAATTATTTTTTACTTCATGTCATAGAAATTCCACGCTTTGACGAGGAAGTGTTTTTTATAAAAAATGAACGGTGTAAAACAATCCAATTTACTCACCGTTATTAGACACCAGAATTCTTTTAAAATAATTTTTAATGAGAATTTTCTGTTTATTATAGGAGGAAAGTATTTCTTAAAAAATAACGGTATAAGTATAAATAATGTGTGCTTCCCCCTTAATCAGGCTCTGAGATAACCCGCAGGTAAGATCTGTCATTTCTCCACCAGAAATTTTATTTAATAGAGATATCTATACTTTTTCGAAGGAAGAGCTCGTACAAATATAAATTTATTTATGAATTGAAATTTCTGGTAAAAAACTGGATTATATAACCTGCGGGGTATCTACCAGAAATTACGGTAATTGTGTTTCATAATTGTTTTGTTTTCTTTTTTTGATTTCGGGTATATATTTTTGACACTCCCTGACAAAATGGAAAAGCGTTTATGGACTGGTTCGCTTGTCAATCCATGCTCACATTTTCATAAATATTTCTAAAATGCTTCGAAACTAATATAGGTACTTCAGTTTCACTAACCATGTTTTTCACTGAAAATGGCAGGAACAGCATGACTGATTTGTTTTATAGGAGCTTACAAAGGGTCACAATCATTACAGTTATTGTCTATAAAAGAATCTTCTTTATCCCCTTAATTACGGGCATAACTAAACACATTTAGAACGCTGAACGCAAAAATCTCGACCTTCATCAATTTTTGAACGGGAAAGGCGTGGTTAGATAATTTACCCTGCCAACAGTTTTTATTCTATCAGTAATTTAATGGTAAATACAGTGCCAGTCAAAAACAAAGACGTTTTGCCTTTCACCACTACTTTCTGGCGATAACGACTATCCTATTTAACACGAAAACCAGTTTTAATTTTTAAACTTTAGAATAACGTCAAATAGCGGGGCTTGCTGTTTAAATTAGGAAAATAAGTGGACTAGAAAATGTTGTTAAATGGCACAGACCGTCTATTGCATAGCTGCTAATATTTTAATTTATTCCAGAGTATTTTTAGCCCTGTCTTTATTTCGCATCACTTTATATATGTAAACGTTTTCTCCAATATAATAATGATAAAACAAAACTTTCCATATAATAATAATAATAAAACTGAAAATAAATGATGTGAAATAAAGGCGGGACTAAAAATACTTCTAAATATATTAAAATGTTGGTATCTACGCTATTGACGCTCGTTGGAATACAATGTAGGCATGTTTATTCGCTTATTGTCGACTATCAATTAACTAAAGCACCATTTCACTATTTTTTTTTTATATATATACAGGAGAAAAGTGGTGGCTCTTGCTTATAAATAACCAAAATTTCCTTCACCCTCATCTCAAAGGTTTAATTAGTTTGCTGCAATTATCAGTAAACCCGAAATACCTTGAAACTTTATATTAAAAAAAAAAGTAAGCCTTACAATGAATTTTTACCAATTCTATTAACAATATGACAAATAAATCTGAATTTCACAGGATATTTTATAGAACTCAGTAGTCATAAATAAAAATGGAATATTGCATTGTTTAAAAACTCTGTGAGAAACTGATTTGTTTGCATAGGCAGTAAAACATTTATTCATTGTTTTATAGTTAACGTTTCATTTGGTATAATAAAAATCATTATTTAATTCTTCCAAAGTTCTTTTTTAATTTTTTTTTCGTACATATAATTCCATAATTATTAGCAATCTTATCAACAGAAACAAAAATAAAAATTTTCTTTCATTAGTTCTTCATATTTCATTCTATATAGAACATCTGACTTTTGAAAGTATTGCTAACTATATTTGGGCTACATTTCAGGTACAAATATCTTATATATCCAGGTAAATGTTTGCCATCATAGAAGCCTTAGTAAAGAAAAGTGCCCTTGTGGCTGGCTATAATACATGATAGAACATATCACACATCAATTTTTGTGCTGCTTTTTACTCACATTCTGTACTGGATGAAGAACAGGGCTGACATGAATGGAAATTAGGATACCAGAAATTTTATAAAGTATTTTTTTTTTTTTTCTATAACCCATTAAACGCCGCTATATGAATCCCACTAAAAATTGATGAATTTTCGTATATTTTGTGTTTCAACCTGCATTTCTAATCACATGTAGTTTAAATAATTTTAAAAAATTATTTTGTTAGAAATTATGGTACATTTCCAAAATGGAAGATTTGACAACTAATTGGGATAGAACAGACAGTGAAAAACTGCAAAACACTTTTAAATTAGTTTTCTTGATCCCCGTTTGTTATAATTTAAGAAAAGAATTGTTTTATTTCATATCCATTGTTTTGAACCTCTGTATTCGAATGAGTTATTTTTGCTGATTTTTTTCTCTGCTGAAGTTTTGCTGAAAAACAAGCATCATTGTTCGAATAACTGAAAAATAAATAAATAAAAATAAAAATAGAAGTTACATTACAAACATTTTGGAAAAAATTACTGACAAAGCTAGGCAATTAAATATTTACAGAGCTGCCAACCTAATCCGGCAAATTGTTAGTACCGCCCTTTTTTCTACACCACTTAATTTTTAGAGCATTGTTCTACTTAATTCATTATAGATACATTTGAAGAGAATTGCTCTAAAAATTTAGTGGTGTAGAAAAAGGGGCGTTTTTCAATAGGCGTAAACAATTTGCCGGATTAGGTTGGCAGCTCTGTATTTAATATTTAAAAGAAAAAACATATTTATCTTAATTACTTGCAGAGAAAAAAATTCTTTAAAAAATTATTCCCGCAGCGGGAACTTTGGCGCCTAATGTGTTAAATAGATATAGACAATTAGTCAAGTGTATATATAAGTGTTGGGCGGCTCATATGTAAAAATTAGTGCTGGAAATAATAATGGTACAATAAATTTGCCTTTGTGAGAATCCTGATGGGAATTTTCCAAGCTTCAAAATCTGTAGTTTTGCTTATTTTTCCTAACGTGAAATGTCGTTTCTTCTGGAAAAAAAAAAAAAAAAAAAAAAAGGTTTAAAAGATTATGTTCATTTTCAAAGTGAGGTATCATCTGCATAGCCCGCTAAAACCTATTATTTAGTACGGAATCTTTTTTTTTTTTTTTTTTTTTTTTATTTTAATTATTTATATAGTTATTTTTGAAACCGCCTGACTAAAATATTACTATATTCTGACCTAATTGTACTACGTTTCTAATTAAATGTTTAAAATATTCCTAGGGGTATCAATATTCCAGTGTTGCCAGACTTTCGACTTTTTTATTCAATAATCACTAATAATTTTGAGAAGTGATATTTGACATACATAATAGATGATCTTTCAGTTCAATTTGTCTATTTGATATATTAAATATCTGCTCTGAATATTATTGGTGGTTATTGAATAAAAAAATCGCAATGTCTCGCAGCACTACATTATTCTAGCGATCATTCACTGAACTTTATACCTTTCAATTTCAAACAATCAAATTATTTTTTGGAAATATTATCGTTATGCAATTATCTGTTAAAATTTTCTGTTAAAATTTTCTGGTAGCCAAAAAATGCTAAGTTGGTAACCATGGTTTTATCAAGCAAGTTTTAATAATTTTTGCTGTGATATGCATATTCGATCGCAGGTCGCGTTCGTCGGCCTAGCCGTTAGGAGTTTTCCGTGGTTTCCTTTGAAACTTGCGTAAATATGAGCTACGATTACTTAGAAAGACCTCCGCAGACGGCACTCCCTCCTCAATCTTAGTAGCCTAGGGCAATCATTCGGCCTTATTCCCAAACACCAAAACCCACACTTAATAATTTCCCATTGAATATATTAAGTCCTCATGAAAATTTTGTTCATTTGAAAAGTTACACAGAAAATTTTTATTCAATAAAGCATATATGATTCTTAACAAATTATTTTCTTAAATCAATTGCACAGATTTTTTTCGGTAGTTTTAAAAATTACGTGGGATGTATGAATGTGCTTCATGTCCTTTTAAGCATATTATTTCTGAAAAAGAAAGAGATTGAAACCCAATTATATGTTTTGACATCATTCTTTCAGTCGCAGCATTAGAAAATTGCCATGTAAAAAATGTATCGCATAAAGTTTAAAATATTGACATATTTTTCACTATTATTGATACTTACAGTGATTTAAGACTTTTCCAAAATGTATCAATATCACCATTCTTCTCATAGTTGCCAACTTTTAGTTTATTTCGGAGCTTTTTTAACCCCACCTTTTCTTCGCACCACTTTATTTTTAGAATTTTTTTTTTCCCAATTTATAACTACAATTAAATAAAAAATAATTACTCTTGGAAGAAAGAAAAAAAATGTGGTGGTGAACAGAGGCTAAAATGCTCTGGAATAAATTTAAATGTTTGCAATCCTGTTCTTCTCCATATTTTGGTCTCTGAATAATATTCACCGTTCGTTATCGAAAGCTTTTTTGTTGACATCTTGACATTATCATACTTGCCAACATGCTAATTAATATTCCGTAGTATGTTAGCTCCGCCTACTTTTTCACACCAGTATCTTTTTAAAATATTTTTTTTTAATTATTTAATCATAATTGCATTTGGAGTATATTCCTATAAAAATTTACTGGTGTGAAAAAAAGGGCGTGGCTAACAACACTACGGAATATTAATTAGGTCGTTGGCAAGTATGCTTTAAAAAAGATCATCTAAGAGTACGCTATATAAGAAGTTAATATAAAAATGGTTCTAGGGAAGTGGAAACAGAAAGAAATATAAAGATTTTTTTTTTTAATGTTAATTATTCAATCTGTATGTGCAAAGTAAGAAAAATGGATAAAAGTGTATTATTTCCAATCTTTACTCACAAAGGTTTTTCATAGAAATACACCAAGATTGTTCCTGGTTGTGTGATCAAATTCATATATCGATAGTGCAGTAAACGAAAAAATAAAATTCGACTTAAGGGCCCGCTTCACTCAACGCCGCCGGAAGCCGAAGCTAGTGTTATTCTATGGGAAGTTTTTCTTTACAAATAACTTATTAACTAATACATATTTTTAAATTCCGTTTTCACATTCTGAAAATTTCCAGCTGTTAAATTGACGGACCTTTTTTAAAAATGTATTTTTTTATTTTTTAATATTTTATTTTGAAGCTTCAAAATACGAATTTTCAATATGTGAATTTTTTTCATTTTGCAGTTTCAAAATAAAATATTAAAAATTTAAAAAATACATTTTTAAAAAAGGTCCGTCAATTTCACAGTTGGGAATTTTCTGAATGTGGAAACAGAATTTAAAAATATGTATTAGTTAATAAGTTATTTGTAAAGAAAATTTCCCCATAGAATAACATTGGCTCGGGCTTCCGGCGCGGTAAGTGAAGAGGGCCGTTAACCAAAAAGATTTTATTTGTAAACTATTTCACAGAAACGTTACAATATTTATGGTAAATAATGTTGCGTATCAGTTTGTCGCAACCTAAATCTAGTATTTCTATATCATTTCCACAAAACAGTTTTGATTTATATTTATTAACTACTAGCAAACCCGTGCGAAATTTCCTCACTTTATTTCTTTTCTTATTTACTTTTAAAATTTGAAACTTATAAACATTATACCAATTTCACCACCTAATTAAAATTTTAATTTACCAGAAGTCAAATTATTATTAAAACAACCAAATAAATACTGTGCAATAGTAAAACCAGAATCATTTAAAGAAAAGTTTCAAAATAAAATTCATGATTGACGACTCAGTTTTCATACTTCCACCGGCAGTACAGTTTTAGTAAAGGATCCCCGATGACGCCTTTTAAATTTTTATCGGCAAGAATGCAATGACATTTTATTTATTGTGGCGTAATTTTCTGTTAAAAAAAAAAAAAAAAAAAATCCTTTTTTGATTATACTTTTTATGATTGCGTTTTTTAGTCAATTTATGATAATAATTCATATTCTGTTTATGTCTTTAAAATATTGCTAGGTTTCAAATGACGCTTGCAAAGATTCGGAAGAAATAACTTTTAAAAATACATTTTCCATAAAATAATGTCATCATACAAATGCCGTCATATTTTCTTATTAGATCATCGAGCTGAGTCCGCGTGCTTAAATATTGTTCAATTTTAAATATTATTTTTTATCCTCGAGTATTTTATTAATTTCACCACTATCGTATCGTTTCGCCAAAAAATAATTGGAACCGGTTCACGTTAGAGAAATATTATGTAGATTGTTCTTTTCATTTGTATTTTAATTAAGGATGGAAACACAGGATATGATAAATATTCTCTAAAAAAAAATGAGTTAAATTGAACGCGTGTCATTTGTTAATTATATTAAAAACACTTTAAACAGACGTAAAATTAAATTTTATTTAACCCTTTGCGGCGCAAGACAATTTGAAACATTTAAATTATACTACCACCGGAATTCATGAACTAAATTAAACTAAAAGAAATTTTAAATTTTAAGGTTTAAAAAACCGGCCTTTTCTGATATGTTATAAACGTGAATTTTTGCTAAAATATTTCCGGGATGAATTTTTGCAGCTGGATCTTAAATTTTGCGTCCTCGTGGCGAGGACACCGCGCGTTAAGGGGTTAAAAGATGTTAAAAAAATTTATCCGAAGCTTTTCGCTTTAGTAGTAAAGCATCATCAGGGATTTTTATTATTCGTTTCCAATGAGCAGTTTTTAAATATTTTTTTTATTTTCACAGTCAACAGTTAAGTCTTTTAATAACGTGAATATCAGCGAAGTCAATTTGATGTCCCGTAAAGGTTGGATCAATGAGCTATTTTATTAAATTTTAGGGTTAAATATTATAATAATGATTTCCTTAAATAAAATACAAATGAAAAGAACAATCTACATAATATTTCTCTAACGTGAACCAGTTCCCTGACCTATGTATTTTATTTTTCTTAGCTCCTTGATCCAACCTTTACCGGACTTCAAATTGACTTCGCTAATATTCATATTTTGAAAGACTTAACTGTTGACTGTGAAAAGAAAAAATATTTAAAAACTGCTCATTGGAAACGAATAATAAAAATCCCTGATGATGCTTTACTATTAAAGCGAACAGTTTCGGACAAATTTTTTTAACATCTTTTAAATAAAATTTAATTTTACGTGTGTTTAAAGTGTTTTTAATATAATTAACAAGATATGATACTTGAAAAAAAAAAAAAAAAAAAAAAGTCGTCACCATTTTGAAGTAGACCACCATAAATAATGTTTAGCAACATCAAAATTAAAAAAATAAAAAAGACTATCCGTCGAAAATAAATTTATGTTTAGGACAAAGTTTTAATTTATGAATTACACTAAAAAAGATAGTTTCGTAATTTGGTCCTTAGAAATCTCTACCGTGGGTCTCGCATTGTACATGGTGCGCTAAAATGAGTGTTAGCTTGGCAGTCCTTAATCGAAAAAGTAACTTTTTTTTTTTTTTTTTTTTTTTTTTTTTTCCGCGAAAGGAATCGTAAGAAAATGAATGACCCAGTTTCTGAATAATGATTAAACCCTGAGGAAACCTCAAGGCTCAACAGATTGAAATAAAAAATTTAAATTAAAATTAAATCCAAGATAAATTTATATATATAATTTCTCGTTATTTCTAACGTTTTCTTCCCTTAATATATTTTTTTCATTGTTTTGTTTCCTCAATGCTTTCAAAAGTACATAAATAAAATCGAAGTGCAATCAGCAAAGAAAAACAAAAGAAGCCCTAAATTCGTTATAAGTTGTCGAAGAAATATGTGGTTGATACCAATCGATATGTAATAACGTCTAGTTTATAATGGTATAGTTACATTTTGCTTAATGGGTCGTCTACATATTAAAACTGGCATCAACTTCATTTCTTTCAATGAATTTTTTTTCAATCCCATTTTTTATAATTTATTTGAATTCTTTGGATCAAATCATCGCGGAAAATTGTATAGTTTATATATTTTGCTCAATTTTTAATAGAGTTATAAGCTGTCGAAATATGAGGATGCTAATGTTAAATAAATGTCACAAACATTAATTCATATCTTCCAAAAAAATTATGATATTCAAATTCTGTTTTTTATACGATAAAATGAAGTGACCCAAACATATTCCATGCACATTTTTAATAAAAAAAAAAAAAAAAAAAAAAAAACACATTTTTTTAATTATGAAAATTATTAATAATTTCATATTTGAAAATATTATGAACCATGACCTATGTTAATTTTTGCATGAATGGAACGGGCATCATCAAAAACACGGGTTTCCAAATTTACAGCTCGTTCCTAACATTACTTTTTGAGCTACAGTGATATTTCACTTTTTACTGTTATTAGGAGGCCACCACTTATAATTTGTATCCTCTGTGAGTAAATACTGAATAAAATAATGGATTTTTTTTTTTTTTTTTTTTTTTTAAGTTTCTAATATCTATTATTGAAACAAAGCGCAATATTATTTATTTTCGATTATTCTAATTACAGCGTAAATTTATTATGGGAAAAGAATTAAAAAAAAAGTATTATGTCCAATTACTTTTAAACAGAGCTGCCTACCAAATCCGGCAAATTGTTAGTACCGCCCCTTTTCCCACACCACTAAATTTTTAGAGTAATTCTCTTCAAATATATTTTCGATGAATAAAGAAAACAAAAACTCTAAAAATTAAGTGGTGAAGAAAAAGGGGCGGTACTAACAATTTGCCGGATTAGGTTAGCAGCTCTGTTTTAAAGATATAGATTTAAGACATTTTATATTAAGCATTCAAGTACAGTAGACGACTGCAGAACGGGGAATAATCGTTCTGCGCAATAGGGAACCGTTTTATGTGGGACATTCTTTATCAGAGCAATTTATGCAAATTCAGTCCGATGCAGAAATTTTTTATTTTATTATATTTTGTTGTTTTGCTTTATTTTTTATTGGTTTCTAAGTAAGATTTCGATGTTTACTATACATATTAACCTATTTTCGTAAAATTAACGCATTGCAGGCGGGAAATTCTGATAGCATTCCAAAATTATAATAAAATTACCCTCTGGCTTTTTCTAAAACAATACTTTACTTTAAACTAGTATGTTGTGGCCACCACAAGACTTTCTTCTATATTTACCTATACATATTCAATCAGTAACAATATTTAAAAAAAAAAAAAAAAAAAAAAAAAAAAGTACGATTTTTTTTTTTGTTAAAAGTAAAAAAAAATCGATAACTTTGTTTTAAATTATCACAGATTTATAGTTCAACCATTCCTTTTAAAGGTATTGACGAGACCTTTCGAAAGATACCCATCTTGAAAATATATGTCCCCCCCAGGGGGGGAAGCGATGCCCCCCCATGCAGAAAATTTTTTTCCTAGTTACATACTACTATTATCAATAATTCATATTAATTTTACAATCACAAGTTTAAAACAACTCTAATTATGCACATTTATACGAATATTTGTCCTATGCTGCCATGTTAAAAATTTATATAAAATGCTATCACAGCGCCACCTGTTGAGCTATTGATCCCCAAACATAATCAGCACCAGTTTATGTCGGGGACCAACTAAATACCAAGTTTGGTTAAATTTCGTTAAAAAAAAAAAAAAAAAAAAAAAAAATGCGATATTTTTCTAAGTTTTTTTTTGTTAAAAGTAAAAAAAATTGATAACTTTGGTTTAAATTATCACAGATTTATCGTTCAACCATTCGTTTTAAAGGTATTGACGAGATCTTTCGAAAGATACCCATCTTGAAACTTTGCCCCCCCCCGGGTGGGAACTCCCCCCCCCGGTGGGGGGGGGGAACCGATGCCCCCACATGCACAAAAAATTTTTCCTAGTTAACTATTACTATTATCAACGAGACCTTTCGAAAGATACCCATCTTGAAAATTTACTTCCCCGGGGGGGGAAACCGATGCCCCCACATGCACAAAATTTTTTTCCTAGCTAACTACTACTATTATCAATAATTCATATTAATTTTACAATCACAAGTGTAAAATAACTCTCTTTATGCCCATTTATACGGAATTTTGTCCTATGCTGAAATGTTAAAAATTTGCATAAAATGCGATCACAACGCCACCTATTGAGCGATTGATCCCAAAATCTAATCAGCACCAGTTTATGTCAGGGTGCAACTAAATACCAAGTTTGGTTAAATTTCATTCATTGGTTCGTGAGATACAGCGTCCACAAAAAACAGACAGACAGACAGACAGACAGACAGACATTTTCTAAAAACTATTAATTCGTGTTCTCCATATCCCAAAACATGTAAATCCATCAAAAAGTGGACTTCGAAAATTTTCGCGAATCCAATACTTTCTCTATATTACATATAGAAGAAAGTAAAAAAAGGTTTTTTGTTTCCTTAATTTTAGTTTGTTTGACTCTTTATAGAACTCCAGCATACATAAAGGAGTGAAATTTACCATTTCGATTGTTGATGACAAAATTTCAGTTATTTAATCATGAATTCGTGAAATAATTTCATGTTTTAGAGAAACGTATAAAGACGTAACGTATTACTCAAAATAGAAATGATTTTGAACAGTGCCTCCATGTTTTTGTCTTTTAGATAATCTGTTCCGCCTGTTGGCGTTATCAGGGATGGAACACGGGCGCATAATTCATACCACTATCAATGTAAGAAAATTTTCTACCTCTTAAATCGACGATATTATAGGTAGAGAAATTCCTTAAACACATTCCGGTATGAATTCTGCGCCCGTGTTCCATCCCTGCGTTATTCATTCAAACTACATTATATCAGAACGAGTTCTTCTATATCCATATTTATTTTACATATGAATATACATATTAATTATACTCTTTGTAGTGAAAGTATTTGTATTCATACTATTTTGTTTATATAAATATGAATATAAGGAATATTCTTAAGAAATATGGTAAAACACAAATTGTGAAAGAAACTCCCACTGGAGTAGTTACAGATTTCCAATGACGTGGATCTACGTCAGCGGTCGCGAAAGTGTTACATATCCTTTCTCATATTTTAGCTTAAATCTTGTTATCTATATTTTTGTATATTATATATTGTTGGTTTGTAAGCCTAAAATTAAATGTAAAATTTTATAGTAACACCGTCATGCGGGGCTTATAGTAAAAAATAAAAATATACCCAAGAGAAGTAGATACATCTTTTTCTTAAATATTAAACATATATATTTTTTTTAACCGCTGTTAATATTACTATCATTAATACTATTATTCTTTTATGTTGGTTTCTAGATTTTTGTAATTCAACATTCTATGGTTCATATGTCTCAAGCTATTTATTTTTTTTCGCATGAAGTGATGCATTTAAGTATTCGATGTTTGATAAATATAAACTATTATAAGCTTTTAATTGGCAAACTAATACAAAACGTTTCCCTAATTACTTACTAATTAAACTTTCTGTACATTTTGCCCGGTGTGAAACTTAATAAATAATCTTTATTCTGTTGTAGATCACGATTTATTTTTTTAAATGTATAGACGGACCCCTAATACATTTTCACGTGTAACTCTATTTAGAATTAATTTAACGTATATAAATAGGTATGTTTTCCGAAATGCCTTGATCTCAGAAATCTGAATCTGAATAGAAATAGGAGTTTTTCACTCAAAAAAAAAAAAAAAAAAAATGAAGTTTATGCCTTTTTCAGTATGTAGATGGTCTTTAAGCAAAATCTAACCATGCCATTAAAAACTAGACGTTACGGCAAAATTAGGTGGGGGGGAGTAGGCGTTTTTTTTTTTTTTTTTTTTTCTTTTCTTTTTGCTGACTGTACAAAATAATCTGCTACATAAATCATTTAAGGCATTACATATTTGGGTTAAACAGTGTTTCCAAAATTTCATTACATACATTTTTCTGTACTACTATATTTGTAGAGTAATTCATATCAATATATAATCATGGGTAAATAAGAAGAAAAATATGCTTCAAGAAAAGTAATGCGAAAAAAAGACAGGTACGTACAATGGCCGGAATAAATTAAAATGTTGTCGTGTCAGCAGTCACCATGCTTCCCCTCCTCATTTCTTAAATACAAGGCTTGGATTTGGGAATAAGGCCAATTGACTGCTGTAGGTCCTAGGTTTGAGGGGGAGTGCCCTCCCTGTGGGTTTTTTAAGGGGGTCCTAGTCCATATTTACGCAAGTTTCGGAGAAAACCACGGAAAACTCCGAACGGCTAGGCCGATGAGCGAGACCTGGAAATCGAACCCGGCACCTCACGTCTACCAGCTTTGAGAGCAGAACCGCTCGGCCGCTAATGGGCCTTCTTAACTAC
Source organism: Salticus scenicus (assembly GCA_963930645.1). Classification (NCBI taxonomy): domain Eukaryota; kingdom Metazoa; phylum Arthropoda; class Arachnida; order Araneae; family Salticidae; genus Salticus; species Salticus scenicus. Next base: position 162,300,626 of record OZ005658.1, read on the forward strand.
AATGTAGAGATGCCAATTTATTTCAAAACTGCCAACCAAATCCGGCAAATTGTTAGTACCGCCCCTTTTTCTACACCACTTAATTTTTAGAGTAATTCTCTTCAAATATATTTACGATGAATGAAGAAAACAAATACTCTAAAAATTAAGTGGTGTAGAAAAAGGGGCGTTTTTCAATAGGCGTTAACAATTTGCCGGATTAGGTTGGCAGCTATGTTATTTTATTCTGGAAGGCTTTTAGCCCCGCCTTTATTTCATACTACTTTCTTTTTGAGAGTGTTTTTTTTTTCTTATTTTATCCTAATAATATATTGGACAAAATTATTTTATAAACAAAGTGCTCCGGAATAACTAAAAATGTTGACAACTCTGACAATGTGAAATACTAATAAAATCTTAAGTGCTTTACAGCAGTATAAATGTACATTTTACTGGTATCATGTCGAAGTTTATTTTATTTTTCTTCCCCTTCCACAAATGAATCAATTTATATATATATATATATAATCCAATCTGATAAAAAAAAATCTTATACCAGGAAAAAAATTTTTCTTACAAATCTGAATCTACATAATATATATCTCACATTAATATTTTCACCATAAATTCTAAAAGGGGAACTTTATAAATATTTATTTTCCATAATTATTATTATTATTAGTGCCTTCTATATCCATCAGAAAATACTGGATTCGTAAAAATTATTGACTTCTAGTTTTCAATGAATTTACATATTTTAAGATGTTCTGAATCCGATTTGATCTTTACTGTGTGCTATTTTAAGTTATCTGTCCCAAAATTTTGTAGATGTGTACATTGTGGGCACTGTACCTGCCGAAGAAATGCCTGGAATTCGACGAAACATTATTTCGTTGGATCTTGGGATAAATTTGTGCTAATTTGATTTTGATATATATCGTTCTGCTATGCTACCATTTTCCTCATTTACTGAACGGTTATGTATACGTGCTTCAAACTTGATATTTGAAACGGCTATTGCAAAACAAAACTATGTTAATTTAATTCGGGTGGATATCGACCGATAGGTTGTGCTTTTAAGCTGCAATTTTCACTAGTTATTGAAAAAAACTATATCAGCTTCTATACTGTATAAATGCAAAAATTTTGATATATAAGACGGGTATTTTTAAAGACTACAGTGCTTTAATTTCGGTAGATAGGAATGCAATAGTGCCTTTTATTTTTCTTTCTTTTTTTTTTTCTTTTTTTTTTTTTTTTTTTTTGCGTAAAAGCTGTAATTCAGCCTCCATTGTGTACAAGCGTACAAAAAACTTCAAATATGAGACAGCCTTTATGAAATACTTCTGATTCAATTTTGGTTCTTATCAGTCGACAGGTTGTACTGTTTTACGGTCTTTTTCAGACTTTACATAGTTTTTATGCCAATTACCATTTTAAAATTACATAGTTTTATAAAAACAGATTTTTGATGACCACAACATATTACTTTACATCCAAATAGCTGTATTTTATTTCTGAAAGGTTATATCTTAATTTGAATTTTAAAAACATTACTGCAAAGAAGTGGTTTTAAATCTGAAAGCTTTCAGGTGATTGGTACATTGTAAATTTAAACTTAAAAAACTATTAAAAGTTTAACGTATCCCTATTACATGTAATCAAACTAAATTTTTATTTTTCGGAGCAATAAAAGTGATTTTTCTTCAAAATGATCTAAAAGTTTTACACTCGTTTGAGACAAATCAATCATGAGAAACGGAATTCAGATAATATTATTCAAAGTTTCATGGGCTTTGACAATCTCTTTATTCGATTAAACAAACAGGGTTTTCAGTCAAACTTAAACTTCCATTTATTTATTCTGCTTTCCGAAGCTTAGATATGTCGATCTGCATTTTGGGCGTCATTATACTGTATAGAACTTATATTGTTTTTGAACTTGGGCTCGTCTGTTCGCGTCTGCATACTTATGTGCTCTTACTCCTATCACCCAACAGCCTATATCATATCGACAGTAATTTAATCTTAATTTCGCTTATAAGCAAACCATGCCGCCGTCATACAAGACTGCTTCATTGCGCCGCCCTCTTGAAATTGGTGTCTAGAAGAAAAGAAAAAAAATTCTTTCTTTTTAAAAATGTCATTAAAAATGTGATGATAGATTCATTGCAACAAATGAAGTCAGAATTTAAAAAATAAGTAATATTGCAACTTTTAATATCTAAAAGGAAAACTGAAGAAAGAAATTTGCGATTTTTGCGCCCCGGAACAGTGCCCCTGTCGCAACCACCCCATACTGTAATCATAAAAAAAAAAAAAAAAAAAAAAAAAAAATCCAAACAAGCATTAATCGAAAGAGCATATATTAATATGTTTTTTGACGTATTACAAAACAGTTCGTTCTTGAACTATAAATTCCGAAATTTCGCTAATAATAAGTGCACGCACGCCTGAATCGACAACACCACGCCTTACTGAAATAATGAACGAAACCCAAAACAAGCAGAAATCATAAGAGCATAGACAAAAGTGTTCTTTGATGCAATAATCAGTTGCCCATTTCAGCTTTGAGATATATTCAATCGAGATATAATGTCTAAAAATACGCTAAAATAGAATCCAAAAATTGATAAACGTCATGGTTCTGGAAGGTTTTAACATGATTCCTCCCACGTTTTTTCTCACTATTACATTTTGTTTACTCAAACTTAAATATAGATTACTCAAGAAAGGGCTTAAGAGGGCTAACAGTTTATGATTCAAAAATCACATTAGATTATGTGCTCTCGAATAAACACAATTTAATTGATTTCTATTATTACACTACCGGGATGGTTTCCTGGTTAGAATTAATAAAATAACACTGAACATTTTTGTTCATTAACATTTCTATGGTATTTTATCAATAAACATCTTGAAAGTTACTGAAGAATATCTTAAATATTATCTAGGATAAATATATGACGCCAGTATTTTAATGCAAAAGGACGAAACTTTTTCGCAGACCTAATATACAAAGCTACAAAAATTTTATCTTAGTCCGGAGCATTGTTAGCTCCGCCTCCATTTCGCACCACGTTATTTAGATAATAATGTTCCCCAGTATATAACAACGATAAAGTAAGAAAGAAGTACTTTTAAAATGAAAATGGTACGAAATAAAGACAGTTTAAAATGCTCTGGAATAAATTAAAATGTTGGCAGCTCTGAATATTTAAGCTATCGAAATCACCATCGTGATTATTTTAACATAGAAAAGATCAAAATAAAAAGTAAAAACAAATTAAATTCTATAATCTCATGCAAAAATATAAATGCTCACTCCTAAATATACTTTTGAGTAGTAAATTAATTTATTATTTTTATTGTCATATCAGCTATTTCATTGTTAAAAGATGTCGAACAGTACGTAATTTTAAGAATTTCCTTTAGAAATATAAAAACTGAATTTAAATATTTTTTATCACACCAGAAATTTATTGAAATAACTTTTATATATAATAAATAAAAGTAAGAAATGTTGAATGTTGTCTTAAGTATGGATTCAATTAACGTACGTCTCACTCTCTTTTGATTGAGTAAGATCTGTGAGTCTGAAGGGCGTATTCACCAACTTCTTAACAGTCGGATTAAACCTCAGATCAGTGGTGATCGTACGAAAATCGGTATTCTCCGGCTACTTTAACACTTCGTTTTTTATCTTCGGCTAAGCTTTACTATACGGCACCCATTGCTTATTGCCGTTGCCGATGTTTTGATCGCGTGATATGATGGTGATTCGAAACTCAAATCAGAGTATCGATATTTTTTTCTGTTGTATCGAAACGTAACATTTACTGATTCATGCATCGCTAATTAGGGGTATCCAGTGATGTTTTCTTTTGGTTTTAATGCTCGCGAAGCGAACAAACAGCAGAAAACATAGTGACCGCGGCTCCATGAATTTTCATGCTTTTACTGATTCATGCTCCACGAATTAGGGGCGTCCAGTGATGTTTTTTCTTGGTTTTAATGCTCGCGAAGCGAGCAAACAGCAGAAAACATAGTGACCGCTGCTCCATGAATTTTCATGCTTTTACTGATTCATGCTCCACGAATTAGGGGCGTCCAGTGATCTTTTTTTTGGTTTTAATGCTCGCGAAGCGAGCAAACAGCAGAAAACATAGTGACCGCGGCTCAATGAATTTTCATGCTCCACGAATTAGGAGCGTCCAGTGATGTTTTTTTTGGTTTTAATGCTCGCGAAGCGAGCAAACAGCAGAAAACATAGTGAAACATAAAAAAAATGTTTCATAATAATGAAAAGTATTGTTTCATGACATTTTGATTCGATTCACGACGTTGTGAAACGATTCGCAGTACCGACTCACAAACCGAATCAAAACACCATCATACCACGTGATCAAAACATCGGCAACGGCGATAAGCAATGGGTGCCGTATAGTAAAGCTGTTCCTTATCTTCGAATGTCGGAGGATTAACAGAGATAATTCGCGGATCTTTTCGTAACGCATGCGCACTCCGCAGCTCAGCTTCGTAAACATTGAACATGAAAGAAATATAAATTTTGTTTTATTAGTAGCAAATTGCTTTTAAAATCATTTTGATGATTTTTTTTTTAAATCTTTTACAAGGAAACACAGTCTTTAAATACCTGATTTTGAACAAGAGTTTGATTAAAAAATATGCTTCACATTTATCATTGTGTTTTTACTTAATTAAAATTGAATTAAGTTAATATTATTTCTGACGACATTATACTCTGTTCTGTCATGACAAATAAACTTTTGCTGATTAAGCGAATTTTGCTATCAATAAAGATACACATATCTTCTTCATTTTCATGAGCTTAATCGTTAAAGATTAATTTACAAATTGATTTATTTTTATGGGTAGCATAGCAGAAATTTTAAACTTTTCAATTTTAAACAAATATCTTTGATATAATGATATAACTATAATGTATAGAAAATGCACCAAATTATTTGTGTTGAATGAAGTTTGTAAACTAGCAACTTAAATTACAAATGTATACAACAATAATATCATGTCGAATTATCGTGCTTACTTTTTCTGCCTGATGAAAGGTTGTACTTCGACAGAAACAATTATTGCGTGTTTCATAATTTATTGTTTTAGCTTATAAAGTTTTCATTAATTTACATATTTTCCACAATTTCTCATAAAATTATTTAATAAAATATATTGTTTAACCTTTTTATTAATTACTTAGAAATGTACCCGAAATAAATACTGAACCCCTTTTTGCCCCACCTAATAGTTTCACACTTTCGAATGACGATATTTTCGAAAGTTTAAAATTATTAGGGGGGCAAAAAATAAGAAATTGAGTTACACTGTTCAAAATTGGTATATATAGGTCAAATAAATGAAACAAGGGAAAAGCTATCTTCATTTGCATTGTTTGGTTATGTTTTAGTTTAAAACTTATTCAAAATTTTTAAGTAATCTAATGAGCTAACTAAAATAAAGAAAAACTAATTAAAGTTATTTAAAAATATCAATTAAAAAACCACACGAGCACATCTGCCAACTCTATCAATTAATACCAAGCCGAATAGCTGCGTACCTCCAGAAGTGGACCAACACGTTATTGACTTATGTACTTTGTGAGACCCTTTCTTGTTATTAAATCATTCAAATTTTCTGAAACTGTAATCAATTGTTTTACTCCACATGTACATCAAATCTACCTATTTTTGTCCCATTCGGATAACTCCTTCTTGGTGCGTCGCTTTTTTTTGTTACAGAGTGTATATATGAAGAGTGTATATAATATTCTCTAAAAATTGAGTAGTGTACAAAAAGCGGCGGGAACTAACAATCTCCCGGGTTAGGTTAGCAAGCATGCATTTATAAAAGTATGTGCTAGACGTATCTCAGGAAATATCGCGTACGCCTTACAGTGTGTTGTAAAATATAACACACTGCAGCTAATGGCTGACTACCGTTAATTTCTCATAATACACTTAAACGATTTTCTGTTATTAAAAAAATATTATGTTAGTTCAGTGTTTGTTTTCAACTTAAATAATTTGTAAATTTGTCTTGAACGTTCCTACTATTCACTGGCTATGCCTAACTAATTTGAAAACACACTCTATTGTTGTGACCACGAGAAAATTAAATCACCACTTTAAAAATTGGAAGACCTATATCTATCAGATTTTACAGGACAAAAAGTCATCGTATCTACGAGATAAACTGTACAAAAACTGACGAAACATGACTGCGAATGGCCCATAAATTATAATTTTAAAGTGGCACGACTTTAAAATTTGATTGTAAAAATATTTTAAGTATTCTCAATTTAATTATGTAGTCAGATTGAAAAATGAAATATAAAATGAAAAATCTACTTTTACGTAATATATTTTTAATGCTCATTACTGAAAAATTTTAAAAGATTGTGAATAAATTGTTATATAAATAGTTATTCATAATTTTATATTAAAAACCTCATTCAAATTTTACAATTTATCAGAGTAAATATATTTTTAAAGAATACGTATAAATACAATATTCAAAATATTTTTCTAACTAGCTGTTGTGCTTGTTCTTCGTACGGGAATTTAATTGTTATTCCTAATATATTATTGGAAGAGATATTTATATTAGGTGAAGCTCACTGTGCTGATGAAAACAGAGAATGGATTATTATAGTTAACAAGTACAATTTGTAAATTTTAACCCATATATGTATTATATATATGTGTGTGTATGTGTGTATATATATATGGGTTAATTGATCCCTTGAACATGAAAATTTGCCCGTTTCATTGAAAAATTATGTACTTTCGTATCATAATATAAGAAGAATGTGTCACCGTTTTAAAAGTGCGATTTTTATTAAGTCGGTCACATTTTCGTCATGAGATCTGCTTGTTTCAGTCAGCTCCAAATTAATTAAACTTATCAGACAGGATCATTTCAACTTAATATATAACTGTTCATTTTTACTTCCTTATACAAAGTATAAGGAAGTATAGTAATCCCGATTTGCGAAATGGATTTTGTATTTCACATTGCTCGAAAACGAATGATCGCTGAATGCTGCCAATTTATACGTGTGACTGTCATGATGTCTAGTTGCACACCTGCAAGTGTCGTCTTAACACGAGCTCTCGTTTTAGAGATATAAGGGATTTTACACGATTTTTCGTGACGTCTTTATGTGTGTGTCTTTCTGTGTGTGTGTATGTCGCATAACTCAAAAACGGTTGGAAGTAAAAAGTTGGTACATAGGTTTGTTATAACATCTAGTTGTGCACCTCCCTTTTTGGACTTAGTATGATTTTCCGTTTTGGAGATATTTAGGAAAATTAGGTTCATAATGACAAAAATACATAGGTTTTGGCCATAATATATCAAAAAACGGTAATAACTCAAAAACTTGTTTAGACAAATCTTGCAATTTAACTGACTTTCCGACTAGCTAGACATTTGAAACTTTCAGAAAAGCTCAGAACACGTTGACAATGCATTTTTCAAATAATTTTAGCCAACTGTTTCCGATACCTGCTGCCTTCAGCAGCGTTTATGCGATTCAACAGAAAATTTATTTAACTAACTTCCCGACTAGCTAGACATTTGAAACTTTCAGACTAGATCAGAACACGGTGAAAGTGCATTTTTTAAATACTTTTAGCCAACTGTGTAGGGTCCCTGCTGCCTTCGGCAGCGTTACCAGTTCAAATCTTGGAATCGATTTTTAACTAACTTCCCGACTAGCTAGACATTTAAAACTTACAGAAAAGCTCAGAACACGGTGACAATGCATTTTTTAAATATTTTTGGCCAATTGTTTCGGGTCACTGCTGCATTCGGCAGCGTTTACATGGTTCAACAGAAAATTTATTTAACTAACTTCCCGACTAGCTAGACATTTGAAGCTTCCAGAATAGTTCAGAACACGGTAAATATGCATCTTTTAAATACATTTAGCCAACTGTTTCAGGTCCCTGCTGCCTTTGGCAGCGTTTATATGGTTCAACAAAAAAATTATTTAACTAACTTCTCGACTAGGTAGACATTTGAAACTTTCAGAATAGTTCAGAACACGGTGAAAATGCCTTTTTTTAATACTTTTAGCCAATTGTTTCGGGTCCCTGCTGCCTTCGTCAGCGTTTACATGGTTCAACAGAAAATTTGTTTAACTAACTTCCCGACTAGCTAGACATTTGAAACTTTCAGAATAGTTCAGAACACGGTGAACATGCATCTTTTTAATACTTTTAGCCAACTGTTTCGGGTCCCTGCTGCCTTTGGCAGCGTTTATATGGTTCAACAAAAAAAAAATATTTAACTAACTTCCCGTCTAGGTAGACATTTGAAACTTTCAGAATAGTTCAGAACACGGTGAAAATACTTTTTTTAAATATTTTTAGCCAATTTTTTCGGGTCTCTGCTGCCTTCGTCAGCGTTACCAGTACAAATCTTGCAATCGGTTTTTAACTAACTTTCAGAAAAGTTCAGAACACGGTGATAATTCATTTTTTAAAATATTTTTAGCCAACTGTTTCGGTTCCAATGTCAATGTTTTTTAACATTATGTATATTTCTAAAAGTGTATAAGGAAGTCATGTGGTGCCCACATCAGATTTTTTTTTTTTTTAAACCTTCTAAAGTCTTGCTTTCATAATTCTTTTCGTAAAGAATGAATACATTTTTTTTTAATTTTTTGGCACTTCAAACTTGCTTTGTTTAATTGCTGTTGTAATGTGTTTTTAGAAATTATGTTACTAAACACTTTTTTGAATCCCTTCTACTTTCTAAATGTAATACAAACGGATTTTTTTAGCACTGTCTTTTTAACTTGCAGTCATCTTGACTGGATGAGAAACCGGACGCATAGAGACAAATTTCCAGTTAAACAGCCAAAAAATCATATAAATTGCTGAAAGCCAGCTCACCAATATTTCGCTAACATTTAACCATTTTGGCATCCCGCGTATATATATATATATATATATATATTTTTTTTTTTTTCATTCGAAAATTAAAAATTTTTGGTATCGTTAATTGCTTTTTTTGAAACACTTTCTGAGATAACAGTTTTTTGAATAATTGCATATTGTTTTTATTACTTGGTTCAATCCTAAATTGTACGTAAAAACAACGTAATAAAATAATAACAGGAGACTTGGCGTTGGAATATTAAAACCCGAATAAACTACTACGTCAGAAACGCCAAAGAAAAAAAATTGGAAATGCATACAGCTGTTTCGGCTGCCTAAAGCGTACCGTCTTCAGTGCAAAAAGGATTCTGAATCAGGAGAAGTGCTCATATATATAGGAGAGGGGCCGGATTTAGTTCAACCAATAGGATTACGGGAAAGGTGAGGAGAGTGGCCAATAGGAATTTAGGAAAGTTAGCTGTGTAAACAGTAGAAAAATTAAGAAAATGTGGACTGAATATAAAATTTCCAACAGTCAGACAAATAGGGAATAGCGAAATCACACTTTACAAGGTTTTTAAAATTTTTATAAATGTGAAAAGCTTCAAAGAAATCGAGTTCATGAATGGATTTAGGTCTGCAAATTATTTTAGCTGAATTAAATTTAAAATTATGATTTTCCTCCCAGCAATGTTTAGAAATAGCCGATTTATTGGTTTCTTGTTTGCGGACGTAATTCATATGTTCTTTTAGACGAAATTTAAGACTGCGTTTAGTTTGGCCAATCTATGATAAACCACACTGACAGGAAATACTATAAATACCCCAAGAATTATGCATATCAATGGGATCTTTTAACTGAGAAAAGGTGAGTTTATTGGAAGGCGAAAATATTATTTAAAAATCATATTGTTTGAGAATTTTATCTATGGTTTGACTGGATTTAGGAAAATAGGGTAATACAATAGTGATATTAAAAGAGACTGATTTAGCAGACGAAATACGAGGGAGTTGTAATTTTTGGATAGCTTTGTCTACAATGGAAGGGTCATAACCTCTGTCAATTGCAATGGCTTTCAGGTATTTAATTTCAGTTTTTAATAAAATAGGATTTGAACGAATATTAAGTGCACGGTTTACAAAAGTATAGAAAGCAGCCATTTTTTGGTTAGGTGGGTGACATGAACGCTCATGGGAAGGAAGGTAGACAGAAATTTTTTTTCGATAGACTGTGGTTGAAAATCCATTTACAGTGCGAGAGAAAAATGGAAGGGAGCCATTATTTTCTATTTCATATGTAAACTAGATATTACTGTCAATTGAATTTAAAGTTTCTAAGACATGGTCAGTATTGTGACGAGATATGTCGATAAGCGTCGTCAACGTAACGGGTCCAAAAAGGAAAAGATATTTTCTTTAAAAGCTTGCTTTCGAAATAGTGCATGTAAATATCTGTCAGAATTGGGGAGAGACGGGAACCCATGGCTAAACCTTCAGACTGACGATAGAATTTATTTTGGAAAGAAAAAGTGGTTTGTGATAAACAAATGCGGGTAAGAGAAATTAATTCTTGTATTTCAAAAGATGTGAAATGAAACTCTTTTAATCTATTTCCGAGACAGCAGAGGGCGCCACTTATTGGAACATTAGTAAAAAGAGATTTTACATCAAAAGAAACCATAGTGAGATTAGTGTGAGGGCAGTTTTGAATATTTTTTGCAAATTTTATGGAATTCTTAACAGTATAACTATTAGCAGCAAGAAGGGGAGCAAAAATTTTGGTGAGAAATTTAGCTAAATTATAGGAAGCAGTACCGATAGAGACTATGAGACGAAATGGAATATTGGGTTTGTGAACTTTCGGTAAAGCATAAAATCTGACACAATTAGCAATAGAAGGGATAAGGTGAGATTTAGTCGAGTTCAATAACAAGGGGCAAGATTTTATAGCAGATTTAATTTTATTTAATTCTTGAGGAGAGGGGACACGGGGCAGAGGAATATGTGGGTCATCATTAATTAGTTCGGTAACACTTTCGATGTATTGTTTTTTATCCAAAATAACAATCTGACCACCTTTATCAGCTTCAGTAATGCTGATATTATCATTAGATTTTGATTCCTTCAAGGCGTTTTTTTCTGCAGGGCTGAGATTTGATTTAGAATTTTTAGAGTTGAAATTGGCATTATTAAGGATTAAATGACGAAGAATTTCTTTCTGTTGGTCAGTGAGTCGAGAATTTTTGAAAGCTTTTTCAACCGGCGCAATTAACTAAGGAAAAGAAGGAGGTTTAGAAATGGCAAAATTTGAATTGAGTTTGAGAACAGAATATTGATTATTGGAAATTTCAGCATTGGAAATATTAACGATTGCATTTTTATTGACAACAGGGAAGTCGTTCGAATAAATAGGACTCTGTGAATTACGAAGCCGGGTGAATTTATCATGTAATTTAAATGAGTGTTTACGAGAGCGGTTGTCACAATGAATCCAGGAATTCCGATCGATCAACATGAAATTAGGACGTTCAAAAGCTAACTTTAGGTGGAGAAAGAATAAAATTTTGGCGATGTTGGTACGAGTTTCCTTAATAACTGCACGGAGAATATTATGAGACTTAAGTACTGCTTTGTTTACAAAACTTGAACCAGAAATATTGCATTTCAGTTGAATGAATTTAGGGATGATACGGTGTCTCTTGCACTGTAAAAGGAACTTCAAACGGTTGAGGGCACGAAACTTATTAGTACGTAAACGGTAGAAACAATTAACCAATTTGCACATTGTGAAATGAAGAAAATGGCTCAAAATATTACTGACCTAATCTCCCCCTCATATGAGGCTTCTCAAACCAGGTTGCTCAGTAACAATATGAGCAGAAGACCAATAACACAACTAAGCCCGTATAAGCTTAACAAATAATAACAGGAGACTTGGCGTTGGAATATTAAAACACGAATAAACTACTACGTCAGAAACGCCAAAAGAAAAATATTTCTGATGCATACAGCTGTTTCGGTAGCCTTAAGCGTACCTTTTTCAGTGCATAAAAAATTCTGAATCTGAAGAAGTGCTCGAGAAGGAGAGGGACCGAATTTAGTTTAACCAATAGGATTACGGGAAAGGTGGAGTGTGTGGCCAATAGGAATGTAGGTAATGTTAGCTGTGTAAACAGTAGAAAAATTAAGAAAATGTGGACTGAATGTAAAATTTCCAACAATCAGACAAATAGGGAACAGCGATTTTTTTTTTTTTTTTTTTTTTTTTTTTTTTTTTTTTTTTAATTAAAAAAAATAAATAAATAAATAAATAAAAAAAATATAAATAAATAAATAAATAAATTAAAACCTTGTAAATTGTGATTTTGCTATTCCCTATTTGTCTGACTGTTGGAAATTTTTTATTGACATTTGTAAAATTGATGCACTACGGATACAAATACTTTGATTAGGAAGAGTATTATTGTAATATATATTCATTTTTATTATAAATATAAATACAGGAAACAATCATTTAACCCTTTGCGGCGCAAGACAATTTAGAAGATTTAAATTATACTGCCACCGGAATTCATGAACTAAATTAAACTAAAAGAAATTTTAAATTTTAGGGTTTAAAAAACTGGCCTTTTCTGATAAGTTATAAACGTGAATTTTTGCTAAAAAATTTCCGGGATGAATTTTTGCAGCTGGATGTTAAATTTTGCGTCCTCGCAGCGAGGACACCGCGCGTTAAGGGGTTAGAATACTGTAGTAAACAATAATAACGCCCACAGGTGGAGCTTACCGTTAAAAAGACAAAAACATGGGGTTAAGAAAGTGTTAAGAAATAAAGTCACACTCAAATTGCGAAAGACTCACCGTCGTAGTAGGCGGAGTTACAGAATTCCGAATCATTCGATTTCAAGTGAGTAGTGCAGTTTGTTTTAAAGTAATTTACTGTTAAAAGTAAAAATCGGTTTTTCTTCTTTTATAATAATAATTTATTTGACTATTTATTTTAATTTTTATTTTCCGTTTTAATTTCATTTTTTTAACATTATTATTTTATTTATTTTTTATTTATTTTTCTTTTTCATTTAATTTATGTTTAAATATGTATAGCATGGAAATTTGTAATATATATATATTTATAATACTATTTTATTAATAATCTTTTAGTTTGAAACTAATTACATATCATATTTCACACTTTTCATAAAATATATGGAGGAATATTTTATTCCCTGTAATTTTGTGCATATGAAAGTTCTTCAGTGAATAATTTCTTGAATTGTTTTGTACACTTAAATGATTTGCTTTGGCTACCTCATCCAAATGATTTTTTTTTTTTTTTTTTTTTCTGAATATATGAAATTGACATGAAATGCGTAAAATAATAATAATAGTAAGTAAATAAAAGTAAAATAAATTAAAATAAATCAAAACGCGTCCCTTTTAAGAGACCCTTTTGCAGTGCAAAAACGCCAACTTTCAATAAATAAAATGCTTAAGAAGTAACTTCAGTTTTAAAATTCATTTGAAATGCTGGCCCACCTAAATGTTGCTAGCGTTTGAATTAATAATTAGAACAAATATATACTCTTAAAGGTTTTGTTTAAATTCTGCTAAAAATCAAATATTTAATTTTTAAGTCACACCAGTGGAAAAATTGCATAATTATGCTACAGGTATAAACAATGTCACATGAATATAGCATATACATATATATAAGGAGAAATAATTTTAAGCATTCTCATTGTGCCTAGGCATAAGAGAGAAAATGGTTGTAAATTAGGTATGTAATTTTATCCGTTTTAAGTCTCTCTGTGTTTTTGAGAATGGAAGCCTTCACACTCTACTAACAAGGAGAACTAGCGCTTCAATGTTAGGCTCGATCCCTACGAAGTGGATCATTCTATTTAATTTGCAGATAAATCGGTAGACAGAGGGATGGGAACCTTTGCGATTGCGCGCGCGCGCGGTGTGTTTATGATTTTGATTTTGCTCTTAATCTGTGGTTGTTGCTTATTGCTTGATTCTTTCTTGACAATTTTAAGTTCATCTTGACTCCAGTCAAAGATTTGTTAACGAGGTATTTTTTTTCATTTATCGCATAACTTAAAATATTTAATTCGCTGTTGTGTGTGTTTAAAGACAAAGAAATCTTCAATACTCAAATGATGGAATTATTTTCTATTTTTGTGTTTACAATATGCGCTCAGAGGTGCCACATGTTTCGATGTTTCCAGAAAATACTTATGGATGTAATTGAAGTGTAAGATGGCCTCTCTATTTTATATTTCTCAAACTTTTAGCCAGTTGGTGTAACGTTATAGCAAAAAGTTTGATTTATTTTATTTTTTTGCTTTAATGTGCACTTGCAGGCTAAACTGTCTTCCAAGATGCAATCATTTCAGGAGAGTCAAATCTATTTATCTCTATTTTTAAAAAATCAACCTATTTATTATTATTGTTAGTTACATATTTTGAATAATGTAATTGTAAAGGCAGGAATCCAGTTAAGAGAAAAGTTGCAAATTATTATTGATAATTTTGTTCAAATTTAATGTATTTTTAACCTGTAATATTTCTCAGTTATGTTGCGACAGCTTTTATTTTTCATTCTGTATTATGTATTTTTAAATTATTCCATTTAATATATATGGATATTATTATCTATTAATAAAAGTATTTTATATCTAAATTATGTATTTACGTTTTCTGTTGTACTTGGTGTTGACGTTTTATTCGAATGACACTGTCATAAGAAAATATATATATATATATTGTGAATAGAATAAAGTACCAACGCATTCTGATTATTTTGAATGAAGACTGACTTTATCTTGATCCCCTGCCCCACTTTTTTTTCCCAGAATCTTTATTTAAAAATTGTACTTTTATCTAATTAATAACAAACATTACATAATGGGCAAAGATTTTTTAAAATATTGGAGGTACTGAAATTGCTCTGTAAAACATCAGGTTGAAAAAATTAAAATGAATTTGTAATTATTTTGTTAAAAAAAAACAGTTAAAGAATAATATATATACTACACACAAATTAAAGCAAAAAAAAAAAAAAAAAAGTAAGATTGTCAATATTAAAAAGAATAATAATAATTTAAAAAAAAAAAAAGCTCTGGGGCTAGTGTTGTCGGATGATCGAAAGTAAATTTCTCCAAACAGTTCTCAAATTTCTTCAAGTCAAGGTGATATATGAGGAGCAAACATTCAAACCGTGTTTTCTCCTTCGAATACAATTTTTCAGAAAACACAAAAAACTGATAAATCAAAAAATAACCCTTCTTAGACCCTAATTATCATTTGGTTACTAGAAAGATCTGTAGTCATACTTTACCTAATAAACTTAGAGCTAATTAGAAAAATGCATTCGATTTTTGGAGAAAGCATGTTTTGACCGAAACACAAGGGAGAAAACATGTTTTGAATGTTTCCAATGTGGACAAAACATTTTTTGAATGAAAAAGTATGTAACTCGCATATTGATGAAATAACATTCTTAATGAAATAAAACTAATTAACAGAACAGACTTTGTTATGTAATTATAAAATTAAATTAAATATTTACACGTGAAAAATCATCCTGCAAATTGTAGGGAAAAACTAAAATTTTTAAGCCAATTTGAAATTTAAATTTTTAAACGAATCTTCACATAAGCAATTGCATGCTTCCTCTGTTTCTTCATATTCTACATGAAAGTTATTAGTAATGATATCTTTATACCATTTAAAATCAGGCTGATTTTTCCACTCTTCACCATACATCAATTTTAAAAGTTTGTCTACGTCATTTTTCTTTTCAAGTGATATTCCATGACTCAGAGGAAGACATTGTAAGACAACATTTCGTATAATAGCAGTATTAAACCCCTTCCTAAAAAGTTTTGCTCCAGATTGTTCTTTTATATCTTCGAATTTATAGTTTTTGAATCCTTTGACCATCACACTTTCTCTATTTTTTTCTAAAACTATTCTTTTCAATTCTGATATGTATGGGAAATTTTTGAAATAAGCATTAAGTGATTTCGTATTGTTAAGTTTCCAATCAATCCCCAATATTTTTACATCACCAACTTTCTGATACAGTTCATAGTACTGTTCTTTTGATGTTATTGTATCATTTTTTCTGAGGATCTTCTCAACACGACCGAATATACGATCTGCTGGAAGGAAACTATGTCCTCTGACAGGAAAGTACAATACTATGTTTTCAATGCTTGACGTTGTAGTGTACAGAAAGTGCAGTAGCATTTGAAGAACTGTGTTATTCTTATTTTGGGCAATACAACCATCACTAAAGAGCCGCAAAGATTTTTTACCTTCAAGGTCAATTTTGTTTAGGTGACAAGAAAAGCCGACGATATTTCAGTGCTGCCTTTGCCAGCTAACTCCTCAGACCAAGTATAAAATGTTGTAATTAGACCATCCAAACTCATTATGCATAAGCTGTAAAAGTTGAATTGCCTTAAGTAATAGGCATCTTGAATATTTGTTTTTGGCAGATGTTGAATCTGTTGTAAATCAAAACATAAACTAACAACTGATTCATCTGTTTTTTCTTTCATAATGGAATAAAATGCATTGGCTCTTAGTATATGAATTCTTTTGTCAGTCATATGATCAACTTTTTCTGTAGACCCTGCAGGACAGAACTTTATTTTTTGGTCAAGTAAAGAACACGTGCTGCAAACATCACTAGAAGGAGACTTAAAGCCTATATTAAATTCATTTATGAATATTCTCCTGAACATAGCAAAATTAACTTTGTCCAGATCGTCGTTGCAGTTCTTGCTGTAAACTTCATGCAACTTCTTTATACTTAATGTACAATGCAAGTACAATCGCTTCGATTTTCGTCTTCCATAATGACTTTCTGATGCCTTTAAGTTTGAGATGAATTCTCTTACCTTGTTTTTTTTTATTAATGCTTAAGTGGCTTTTTCTATCGCCTCCTCTCTTTTCCTCAACAGGCTCACCAGCATGTACTTTAGTAACAATATTGGCTAGCCTTGTACGACCTATTTTAGTTATAGCCATGAAATTGTTTTTACACACAGGAATTCTCCTACCACTGCTACTTGTAATAAAATAAGAAGCAGAAAATGCATGCTGTGAGCCAGATTATTGCGATTTATTTTGGGTTGGGTTATTAGGTCTACGTCGAGTTACATTTTTTGTAACAACCAATGAGGCTATAATAGATAATCTTGTCGCTGTTTGTCCGCAATTTTGTAAAGTCTATCCCGAAACTTCTTAACGTCATTAGATCTAACATCAGTGCAGCAAAAAGTATTACTAAAATGTTTGCATGGAGCATAAACGTTATCTGAAGATGCTGAATATCGTTTCTTTTTCGCTTCTTTTCTTTTTCCATCAATTCTCAGTCTTTTTCTAGTTCCATAATTAGAAGTACTCACTAATACACCACCTATTAATTCTTCCATTTGAAATTAAAAAAACACACTAATCTAAAATGAAGAAAACAAGATAGAACTAACGAAATAAACAAAGATAAAAAGCTGGTACATGTACGAGTCACGCGACCAGAAAGATCAGTTCTGACTGGTCGGCTGGAGAAATCACAGTTTGACTGAAAACAGGCTCTGGAGGAAACACTGTTTGATTGAAACCCCAACTTTCTAAGAGCGTTTATAATGTGATAAAAATTTTTTTGGTTTAAAAGAATAGTATAATGTTGTGCTATTTAATGTTGAGTTCACAGAAAAATCACTAACTCATTTTTTTTTTTTTTTTTTTTTGGAGAAAACACGGTTTGAATGTTTGCTCCTCATATATATATATATATATATATATATATTTTTTTTTTTTTTTTTCAAAAGAAATTTCAAACTGAATTTTTTTTTTTTTTTTTTTTTTTTTTTTTTTTTTTAAGTTTAAAATTATTTACCAAATTTAAGCTCACTTTTTTACGCAAATGAATCTCTTTACACACACATAAAATACCCATTTACTAAACTTTCAACGCACTAGTTTCTGGAATATTTTAAATCTATATAATCTGAGTCTAGTTTCCTCACCTCTAATTATTTGTACCTACCCAATATTTGTGGAATATAAAATGTTTGAAGAAGCAAAATATACAGACATTATGTAGCGTTTACATCAAACTTGATGCACTCTTGTAAATTTCCTTTAACCTAAGATCAAACATTCAAATTTACACTGATCAAGCTTACATTAAGCTTTATTATTAATGCAACAGTCAATACATATCAAGCATTTACTATGCTTGTTACTACAGCATACATAAACCAAATGATTCGAGAAATCTGGGAAAGTACTAAAAGCTAAAAATCCTAAGCCTATTTCTGTTTTCTAAGTAACAGATATAAAATCCTGTACAAAGCAGAATTTAATTTAGTGTAATAGGGCTTATTTTGTCTATACCACCATGTAAAGGTATGCAGTAACTGTGTTTTATTCTCTAGCTATATTCCTTTCTTAAAATTTCTTTGCTATTGCTTTAGCTTACCGGCTTTTAAATTTTTCTCGTCAATTTGGGGATGAATTAAAATTTCTATTGCAATTACATCCAAGCTACTATGGTGCCAAATTTTAAACTTTGCCAAAGGGTTCTATACTGTAGCTATTTGACTTCTTTAGCATGATTTTTATTTTAATTATATAAAAAAAAAATGTTTTTTTTTTTCACATTTTTTTTTCTTTTCTTTTGACACTTAAAGAAATATATTTATTTATTTTCAGTGTTAATTTTCTTTTTTATTTTTAACGATTTAATTATTAAAATGTTGTTTATGAAGATATAGTGTGACCTGTCATACTAAAAAGAGTAAACTGGATAAATTTTAAAATCAGCAGGTTGAAAATGTTGCTTTTCTATTTCTGAAATATCATCCAGACAATTATCATGTATTTTTTTTTTTTTTTTTTTTTTTTTTTGAGGAGTGAGTGAGTAGGTTTATATACCTCACACTAGTGCTACGCTATGGGAAATTGGCTCCTCTCTGGAACACCCCACTAAGGGTGTTCCGGAGACATGCCAGCACAACTCTGATCCTCCACAGAAGGGATGTGGGATTTTAGGAAAAAAGAAAGAAAAAAAAAGTTAATTTTTTACTAATAAAAAAACGAACATTTTTTATTTCCTCTGTTCCCTGCTAAATCTGTCTGAAAATAATTCCCCTAAAGATTCAAAAGTCCCCAAAATGGGGAAACCCCCAAAATCTGGCAACACTGTATGGGACTCAAACCACTGAAGAGTGGGAATGTGATTGCTAGTTACCACAGGCTGTCATGCTATGTTTTTAGTATACAAAGAAATGCAAATTTTAGTTTATTGTTATTTTTTATTAACATATGTTAATTAATGATGAGTGATACTAATAATGTTTGCGTAGAATGTAATCTAACATTCTCACAAAAAAGTAATTTACGTAAACATCAAAGGAATGTTCATTACCAAAAAAATATAGATGTAATCTGTAATCAAGTGTGTGGTGCCCGTAATGAAAGATACAGAACAATAGCAGATTTGCATAAGCATATTCAGGGAAATCACCCCGATATAAAACTGCAGTTTCATAAAGAAGTGTTCTATAGTGAATCTGATTTTAACCATTGGAAAAGAGAAATTGAACGTAAAGATACATCATCCTTTAGATTATATCATACAAAAAAGAATGAGGGTTTTACTATTCTTCAATATAGATGCCATAGAAGTGGCCTTCCCATTCTCAAAGATGACTCTGAAAGAAAGAGACATTTAAAATTTTCTGGTTCAGTTAAAATAGGAGTTACTTGTCCGTCTATGATGAAAGTAAGCAAAGAATATTTCAATGAAGCTATGCAGATATGTGTAGAATATCAATCTACACATTTAGGACATAAATGTGAAGTAGGAAAACTTCCTCTGCAAAAAGAAGATAGATGTAATTTGGCTCATAAGTTAAGTGTGGGAATTCCAACCACTGTTGTACTTGATCAAATTCAAGAACAATATTCTCCAACTAAAAGATTAGGACATACAACTAGGCAAGATGTTTACAATATTGCTCGAGATTATAATATTAGTGAATCAATTCACAAAGATGATGCTACGGCAGTAGATATCATTGTTCAAAAAATGTTGAATGAACAGTATAACCCAGTATTGGTTTATAAACCACTTGGAGAACAACTACACCAATATCCTAACGTTAAAGACAATGAATTCTTATTGGGAATTTCTAATGAAGCGCAGATGGATTTGTTGAATTTATATGGAGAAAAATGTGTCATGTTGGATTCTACACATGGCACCAACCAATATGGAATTTATATGACTACACTTTTAGTGCATGACAAAAATCATGAAGGGCTACCTGTAGCCATTTTGTTCTCGTCCAGAATTGCATCAGAAAGTTTTGAACCATTTTTTGAAGGCATTTGAAGTTGCCACATTTTAAGACTAAAATTTTGATGTCAGATGACACAACAACATTTTTCAATGCATGGCAGAAAACTTTTGGAGATAATCCTAAACATATTATATGATCATGGCATGTAATGAAAAGTTTGAACAGAAAAGTAAAAGATGAAAGTGTTAAAAATAAAATGAAAAAAGACATAGAGATTTTAGTGCATGAATTAGATGTACAAACATTTGAAAAGTACGTCGAAAACTTTTTATCTGACTACAAAAATGAAGAAAGTTTTATAAAATACTTTACAGATAATTACCAATCGAGAAAGGAAAAATGGGCATATTGCCATAGAGTAGGACTGGAGATTAACACTAATATGAAACTTGAACGGTGGCACCGTCAAATCAAGTATGAGGAAGCTGGTGGAACTGTCATTAAAAGACTGGATAAAACGATCAATATAGTACTAAAAGCTGTCTCTAAAAAGTTACTCGCACAATTGATTTGCCTTGAAAGAGGTAAATTAACTAAGCGTGTGCAGTTAATAAGAAAACGGCACATTGAAAGCGAGAAAATTCAAGAGGAAGTTTATTCCGTAGTAAAAATGAATGATTATCAATACATTGTGATTAAGATTGAAAAGCAGAATATCATCACATACGAAGTTGAAAAAGGAAACACCAAATGCAGCTGCTTTACATCTTGTATTGATTGTGATATTTGCATCCACACTTTAACATGCACATGCGTAGATTACAATATAAGGTTTGTTATTTGTAAGCATATACATTTTGTGTCTAAAAACCACAAAATCACAAGAGAAAAAGAAAGCCATCCCAGCACATCTGCTGATGAGTCAAATTTAATTATTGATTTCTCTGAGAATGAAATTTCTCAAACTGAAGAGAAAAACATCATCTTAAAGCAAATTCATAAAAAACAAAAAGTAGATTTTAACCAGGAGAGGACTGAGATAGAACAAATTATGCAAAGTATCTCTGGAAAAATTTTAAATTCAAATTCTTTAGAAGATTTAACTTATGTTAAAGACCATTTAAAAAACATTAATGTGTACTTAAATTCGAAAAAAATATCTAAACTACAAACGGAAATAGAATCAAAAAGTATTCCTTCAAACAAGAAAATTAACCCTCAAAGAAAATTCATGACTGCGAAAAAGAATGAAAAACAAAAATAATTGGAAAATTAGATTGATTTTTATATTTTTAATTTTTTTTTTTTTACTGCATCATTATTATTATGGATGAGCAAATTTGCTTAAGATGATGTTTCTGTCTTCATTAAAAAATTTTATTCTCCAATATATCAATAATTCACTATGACTCATCTCATCAGCAAATATGCTTGAATTTTTTTCTCTCTTCTCTTATTATTTTATTCCTATTTATTATTATTATTATTATTATTATTTTAGATAATTTTGTGCTTTTGAAAATTATTAAGAAGAGTCATTAACAGTTTCCTTGGGGAGGGGGGGGGGGGCTGTATTGGGTTTAATTTTTATTATTAACAGTCACTAAACAGCTAGATTTGCAAGGCCAAAGTTTTTTTTTTTTTTTTTTTTTTTTTTTTAAATGCCCCTGCCTAAATGCTACTAATTATATTTATTTAATTTTATTATTTTATAATTTGTATATATATTTCATGATTTAAAATTTTGTAAATATTGATAATTACCAAATCTGCTTCAAGGTGATGCTTTTCACTTCACTAAGAAATTTTTCATTATTAAATAAATCAATAATTCAGTTTGACTCACCAACAAATAAGCATGAATGTTTTATATATATAAATAATGTTGTATTATTGAAATTTTTAAGACGCTATTGACATTTTCTTTAACCCGTTCAATACCCAATACTGTTATGTTAAGTAAATACAGTTTCCGTCACTTAATAAATTCACTGGTTAATAAAATCAGCCGCTTAATCTGATCAAATTGTCAGGACCGGAATCAAATCAATACAAACTACTTTTAAAGACGCCGCTTAATAAAATCAGCATCGCCGGTTTATAAACTCAAAAAAGTCTCTTCACCAGTAAAAATGTGTATTTATGCACTTAAAAAATTTTTTATTTACAGTTTTTTTCCCCCAATAAAAATAAAATAAAGCACAACAATCTCCCTCTTTTTCTCTCTTTGTCGAAAATTTTACACCTTCGGTATAATAACAAAATAAACTCGCTTCATCACTTGTCTTAGTAATAAATTACAGGAGTGTATTCTAAAAATCGAAATAAGTTACTGCTTTGATCACTAGTGTTTTTTATTTTTTTTTTAATTAAAAGGTAATTCTTAGTTCTCATTCTGAAATACCTAAGAAGCAAAAAAACTTTATTTAATTAATGTATAAATATTAACTAATTGTATGCACTATGTGTTTATTAATTTTATACAGAGTATGTGTTTAATTTACTTATTTTGAATGAACAATTAATTAATTGTCGGTCGAAAATTAATTAATACTGTTTATTACTCTCATCAATCGTTAACTTTTGACATTTCTTTTTAAATTCAAGGAAGTAATACCCTTTTCTTGAATGCAAGAACCTTCGCCGGATATAAAAATCAGCCGCTTAATAAAATCATTTTGCCATAGAACGAATGTGATTTTAATAAGCGGCGGGAACTGTATTCGTCGAGTCATGATCTTAGTCTTATCTGTTTGTAAAAATGTAAGTTGATGATAAAAATTTGCGACCAAACTAAAAAAAAATGCATAAAAAGTGTGGATGTAAATATGGATGTAAGTTCTTCAATAATTTTGCTGCCAACTGTATATTCTAATATTGATTTTTCAAATAATATCATAAAGTGTATCATATGCATATAAAATGTTAGAAACAGCTTATATTGGTCATACAAAAATATAAGAAATAACCACAGAGCTGGCGTTTAAAAAAGTAATAAGTACAAAACTTTGGATAAACACCCTAAAATGTAAGAACTCACAATAATTGTTTCGGGTCGTGTCTTCTTTCGACCTGAAACAACTGTTGTGAGTTCTTACATTTTATGGTGTTAATTCAAAGTTTTGTAATTACAACTTAAATTAGTGTTCAATTTCTGCTTTTCATCAGTCAACATCAGATTGATAACAGAATACTTTTTCATGATATTGTAATTTTATGTCAGTATATTCCTCTTAAACAGAGGCGTCTCGTGTACCGAAATTAGGTGAAGAGGCACATGGTATTTTACTCTTTATTCATTTTAAGAATATAAATTTACATTTAAATAAGTATTTTTAGTTAATTTTAGTTAAGACAATGCTTAATAAAAATTATGCATTAAAATACTTAAATATTATTTTTGAGCTCTTCGCTTATTTTTGGTTCACGAGCCGCCAGTGCTCTTAAAAATGCTTATGTAAAATTTACAATTGTTTTATATTGTAAATTAGACATCACATATTTGATTACAATGTTTTGTTGTTAATGTTTCATGTTAGTTCTTCTTTCAATTTACAACTCACTATACAGATAGCAAATGTTGAACATATTTTTCCAAAGTTTCAATTTTGCTAAACAATGTTGTGTTACATTTTATAATCTTGAATGTATTTATAAAAGAAATAAAATATTACACTGTAGTTCTAGTACTGAAAAAAGTACTACTTTTTATTTCTGTATACATTCACCTTGTGGTATCATCTTTATATATTACTTCATTTAAAGTCCCATAAGTCACTTTTCACTTGCACCCCAAATATGTTGAATGATATTCTGTGCATGCTTAAGTAGCCTTATAATTATGATTTTTTTTTCTCTCTCTCTTTTTGTTAGTTTGATCATCAAAAGAACAAGTAATTCAAGGTTTAGGTACTTCTATTTCTTTAAGGGATAGTTTTGAGAAAAGAAAGGCGACTTCTGTAACATCTATATTGAGTAAACAATAAATTTAATATAATTATGATTATTTTATTATTATCCGTTTTTTTTTTTTTTGGAAGTATCTATGTCGCAACATGCAGGTTAAAATCTCAGTTCTTGACATTTTCAAATTCTACTATCTAAAATCAGATTATAATCAGACATAATAAATAAATAAAAAAATAAACTTGCACTATATTTTTAATCATACAGTGCATTGTTTTCAATAAATTCTCCAATTCAATGCGCAATTATTTTCAATCATATGATGAAAATTGTATTTTAAGTGCAATTATATTAAAAGTAATTACGCAGTAAACTGATTTTATTCCAGTAAATAATTAAATAATCTTAAAGCATTACATTAAAACTTGTTATGAGGTACACCATCTTTTCACTAATTAAAACTAAGTTCTACATTACCCTCCTTTTCTTGCATTAAGTATAATTTAATGTAAGGTTTATTCACCTTTTTTTTTAACATGAATGTAAATAGTCATTTTCATTTATTAATATATATATATATATATATATATATATATATATATATATATATATATATATATATTAATTATCTTATACTTGCTATTTAGTAATATTTGGAAAAGCTTTCATAAATATTGCTGTTAAAATTTACCAAGTACATGAGGAATTTGTCAATTTTTACCTGAATTGCCTGAATTCAGATTTTCATAAATATATACGAAGAGGGGGAGAAAAAGAATAAACTTTTCGTGCATATGTTAAGAAAAAAAAAAAAAACTGAGTCTGAAATTGAAATTTATCGTAATTCTATTGAGCCTAACCTGAATGGCTGAATCCCTTCTCCGACCGTCCTATTAGCTCAGTGCATTTGAATTTATCTCCAAAAATAAGTAATAATAATAAATTAAAAAAAAAAAGAAGTCCGAAATCGCAATCTATCGTATCTCCCCTTCTGCTTCTGCTTCCTATCCCTCCGTTTACGGTCTGTCTTACCTGCAAATTAAATAGAATGATCCATTTCGTAGGGATCGAGCTTAACATTGAAGCGCTAGTACAAGGAGATGGCAAGGGCGTGGGGTCCTCAAATCGAACGGAGGTTCCGC
Organism: Salticus scenicus; assembly: GCA_963930645.1. Classification (NCBI taxonomy): domain Eukaryota; kingdom Metazoa; phylum Arthropoda; class Arachnida; order Araneae; family Salticidae; genus Salticus; species Salticus scenicus. Next base: position 162,325,898 of record OZ005658.1, read on the forward strand.
GTGTAATTAGCACTCAGTGAGTGTATTCATATACTCAAACCCTAGAGCTCACTACTTAAACATCGCCGAGAAAAAAATTCCTGAAGTTTGAAAAAAAAAAATTAAAATTTAATGAATCGTTATAAACAATTTCTTTTCAACTTTTATACATTGTTAAATCGTGAATTTAATGATTTCTAACTTTTTAACGATTAGAACTTAGAACTGTAGATAGAATAAATACAAAAGCCACAGTTCTTTTAAACATTACCATTTATTTTTTATAAAATAACATATTAATAAATACAATGAATATTTATGATTATACGTTTATAGCATTAGCAATTCTTTCAATCATTCATCTTTACGAATACACAAACCTGGATGATATTTATCATAAAAACAAGAAAAACACAAATTTTGTCGACAACTTGCACAACAAATAAATGCAGCTTTTGTATAAAAGTATGTATAAAAGTTGTATAAAAGTTGAAAAGAAATTGTTTATAACGATTTATTAAATTTTAATACAAATTAATTTTTTTTTTTCAAACTTCAGGAATTTTTTTCTCGGCGATGGCTAAGTAGTGCGCTCTAGGTTTGAGTATATGAATACACTCAATGGGTGCTAACTACACGCGGAACCTCCGTTCGATTTGAGGACCCCACACCCTTGCCGTCTCCTTGTAAGATCTTGCAGTTAAATGTGGTACCGCAAACTTCTAACTAAGTATTCGGTTTGAGAATTACAAGTACGCACAGAGTTCACAACTTTTATAATTTATTCACGAGCATTTTTAGCTCCGCCTTCTTTTCGCACCAGAAATTTTGTGGATTATTTCTCTATAATATGAGACAACGATTAAATAAGAAGAAAATCATTTTTCAAAATTTCTGGTATAAAAAAGTGGCGGGGCTGAAAATGCTCGTAGATAAATTATAAAAGTTGGGAACGCTGAGTACGCATATACTTTGCAGCATCCTAATTTTTAACTGGAAGATTTTTAGTACACGCCCTTTCTTCCACACCACTTTATTTTTAGAGTAATTATCTCCATATATAGTTACAATTAAATATGTGTAAAATCATTCTAAGAAAAGGGTGACACTAAAATTCTTCCGTTTATGAACGTGATGTTGGCAAGTACAGTGCGTGTCGAAATGATAAGTCCACCAGTAAAAAGGAAAGTTATATTGGTAAAAATGGTTTTATTGTGTACAAAGTACTATTTTATAAACTACATTACTTCCTTCAATGTAAAATAATACATGAATAATATACAAATAATAGGAATAATAAGGAAAACAAAAATTACCTGAAAAAGCTGTTTCAAAAAGATAGGTCCACTGAACCAAGCATCAAATTAATGTTGAATTAATAAGAAATTTTTCCACCTTGTTTCAGAATAAGCTCATAAATCCTATTCGGCATGGTTTCTACAAGTTTTTGCAAACACTTTTTCTCGATTTTTGACCATTCGGAGGAAATAGCCTTTTTCAAGTCTGCAGTACTGTTGTACTGCCTTCCGCCTGCACACACCGCTCTTGCGAGTATACCCCACATGTTTTCTACCGGATTCAGATCGGGGCTGCAAGGTGGCCAATCGATAACATGTACACCATTATCCAGAAACCATTCGAAAGTGGACTTTGCAGTGTGCACAGGAGCATTGTCCTGTTGGAACATATAGAATGGACCCCCAATGTGTTCTGCTTGTGGAAGAAAATATTGTTGAAGTAGCTGTTGATAGCCTGCAGCATTCAAACGATAGTCTACAAATGCTATATCAGTTTTTCCTAAACCTCCGAATGCGGCCCATACCATAACGGAACCACCACCAGCTTGCCTCTTCGAGAATATCTGTCTATCGTTACGCAGATCGTGCCAGTAGTACTGCCAGCCATCTGGACCATCCAGGTTGAATTTATTTTCATCACTGAATATCACACGATGCCAATCTTGTTACCAGGACATCACTTCATGTGCGAATTTCAATCTCTTTTCTTTGTGCTTTTTAGTCAATTTCGGAGTCGCTTTCCTCTTCACGTAAACTATATTGCCGAACTTCTTTACCACTCTATGGACTATAGATTTTGATATTGAAGAGTTTTGTTGTCTGGCCACAGTGGATAAACTCATATTTCCAGATTTTAACTCTTTTACGATAGCCCTTCTTTGTCGGGGTGTCACTTTTGATGGGCGGCTAGATGATTTTTTACTGCCATAAGCATTTCTAAGTCGCAAACAATTGTTTACAACATTATGTGATCTGTTTAAAAGTTTACCTATTTCTCTATTCGATTTTCCACACGTTTTAAATGCCTCAATTTTCCCCTGTTCAACCAGCGAAAGACTGCAACGACGACCCATTTCGTTTGATTACAACGTGATGTTCAAATCTGTTTAAATACCTCCACAGCAGCCAGCATAATCCCGCAGTAAGACTAAGCAACGATATTTATGCAAATTTATTGGAAATAAACGTGATTGGTGCAAAATTTCTGAAGGCGGACCTATCTTTTCGAAACGGTCTAAAAGTAAAAATTTGCATAAAATAAAAAGGAATTATTTATTTTTAAGAAATTTCTTCATAAATAGTTATAACAATTACTGATTAATTATCTCTACCAAAAAAGTTATTCTTATTCTCAATTAAGAGCCGAAATTTTGAAAAATGTGTGTGGACCTATCATTTCGATACGCACTGTATGAGTACGCAGCATGCGTAGCCTCGCTCCGTCCACAGGTGGAAAACCCTTGCTATTCGCGATCCGTGTTGCAAACTGTAGATATTTGTCCATAGAGATTTTTATCATTTTTCTTCAACATGTAGGGACTTTTTGAAGGTACCCTTTTTTCCAAGGACACTCTCAGGATATCCGAAGGATTAAAGTACGTCGTACAAACATCCTTATCATTAAAGTAAAGACTTTTATTACAACTGATTGCATATATTAAATATATAGAAATATTTTAGATTCAGATAATTATGAACACAAAATTTCAAATATGAAAATAAATGCCTAAATCTGTGAATACCAAAACAAATTTTATAATATTTTAAACAATTTTTATTATTCCAATTGTATTATTTTAAAATGGATAATACGTGTAAAAGACTGGGAAAATTACCTTTATTAGAACTACTCCATCATTTTTTTTATTCCTCCGACTGTACAGTCAGCCAAAAAAAAAAAAAAAAAAACGCCCCCCCCCCCCACACACACCTAATTTCGCCGCAAATTATCGTAGAAACATGTGACTGGTACCGATCAGTTTGTAATAACGTCGAGTTTATAATGTTATAGTTAGATTTTACTTAGGGTGTCGTCTACATATTAAAACTGACATCAACTTCATTTTTTTCAATGGTAACCCCCCTTTTTTATAATTTATTTGAATTTTTTGGATCAAATCATCACGGAAAATGGTATAGTTTATATATTTCGCTCAATTTTCACAAAGTTATAAGCTGTCAAAGTTTGGGGATGCTAATGTTAAATGAATGTGACAAACATTAAATCATATCTTCCGAAATAAATATGATATTTAAATTCTGTTTTTTTTTTATTCGTTAGAATGAAGTGACCCAAACATTTCCATGCAAATTTTTGCTAAAAAAACATTTTTTGAATTATGAAAATTATTAATAAATTCATATTTGAAAAAATTATGTTAATTTTTGCGCGAATAGAACGGGCATCATCAAAAACATGGGTTTCCAAATTTACAGCTCGTTCCTAACATCATTTTTTGAGTTACGGTGATATTTCACTTTTTATTCCTGTTAGGGGCCGTCACTTGTTACAATCTGGGGGGTGGCGTTTTTTTTTTTTTTTTTTTTGGCTGACTGTACAATTAACCAGAACAACACAGAAAAAGACCACTGCCTGACTAATTTTGCCACAAATCATCGTATAAATATGAGACTGATGCCAGTCGATTGGTGATAACGACTATTTATTATCGTTTAATATTGCTTACAGAACTGTTTACCTACCAAAATTTATATGAACTTTCGTTTACGATTGGTAGCACGCATTATTGATTCCCTATTCAAATTTCTATGAGAAGACAAATCGGAAAATAGCAGAGTTTATACACTTTAATACACTCTATTTTAATTTTTATGTAAGTTTAAAAACTTTAAAAGTATCTAAATCTCAACACTTTCCCGACTGCACACATAGATTTACGTCATTTGAAATTTTTAACTCCATCAGTGGGCGTTTCTTTCGTAATTTGTACGTTATTTATTTCTTAAAAATATACCTAATATACTTATTCGTACCTATATACCTATTCGTACTATCAATATACTATAGATATAAATGCTTTGATTAGAAAGAGTATAACTATAATTTATATCCATTTGTAATATAAATGTGAATACGAAAAATTTTGTTCTGAAATACTATAACATGGGAGAATATCACCCACAAGCGGACCTTACTGAGAAAAAGACAAAATTATGCGGTCGCGAAAGTGTTAAAATTAATTTCGTATTTCTGTATTTTTATATAGTTATTGGTAATAAATAGGACAGTTATTTCGCAATTGCTAAACTTTAGTTGAGTATAACATTGCCCTTTTTATTGCTTTAATAAATTTTTTGTACTATTGCAAAAATTATATACTTTGTTTTTGCTTCAACAGAAAAATCATCTTTTCAGGAAATAAATTACCATTACTAAAGGAAAAATTTATTATTAAAGTATATATTAATGCTATAATTTCTCTAAATATAGTTTATTAAGTAACTTTTTCAAATAATTTTTTATTTTATTTTATTTTTAATGAAATAGTTAATTTAAGCATTAAAATTTAATTAACTTGGTGACTACGAGACCTGCGAACCATCTCATTATAAACCGTACAATATTCATTACCCGCTTTTTTTTTCACACCAGTAATTTTTTAGAGTAATTTTATTCTTATTTAATCGTAACAACATTTAAAGAGAATTACTCTAAACATAAAGCGGTGTGAAAAAAGGGGCGTTTTTTCTAGAGGCTTTAACAATTGTGCGTTTATTAATGAGATGGTTGGTAAGTATGCCTATAATATTCAAAGTCAAGAATATGGATAACAAGGTTGAAAGAGGAAAAAATATTAGAAGTTAAAAATTGGGAGGGGGGGGGATGCTAAATATTTAACAAAAGAAAGTTAACCATTGTTGGTGGGGCTTTTGTGTTTTGAATAACGCATATTTCTAAAACTTTGTATTTAAACTGAGACGTACAAATCCTATAATATTCAAACACAAAAACATATAAGCAAGATTTAAAATAAATAAATAAAATAAATAAATTGGAGTAAAAATTGAAAACATTTATTTAATCGGTAACCCTTATCACTGGTATATGTCCCTTCGAGCTTCCCGTTAAGGTATTCCTCTGCAAATGAAATGTTATTTTTCTAAAACGTGTAACTATAGGCTACCTTTCGGCTACCGGAAAATTTTAACAGAAAGATTTATTTTATTTAATGATGAAGTAAAATAAAATAAATTATAACAATTTTTCGGTAGGCAAAAGGTAGTAAGTTGGAAACTAAACGTGTGACGTTTTAAAGGAACGCCAAAAGTCGTGTCTTACTGTTCAAAATAGGAAAGTATGCTGGCGCAAAGGGTTAAGGGAGAAAAATAAAACATTTCTCCACTTTGAGCAGTGTGCCTGCCTGTCTTTACGTGTTTCTTTAACACTTTGATGTGCAAGATAATTACGTCTTTTAAAATAAGAATGCTACCAAAATTTACAAAGAGAATTAAAATAATAATAATAATAATAATAATAAATAATATTATCCCCTCAATATTATAAAATAAAATTTTGTAAAAAAAAAAAAATACTGGATGAATTTTACCACTTGGGACATAATAATTACGTCTTCGGGGCGATTACAGTGCACATTAATAGCTTAAGATGTTAATTTAAAGAATGATATTACATGTTGGTGGTTAAATCAGTGAAATTTTCTTTTTAGAAATCGATGCAGTAAATGCCACTGTATTTTACATATATTGGCGTCACATAAACAGCCAAACACGAATACGCAAAATATATATTTAAAGTGTTGTTTCAGAAAAAAAAAAAAAAAAAAAAAAAAAACAGTCAGCGGGGCTCATTTCTTTTGAAATGTCATCACTAGCGCTCGAAATCTGAACAATATCTTCTGGATACTTTCCGGGATGAGAAATTTGCGCCTTTATTGCTAACCATATTTTTATACAATAAACTCTATCTTTTTTAATTATGACACAATACTTCGAAAAAAAAAAAAAAAAAAAAAAGATATTTCAACATAGACATCGTTGTAGCAAAAAAGACGGAAATTTCTGGAACGTCCTGGAAAAAGGGTGGAGACTTCGAGCTCTATATGAAGCTCTCTCGCCTGCAAGGTTGCCAGATGAATATCACTATTTTATTTTTTTGCCACTACTCAGGGCCTGATTAAGGGGGAAGCTCGCTCTTGACACATTATTTATACTTACACCGTTATTTTTTAACAAATACTTTCCTCCTATAATAAGCAGAAAATTTTCATTAAAAATTATTTTAAAAGAATTCTGGTGTCTAATAACGGTGAGTAAATTGGATTGTTTTACACCGTTCATTTTTTATAAAAAATATTTCCTCGTCAAAGCTTGGAATTTCTATAACATGAAGTAAAAAATAATTGTAAAAATATTCCGGTATGAGCGAGCTTCCCCCTTAATCAGGCCCTGCCACTACTAATTCAAGATTAAAACAAATGCTTTATACACACACACACACAAAAAAAAAAAGCTGCAATGTATGATAAAAAATCAATAGACACCTACGTAAAAAAAATTGTCGTGATAAAAAATAAAAATTGTAGTATTCTTCTGGCAACACTGGGGGCGTGCAATATGTACATTTTACAAAAATAAGTTAATTTGTATACGTAAAATTTTGAGAGTTACGTATATATTAATATATATATAAAGTAAATAAATAAAAAGATAATCACATACACAGAAAACAGGGGAAATAAAAAATTTTCCAGTTTATTTTTGACTTTCTCAAGATGCAAATATAACCAGCGGCATGGCACTCGTTGATGAAAACTATTTCTCCATAATGTTTATATTACATTTCATAAATATTAATTGGGATTGGGACCACGAATTTCATTACTGGATATGTTATTTCCTTTTATGTAACGTAGGCAAGCCATATATAGATACCATCGTTGCCAACATTCCAATTAATATTCCGTAGTATTATTGGTATTCGCTCTTTTATCCACAACAATTTTGACTTCAAATTTCTATTCTCTCCAAATGTAATTACGATTAAATAAGAAGAAAAATACTCTTTAAAAAAATAAATAAATAAAGACTGGTGTGAAAAAAAAGGCAATTACGTTGTTCGCAGCTGCGATAGACAGGCAATTTGCATAATGCATATATTTTCTATAACTGCTACCACTCCAAGAAATCAAAATTTGGCGGTAACAGTGGGTTCTTCAATTGTAAAATTAAGTGTAGATAAATTATTAATATACACCTGATAATTTTCATTAAAAATCTCTATTCATTTTTTAAAAAGACACATTTTATTGTTAAAGTTATCCATCTCATCTTTTTGGCTCTTGTTCGTTTTCAAGAAACATTGAATGCATTTTTTCATGTTCGAAATTGGGCGGATCATCCATCCCTAAACCCTTTTTTTTTTTTTTTTTTTTTTTATTATTATTATTATTATTATTTTTTTTTTTTTTTTTTTTTTTTTTGTAAGTATATTTGTAAAAAAAAAAAAAAAAAAAAAAAAAAAAAAATAGAATAATGAATAATGAAAAATATTTTTAATTGTGATCATATGATTACCATTCAAATAATTACAGGTATCTATTAGTAATAATATTACACAGAGTATTCTTTTGGAGATAAATTATTTAAGTGAAACAAATGTGAGAAATAATTCAAGATATTAATTTTCATAGTTAAAAATTTATACTGAAAAGTTTATGATATTTTAAATATATCTACACCAGTTATGTTGAAACTATAGATTTGAATATTTTTTTAATTAGATTTCATTACAGACGAGCACTTTATACTTCACGAAGATCTAGTGCCGCGAGTCCACTATTAAATGGACAGATTTGTATTAGAAAGTTAGTGAAATCAAGAATAAAAAGAATTGAGTATTGACGCTTTGTTTTGTTATTAATGTAAAGCATGCGCTTTCCTAAAAGTTTTACAGTATATTTTTTCATATTTATAATAATAATAATAAAAGTCATACACTTCGATACTTAAGACGGTACATCAGTCAGATAGCTCCCTTTTCCCTTTCCCATGTTATCTAGTGGGATTCTTGTTGCTTCGTTTCATTAAGAAATTTCATTCACAAATGAAGTATTTCGAATTCGGTTTTTTGATTATTACTCTCTGAATATGTCGTCTTTTAGTTTAGTGAGCAATTTTTTGAAATAAGTAATTTAAATATTTTATTTCATTAAGTAAATTTAGGCCTCTAATTTGGATCTCTAAGAGATAAATGAAAATTTATTTTATTTTATTTTTATTTTATTTCAATTTCAGTTTTTATTTATTTATTTATATAGTATTCAAAAAATTGTTCACTAAACTAAAATGTGACATATTCAAAGATTAATATTTAAAAAACAGAATTATAAAAACTTCACATTCGAATGAGATAAATCTTATAAAACGAAGCAACAAAAGTCCCATTGGATAACATTGGAAGGAAGAAAGAGAGAGAAAATCTGACTATAATACAGAAACTTAAGGCATAGATGATAACATTTTAAGTTATCGCAGTGTATTTTCAGCCTCGTCTCTAGTTTGCACTACTTTATTTATAGAAAAATTTTCTCCAATGTATAACTTCGATAAAATAAGAAAAATTTACTCTTAAAAATAAGTAGTATGAAATGAAGGTAGAGGTAAAAATACTCCGGAATAAATTAAAATATTGTCATCTATGCTTAACGGCCCTCTTCACTCATCGTCGCCGGAAGCCCGAGCCAGTGTTATTCTATGGGGAAAATTTCTTTACAAATAACTTATTAACTAATACATATTTTTAAATTCTGTTTTCACATTCAGGAAATTCCCAACTGTTAAATTGACGGACCTTTTTTAAAAATGTATTTTTTAAATTTTTAATATTTTATTTTGAAATTGAAAAATGAAAAAAATTCACATATTGAAAATTCGTATTTTGCAGCTTCAAAATAAAATATAAAAAATTAAAAAAATAATTTTTTAGAAAAGGTGCGTCAATTTAACAGCTGGGAATTTTCAGAATGTGAAAACAGAATTTAAAAATATGTATTAGTTAATAAGTTATTTGTAAAGAAAAATTTCCCATAGAATAACATTAGGTTCGGCTTCCGGCGGCGGTGAGTGAAGAGAGCCCTTAAGTCTCAAAACGATAATACTTCGTAATCGAGTGGTCGCTAGTTAAAGAAATTCAAGTGAATAAGGTCACGAAGATTTAGCAGCTGAAAATTATAGGTAATCCCGTTTAGGAAATTAAGACAATTTCTAATGAAGCGAACCAATCGTTGAACTTCTTCAAGTGGTTGACACACTTGCTAATCTAATCCCGAAAGTTGTTAGTTCCCGTTCCTTTTTGTACACCACTTAATTTTTAGAGTATTTCTCTCCAAATATATTTCCGATTAAATAAGAAGAAACGTACTTTAAAAAAAGACTGGTGTGAAAAAATAGGCGGGAAGAGGCAGGACTAACAATCTTCCGGGTTAAGTTGGCAAGTATAGGTTGAACGTCTGCAACCATTATAACAGAGATATATTGCATAGAAAGGAAATACATTGAAATATATCGAAATCCAACGAATATAAGGAAAACCAAATCTGGGAAGCACCGAATATGCACTGAACATGATCAACAGATTCAAGGTCGCTCTTACTCAACAAAATAGTGTTTGTATACTTGCCAACCATCTCATTAATAACCGTACGATTGTTAACGCCCCCTGAAAAACGCCCCTTTTCTGCCACCACTATATTTTTAGAGTAATTCTCTCCAAATGTTGTTACGATTAAATAAGACTAAAATTACTGTAAAAAACTATTGGTGTGAAAAAAAAGGCGGGTACGAAAAATTGTACGGTTCATAATGAGATGGTTGGCAAGTATGTGTTCGTGAAGTTGTAAGATCATAGAGACTCTCAGTAACAAATGATAGGAATGGTTTTCACCGGAACTCGTGTGTAAATACCGGCTAGGACCTCTGAAAGACCCCCCCATGGAAGGCACAACACATATGCCTAGGTCTCTCGTGTAGGCATTCGGCCTTTATCCTTACACCAACACCAAATGATACGATTTATCGACGTACTTATTAAACAGAAGCAATTGTTCACGGCAGAATGACAAAGAAATAAACACTGAAACTACATGATAAATCACAAAAAAATAATAAAATAATAAAAGTAAAAATTGTGGATTCGAATATTATATAGATCGAATAAGAGAGCAGTAGTATTTTACGTTGAAAACAAAGTACAATCTGTATGGTCCAGATGGCTGGGCATCGTACTGCCATGACTTACGCAAAGAATCTTGATGTTTTTTGGTCGCAGATAAGATGGTCGCTCGATAATGAATTCAGCTGCCTTTTGCTACAATAGAAAAGTAGGTTCGAATATTACCATTTGTCATCATATAGCACAATATTATGCTAAGACACTGGGGATAATCTTCTGCTATTTTCATAGAACTAGGTGACTCTCAGTGAAAATTTCATATAAGCCGCATTTTTCCAAATTCTTTGTCTGAGTTAACTTGAATTTAACTGAAAGCAGTTAACCAAGTAGTAAACCAAAAAAATATCATAAAGGATTTTTTTAAAGTGTTTTTGACACATTAAGAAACTAGGGATATCTGAGATTCACATTGCAAAATGATGATAATAATAATAATAATCTGTCTATCTATAATATTGAAAGGAAAGGTTTGTTTATATGTATGTAAGTATGTATGTCTGTTCTTCTATACGTTCAGCCCCTACTGAACGTAGAAGTACAAAAATTGACGTACGGATGTTTAGGAGATTTCCCAAAGGGATAGTAAAAACAGAATTAAAAAATTTTAATTGCGTATATATTAATTAAAACGTCGACCTATGTCAATAAATGAGTCAATTCTGAGCTTAAGCAGCATGAAATGCAGAAATAAATTAGAAATATCGGTCCGATCTTTAAAAATTCGATATCAACTGAAAGAGGCGAACTTTCTGAATCCACGGGTGAAACCGTATTTCGCTACGTCAATTAGAGTTTTTAAAATTAATTAAAGTATTAAATTTAGGTAACAACATTTAATTTCAATGTAGATTTAATCCTAAACATTTGTCGCGGATGCAATCGGAAATGCTTTCAGATGATTAAGATATCACGTGTCCTCTTTGAAGCAGGATTAAATTGGCAATTTTCAAACATTTTTAATTTTTTAGTTACGAACACAGAAATTAATATGCGGCTTAGACATCATAAGATCAGCCTCCAGCTCCAGTTCAAATTTCATTAGTTTAAGTTAATAAACAAAAAAGTAACACTTTTATTGGTAATTTAAAATTTATTGGAACACACGTGACCGAGACGATGTAAGATTAATTTTTCTTTTTTGTTTTGCTGTACTTGAAATTGAGGTATTCCACTGACTGAGATTTCGTACAGAAGCATTTTCACGTTTGGTGAATGGAATGGAAACACCTTCCCAAGTGTTAAATTAATTGCTTGTTCCATAGTTTGACAGCTTGAATCGAGCAGCCCGAAAGAAATTATCGGAAATGACAGGTCAAAATACCAAATCAGTGCCATTTCACGATCTCACGTGGAATTTGAAACAGTTTTTGACGCAGAAATTTACTTCTCTTAACATAAATATTGGAGATCGGAGCAGTCTATCATATGTTTAAAAGTTTGAAAGCCAGCAGAATAAGAAGTTGCGTATTCTACGCGAATTAAGTTAATGCATAACATTTTTGCCCGGCTCGATTACAAACAAATCTGTTCTGCGAAGGCTGCTGCCTTTCTGTTATTCAATAAGAACGTACTACTTTATATATTCAGAAAACATATTCAGATCTTATTCTTAACGCAGTCAATCAGGGCCTGATTAAGGGGGAAGCTCGCTCATACCGGAATATTTTTACAATTAATTTTTATTTCAGGTTATAGAAATTCCACGCTTTGACAAGGAAATATTTTTTATAAAAAATGAACGGTGTAAAACAATCTAATTTATTCACCGTTATTAGACACCAGAATTCTTTTAAAATAATTTTTAATGAAAATTTTCTGTTTATTATAGGAGGAAAGTATTTGTTAAAAAATAACGGTGTAAGTATAAATAATGTGTCAAGAGCGAGCTTCCCCCTTAATCAGGCCCTGCAGTCAATGTTGCCAGATTTTGCGATTTTTTTATTTAACAGTCACCAGTAATTTTCAAGCGCTATTTGATATATACAATAATCCATTAGAATCAAAGAATTGTCTATTATATCTATCAAAACTTTAGGTGGCTATTGAATAAAAAATTCGCAAAGTCTGGCAACTTAAAAGCAGTGATGGATTTATCTAGACCCCCTAAATAAAATAATAGGGCGGCGCATCACCGCCATATTTTTGCCTCCGCAGAGGACAGCATTCCCGCTTGGCGTCCTTATCGCTTCCCTAATGATTTTAAGAAATCTTGATCTGAAGCTAATCCGGTCAAGATAAGAGCGATAAGCAACAATAATGTTCCTAAAAACACATTTTTTTCACAGTACATTCTCAGGATGTCATTTTATTCTGAGGATATCCTATGGATGTACTGGGGTAAGATGTGTTGTTAGGGCGGTTTCTGTTTCTTTTACAAAATGTCGCCAAAACTCAAATACACAGTAATAGAAGGTCTGTGAACACTTTATATTCACTTCTTGAATGATTATAGCACCTTATCGCTAAACAAACTTCCATATCATAGTTTACTTAGCTAACATTATGAAATATAATAAAACAAGTTACTCTAAAGTAACGTAAGACGATAAAAAAAAAAGTTTGTATTTTGTTTATCAGAGAAACTCGTTGGATATTATACGACCACGTATCGTACGCCTAGCAGAGTGGACTGTTCTAAACTCTTCAAGGGATGTTAAGTTCACCGACAGGATGGGAAGAATGAACAAGTTGTCAATTTGCGTTCGCTTATCGCTTTTATTTTTCTTTTCGGCGCGCATTTAGTTTCCCGTAATTTCAAGATTATAATGGCTAGTACTAGTACGAAGCGTACAAAACCATTTCGTAGTGATTCCAAGGCTATTATTAATAATGTAATTAAATTTTGTGACCAAGAAGCTGAAAATGGAGAAGTTTTAATTCCTGTTTCACATCCAACAAAGCGTGCGAGTAAAATTGCAGGTGTTTGTTTAACCACTATTAAAAAAATTCGTCGAGAATCAAGTGAACAAAATGATGAGCATGAACCTGTATTTAGTTCACCAAAGAAAAAGGTGAAAAGGGACATATTAAGTAAAACTGCACTCGATACATTCGATCGTGATGTTATTAGACGGACAGTGTAAGATTTTTATATAAAAGAAAAAAAAATTCCAACTTTATCCAAATTGCTACCAGTGTTGGAAACAAAAATTAATTTTCCATGGGGAAGGCCGAAGGGAGTACCTAAGACAAATTTTAAGGAAAATTGGTTTCAGATGGAAAAAATGCCAAAATAAAAGAAAAATTTTAATTGAGCGAGAAGATATTGTTTTAAAACGAATACAGTATCTAAGAAAAATAAAAAAGTTTCGAGAGGAAGAGAGACCTATCGTCTATATTGACGAAACATGGGTTGATTCAAATTTAACTTTCAAGAAATGCTGGCAATCCAGTGAAACGGACGGTATTTTTGAAACAGGAAATGCTTCGAGGTGCATTATTGTTCTTTGTGCAGGAGGGGAGATGGTATTTTTGCCCAACACAACCTTAATTTACAAAGCGAATACGACGACAGGTGATTATCATGGTCAAATGAATGCGCATATTTTTGAAAAATGGACTGCTGAAAAATTAATTCCCAATTTACCCAAAAATGCTGTAGTAATTATAGACAACGCACCTTACCATTCAGTGCAAATAAACAAAGCGCCGAATGCAAACAGTACGAAGAAATCTATATTAGTAGATTGGCTCAATAAAAATTCTATTCCATATTCAGACTACTTAAAAATTGAACTTTTAGAGCTTGCGAAAATGCACGCGCCCAAAGAAAAATCCTATCGGTTTTATTCCATTTTAGCTGAAAATGGATTCACCGCATTGCGCCTTCCACCATATCTTTGCGACATTAATGCGATTGAATATGTGTGGTGTGAATTAAAAAGGTATGTTCGGAATAGAAATCCTTCCAGCGATTTAAATATGGATAAACTTTTTAAATTCACCAATGATGCTATTAACAGTGTATCCATAGGAAACTGGAAAACGTATTGCGAACATGCCGAAAGTTTAGAAAATAATTACCGTCAAAAAGATACAATTTTAGACGAAATTTGTGAGCCTCTATGCATTGCACTAGACAGTGACAGTGACACAGAAACTGCTTCCGAAACCGATGAAGACTATTGATAGTTTAACTTTTTTGTGTTATTTTATTTATTTACTAGCAGGCTACGCCCGCTTCGCTGGTCACTATTTTTAAATGAATCAGAATAATTAATGAATTCTCAAAATTGCATTAATTTTTATCATGTGATAAAAAAAGAAAAAAAAAAATCTGATCAGGAAAAATGTCGCACCGGGTCCCCACTGCCTTCGGCAGCGTAGACCCGTGCACTGCGCGAACGTATTACTTCACCATCCTTATGACTTCGCAAAATTCCATGTTATTACTCATAAACTTTCATTTTCAAGAAAAGGAATTAAAAAATATATCATTTAGCATCGGGTAAAAACTCACACCAGGACGCCACTGCCTTCGGTAGCGCAGACCCATGCACGCTGCGCGCGCACGTTTGAGGATATACGTGCGCTGTACACGCATATTCCTTCTCAACTCAAACTTTTCTTAAGAAAATAAAATTAAAAAAAAATCTTTTATCATCGGGTAAAAACTCACACCGGGTCCCAAACCCATGCGCGCTGCGCGCCTATTCCTTCCCCACCGTTCCAGCCCCTCCTAATTAACTTGCATATACCGATTTTGAACGGTCTTACTGAATTAGCTGAGATGCAAAAGAAAACCTGATCAGGACACTTTAAATTGTAAATCAGGTGAAATCTGGAATTCCACTTTCGATAATGTAAAAGAACTTTAAAATATCTTTCGAATGATGTATTAGAAATAATTTAATCATAATTAGAATATGAAATATTGAAATTTAAAAATATTACAGCGCCATCTGGTGGTAGAAATTTCTGTAATCTACTGTTCCATTCCAGATCAACGAAGCTTTCAAATGATGTATTACTCATGAAATTATTTTAATTAGTAGATGAGATACAAAAGAAAACCTAATCAGGACACCTCAAAACGTGTAAATCGGGTGAAATCTCGAATTCCATTTTCGATAATGTAAAAGTACTTTAAAATGTGTATCAACTAAAATAAGCTTTCAAATGATGTATTACTTATGAACTTTTTTTAATTAATAACTGAGATTAAAAAAAACTGATTCAGGACACCTCAAAACGTGTAAATCTGGTGAAAACTTTCGATAATTTAAAAGAACTTTAAAATATCTTTCGAATGATGTATTACAAATAATTTAATCCTAATTAGAAATTGAAATATTGAAATTTTGAAATTTTAAAATATTACAGCGCCATCTGGCGGTACAAATTTCTGTATTCCACTGTTCGATTCCAAATTAAAAAAGCTTTCTAATGATGTATTACTTATGAAATTATTTTAATTAGTAGCTGAGATACAAAAGAAAACTGATTCAGGACACCTCAAAACGTGTAAATCTGATGAAATTTTTCGATAATTTAAAAGAACTTTAAAATATCTTTCGAATACTGTATTAAAAATAATTTAATCATAATTAGAAATTGAAATATTGAAATTTTAAAATATTACAGCGCCATCTGGCGGTACAAATTTCTGTATTCCACTGTTCGAAAAGCTTTCTAATGATGTATTACTTACGAAATTATTTTAATTAGTAGCTGAGATACAAAAGAAAACTAATTCAGGAGACCTCAAAACGTGTAAATCTGGTGAAAACTGTCGATAATATAAAAGAACTTTAAAATATCTTTCGAATGATGCATTACAAATAATTTAATCATAATTAGAAATTGAAATATTGAAATTTGAATGTATTACAGCGCCATCTGGCGGTAGAAATTTCTGTAATCCATTGTTCGATTCCAAATCAAAAAAGCTTTCTAATGATGCATTACTTATAAAATTATTTTAATTAGTAGCTGAGATACAAAAGAAAATCTAATCAGGACACCTCAAAACGTGTAAATCGGGTGAAATCTCGAATTCCATTTTCGATAATGTAAAAGTACTTTAAAATGTGTATCAAGTCAACAAAGCTTTCAAATGATGTATTACTTATGAAATTTTTTTAATTAATTTCTGAGATATAAAAGAAAACTGATTCAGGACACCTCAAAACGTGTAAATCTGGTGAAAACTTTCGATAATTTAAATGAACTTTAAAATATCTTTCAAATGATGTATTCAAAATAATTTAATCATAATTAGAAATTGAAATAATGAAATATTGAAATTTGAAAATATTACAGCGCCATCTGGCGGTACAAATTTCTGTATTCCACTGTTCGATTCGAAATCAAAAAAGCTTTCTAATGATGCATTACTTATGAAATTATTTTAATTAGTGGCTGAGATACAAAAGAAAACTAATTCAGGAGACCTCAAAACGTGTAAATCTGTTGAAAACTTTGATAATTTAAAACAACTTTAAAATATCTTTCGAATGATGTATTAAAAATAATTTAATTGGAATTTGAAATATCGAAATTTTAGCTGAGATACAAAAGAAAACCTACTCAGGACATTCTAAAACATGTAAATCACGTGAAATCTCTAATTCCATTATCTACGGTAGTTTTATTAATGGAAGTAAAAAGAAAAATAAATATTTTTTATTTCCCCAAAACCTATATATACCACGGTAGTCGGGTAATGGAAGTAAAAAGAAAAAGAAAAAGTATTCTTTAGTTCCTTCAAATGTATTTTGTTGCTATGGAAACTTCTATCGTCTATTGAAAGATGGATTACGTGTTAGAATAAAATTTATTTTGCAATTAAAATGTAACTGCTTTGTTTATTAATGGAAATTGATGAAAATTTAACTGCAGGTTGGTTTTGTGCTGGAAAGGTTATATATTAAGTGTTGTGAACGAAAAAGAAAATTTGAAGCACTTTGAAATTTGCAATTTTTAACCCCAGTTAAAGATCATGTGACATTAATGACTTGCACCTGTTTTGTTTCCGTTCGAGACAGCCGTTAAAATCGTCTGCTGAATGCTGATAGAATGCCTTTTTTTAAGCAATAAGGATTTTTGGTCATTGTTCGATCGACATGGGTCAACATTTTAATTAATATCTCCGAAACTAATTAAGATTTTTAAATTCTGTTTCGAGGAAAACATCGGAAAGGCTCCAGAGCATTCGTATGTCAATTCTTGTGTTTCTGCGTTCAGTAGGGGCTGAACGTATAAAAGAACAGACAGACAGACAGACAGACAGATAGACAGACAGACAGACAGACAGACAAACCTTTCCATTTATTATTATAGATTACTATTTTTTAATTTTTGATTATATGAATTTTTTATACATTTTTAAAGCAGATTTTTAAGATTTAATTAAGATTCAAATTTTT
This sequence comes from Salticus scenicus, assembly GCA_963930645.1. Taxonomy (NCBI): domain Eukaryota; kingdom Metazoa; phylum Arthropoda; class Arachnida; order Araneae; family Salticidae; genus Salticus; species Salticus scenicus. The sequence goes on from OZ005658.1 coordinate 162,343,753, forward strand.
TACATAAAAAACGTAGCATTAAAAACCAAAAGCATTTGGTAGATCTGAATATAAAGCTCTTTTGCATACCGCGTGTTTAAGTTTTGAAATTATGCATACAAATTTGCAGTGAAATAAAACAACAGCAAGCACAATATATTTAAATAATTTTTAATTAAAATTCAAAATTTAAATTGTTTGAAAAGTTATTTTTTTTTTTCAAATCAACTAATTTTTTACCCCCCCCCCCCTCCGCAATTTTACATTATTTTTGTTTAAATACAGGGTGTTCATAAAGTCCCGGACCCATTTTGATGTTTAAAAACTCATAAAAAAATAAAGATAGATTAAAATTAATAACATAAATGGTTAGACAGACTCAAAAAGTTTCATGACCCTTGTCAATGAACTTCCACGTGTGCCCCCTTCGTCGCACGGAGAATATCAAGTCGATAGTCAATTTCACGCCAGGTAGCGGCAAGCATGTCGTCATCCACAGAGGCTATTGCGGTTGTAATTCTGACTTTTAGATAATTATTCGACTGCCGCTCGAATAAAACATCACATACAAAAGTACTACATAGAACAGACACATCAAAAGTAAACATAACATTGCAATAGTTGCCAAAAACAAAAGAGAGAAAAATGCAATTAATAAACAGACGATATTTAGAAAAGTACAGATATTTAGACTGGAAAATGAAATTATCTGAAATTAACCACACACGCAGACGATATTTACAAAAGTAAAGATATTCAAACCTGAAAAGAAAATATATGAGTTATTCCATCAATAAATGCCATAAGTTTGTTTATACCTTCATTATTTTATGAGTTATTAAACATCAAAATGGGTCTGGGACTTTATAAACACCCTGTATAGATTCTAAATATATTTGTAAATTAACTTGAGGTTTCATTAACATGTTAAATTGCAAGGAATACATCTATGTTTTAATGATGAAATTTTATGTAAATTTTATATATTTTTTTCTTTAAAGCTATAATTTATTTATTTATTTAACGTTTGAAAGTTATACACCTTTAAAAGACAATTTTCTGAAATATTAACAGAATTTATAGGTCAATTTTTATATCCACTTTTCCTTTAAAAGCGATTTCTAACAATTTTTTGTTTTCTAAAAAATTTAAACATTTTATATTTTGCATGAAAAGTATTCATATCGTTATTTTTATGCGACTTCTATCAACTTTTTGTATTCTAAAATATTTAAGCACTGTATGTTATATATGAAAAAATATTCATATCGTTATTTTTATAATTTACTAATATTTTTATAGTCTGAGAAAAGTCGTTCATAAAATTGTGTTTATAATTTCTTTCTTTCTTTCTTTCTTTTTTTTTTTTTTTTTTTAAGAGAATTAATATAATCCCAATATTTTTATTATATAAATTGTTTCAGATGTTATTATATAATTCAGAAATATACTGTATTTAGTAAACTATTAAAATCATAAAGTAGTCACTGTTTTTATTTTTATTTTTATCTTTAAATATATATTTTGAATTTTCATTTCTCTTATAAAAAATAAGTAAATGAATCATTTAATCTTAATAATAAATATAAGATTACTAAACACAGCCACCTAAACTAAACGTACATGAAATAAATCATAATAAAGAGATTTAACTTTGGCAAAACGAAAACAAATGCAATTTTAAAAGTTCCTTTTTCTCCCAGCGTCAAAGATTATCACCCCTATTTTAGCACTGAACTCGTCGAGCTAGCACTTGCGCAGAAACGTCCGTGTCGCGGGAAATGTGGTTAAACAATACGTGTGGCAACCCTAAGGCAACAAAATGCCTGATGCGCCAGCTCGTAAAAACGATAAATTTATCCAATTTTCTGTTAAAACATATTCCCATATCTCTCTCACGTGAAGCGAATTTCCCTAAAAAGGGAAAATTTTAACCGAAGCAGTGTTGTCAGATAGGAATTTGAAAATTTCCCCAAAATCGATTTTATTTTTCCCCAAAATGACGTTTTTTTCAAAAATTTTCCCCAAACACAAATTAAAAAGAAAAAAAAAAGAGAGAGAGTAAATTACTTTTCTATCAACAAAGCATGTATAGACAAGACTTTCTTCTATATAATTTTACACAAAATTCATGCAATACAAACTATTAAATAAATTATTTTATGCAGATTATTTCGCAGATGGTTTTATCTGACAGAATAATATATCACTAAGTGCTGAAAGAAAGTGAAATTTTTGCCAGTATCAGTTTTTTTTTTTTTCGTTAACAAAAAAAAAAAAAAAAAAAAATCTATAATTTTGTTTTAAATTATCACCGATCAATGATTCAACCATTCGTTTTAAAAATGATGACGAGACCTTTTGAAAGATAACCAATATTGAAAATTTACACTCCACGGAGAATACTACGCTTTTCCCAGAGGGGAGGCAATGCTCCCATATGCATACACTTTTTCTCTAGTTTATTGCTCCTATTATCAATAATTCGTATCAATTTTACAATCACACGTTAAAAATAACTCATTATGTACATTTATATGGAATTTTGTCTTACACTGTCATGTTAAAAATTTAGAAAAAATGACATCACAGCGTCACCTGTCGAGCGATTGATCCCCAAATCTAAGCAGCACCAGTTTATGTCAGGGTCCAACAAAATACCAAGTTTGGTTAAATTTCGTTCATTAGTTGATGAGATACAGCGTCCACAATTTTTGTGATTGTCATGATAGTAACTACAACTTTTATTATGCGTATTTTAACTGTAACCGTTTGTCATGTTTTAAATGTTTTAATCATTTGGTTTTAGAATTGTGTTTGTTTTAGAATGTAGCATTAAAGTTTATAAGCTACTTAAAATGCTTCTCGCGTACTTAATTAACATAATATTACAGTGATACACACACATACGCAGACAGACATTTTTAAAAAAGAGTCAAATCGGGCTTGGGCCATCCTAAAACGTGAAAATCCATGGAAAACTGAAGTTCGAAAAAAAAAAATAATAATTGTTTTTGTGTTTTGAGCTATTCTTAAAGTTTCAAATGTCTAGCTATCATATAACTCAACGATCATATCGTTGAATCATATAAACCAGCGTTTCTCAACCTTTCAGTATTCGCAGCCCAGTTTTCAATCATTTACCTGTGGGGCGCGTGCCCCACAGGTTGAGAATCGCTGATATAAACGATAACGAAGGCAGCAGGGACTCGAAATAATTGGCTAAAAGTATTAAAAAAATACATTGTCATCCTGTTCTGAGCTATTCTAAAAGTTTCAAATGCCTAGCTAGTCGGGAAGTTATATGACTGTTGAATCATATAAATGCTACCGAAGGCAGCGGAGATCCGAAATAATTGGCTAAAGTATTAAAAAATGCATTGTCATCGTGTTCTGAGCTATTCTAAAAGTTTCAAATGTCTAGTTAGTCGAGAAGTTAGTTAAATAAATTTTCTGTTGAATCATATAAACGTTACCGAAGGCAGCAGACACCCAAAACAATTGGTTAAAAGAATTTTAAAAAATGCACTGTCATCGTGTTCTGAGCTATTATAAAAGTTTCAAATGTCTAGCTAATCAGGAAGTTAGTTAAAAATCGATTGCAAGATTTGTACTGACAAACAAACAAGAAAGCGAGTTAATAAAAATATGGCAAAAAAAAAAAAATAGCGGCATAGTAGCAGCACCCTATATACGCCAGAATCGAATTTTCAAGAATTCATATCCTCAGGTTCTTATATGTATATCTTATAATATTTCCTGCGGTTCGGTAAAATGTTTCGCAAGATAAAACTTGCAATATGTTTTGCTAACGTACATTAAACACACAGACAGAGATATCGCGTTCAAGATGTATCAAAACTTGTAAATTAATCAGAAACGGAAAGTAAAAAATTTTCACAAATCCAATACCTTTTCTCCATATATATAGAAAAGAAAAACTACTATGCTGTGGCCATAAGAAGGCTATCTTCTATAGCATTCTTACTGTATTTACACAATAGAAGATTAATAAAGCACATTATGAATAATATAGAAGTTGATAGCTATAGCTTTCCGATAAATGAAAGAAAGTTTTAAATAGCAGCGCAGCGCTCACCGTGGGTTGATATACACTAAAATTTATCCAACGTACTTTTTATAACAACTAACTAATATATCAAGTTGAATGCATTTATACATTATCGTCCTGCTTATGGTCAAATAGTTTACAAGACATCTGAAAACCTAAAAATTCATCAAAAAAACGGAAGTATTTTTTTTTTTTTTTTTCAAACCGGTACTTTTTAAGAAGCTTTATGATTTTCTCCCCAAATTTCCCCTCAAAAGAAAAATTTTCCCCAAATATTTTCCCCACACTTTCATTTTCTCCAAAATTTCCCCACGGGCAAAAGTTTTCCCCAAAATCGCGAAAAATTTCCCCAACCTGGTAACACTGAACCGAAGTGAGAACACGGGTTGGCAGATACTTGAATTTCTCTCTCTCTCACCGTTACACAGTGCGAATTATGCGAAACTTCTTCAACCAAGCAGGAAATTGAGAAAATCATTCTGTTTTGTGACAATATAACATATAAACGTCTACGTATAGTAAAATTGGTGTGAATTAAATATATTTATATCTTTTTACTAGGTTAAAAGGAAAATCATAAAAACCATTAAACCATTTTACATTACTTACGTTCATTTCTTTCAAGTACTTCGAAAATCTAATATTGCAAAGGAATTTTAATGTTGTTTCAAAGACGAATTTCTGTTAGTAAAAAAATATATGTTACCACTGGGATGACAGGAAGATATATTTTAAAGTTTGATGGATTTCGAGTCAGTTTTATGTACACTCTATTAAAAAAAAAAAAAAAGACGCACCAAGAAGGAGTCATCTGAATGGGACAAAAATTGGTAGTACATGATGTACATGTGGGGGAAAATAACTGATTACAGTTTCAGAAAATTTGAATGATTTAATCAAAAGAAAGGGCTTCACAAAGTAAACGAGTCAATAACGCGTTTGTCAGAATGAATTTCTCATTCCGCTTGGTATTAATTGATAGAGTTGGCAGATGTGCTCATGTGAAGTATCGTGCCAAATTCTGCCCAATTTGTGCGTTAGATTATCAAAATCTCGAACTGGTTGTAGGACCCTTTTTATGATGCTCCAACCGTCCTCAGTGGAAGAGAGATCCAGGGTCTGAGCTCAACCCCATTTCACTTAAGGATCTTTGAAGTCACTGAAGTACCAGTTTCACGTATGATCGACGATAATGATGAATTGGAGCTTCCAGTACCGCTTTGCGATTGACTCGTTCTCCCCCGTCTCTCCTCTCTTTAGACTGACCGATTCCTCCCTGATGCTGTGTTCGGCCATGGTTCCCCAATTCCGGTCAATGTCATCTAATAGTGGTGCCGTTCCTATCCAATTGCCAAAAAATTCGCAGATTAGACCAACCGGCTTCTTTGAGCTCAGCTATACACCACACTCAAATGCTGACATCTGCGTATGTTGCCACAGAATTCATACCAGTGTTTAAGAAACTAAAGTACACAGTATTTGTTTAAAAAAAATTCTCGACGTATAATATCGTTGATTTAAGAAGTAGAAAATTTTCTTACATTGATAGTGATATGAATTTTGTGCTCGTGTTCCAACCCTGAATCCATATCATCTGAATCCACAGAAAAAAGTAAATTTAAACCCACTAGGTTTCATTCATTTAAGAAAAATAATATAAAATGATTAAAAAAATTTTTTCCTGTTCAATCATGCGTTTATACCTAATTTTTATAGCAGTTCAGATATAAAGCTTTGTTAAAAAGCGAAAAGATTTCATTAAATGTAAAAAGAAAACCTCGGTATACGTTCGTTGGTTACATATAATTTGGAACAAGCCTAATTACAGAATATTAATTAGAATGTTGGCAAGTATGGTAAATACCATAGTTTCGAAATTGTAAAATTTTTGCTACAGAAATTTTTAATATATATATTTTTTTTTAATATATTTTTTTGCTGTTTTCTGCGATTAAACTTGATGGATTTCATTACAAAGAAACAGTGGCGTTAAAAAAATGTATAAGATGATATAAATATCTATGATATACATAACCATAAATATTCGTATAATGTTCATCACTGTTCTTAATTTTGCAGAACGCTATTTCTAAACAGAAATTATTGTAAAAAATTAAGCATAAATGTTCAGAAATTTATTTTCAAAGGAAAGTGGAAAAGCTGTTGAATGAAAACAGGTTCGTAAGAACCTTCGATATGCATATAACTGATATATCATAGCAAATATACAGGGTGATTCAACGATGATGGGACAAACTTTGAAGGGAGGTATGGTACATCATTAGGACTCAGGATTGCACAGGAACCCAAGTCCCTAAACGTCATTTTAACCCTTTACGCACCATGTGTTTTTGGTGTTTTTTACCAGTAAGCTCCGTGTGCTGCCGCTCCTCTTGAATGGTATATTATTATTTAACCCCTTCCTTCTCGCTCCCGTGATATTCACGGGCAGTGACCACGCCCCACCTGTATTTTTCCTTTAATATTTTAGGGTACATGAAAGCACCAGCCAGTAGCAAACTATATATAGTGTATTTCAAAACATGTACAGAATAAATATATATATTACTCATATATTTATTTTCATTCCATTTATTTTAAATTAAACAAAAATGTGGATTTTATGGGCGTGTCTTTGAAAATTATGCGACAGTTAAGGGATAAAGATAAGGGACAAAGATATTTTATTTATAATTGTTTATCCATAACCTCTTAAAATGGATGCCTGTGGCGTGGCTCGGAAACTTGGCAAAAGTTCAATCGTAGACAGTGCCACCTGGCAAAGAATGCGTGACTTTTTTTTATTAAATAGCCATCAATAATTTTTAAAAGTGAGATTTGATATACATAGAAAGCGAATAGAATCGAAGAAACGTCGACTATATAAATCATATATCACTTTAAAAAATTATTGGCGGCTTTTGAATAAAGAAATCGCTAAATATGTACCAGGTGGCGCTGTCCACCACTTGAACTGTTGTTAAGTTTACGAGCAACGCGACAGGAGGCTATAACCCCCCCACCCCCTTTTTTTTTTTTTAAGTCTTTTACTAAAAAGCGGGTTATTGAAACTTTTTTTTTTTTTCTTTAGAAACGAGTCTCGCCTAGTTTGACACATTATTACTGGAGCATTTTCTTATATTAAACAGTAAATCCCGCGTTAAAAAAAAAAAAAAAAAAAAAAAAAAAAAAAAAACGCTATAAAAGATTAGTTTTATAAAGAGATGGCAAAAGCGCGAAAAAAAAAAAAAAAAAAAAAAAAAATGCGATTATGACTGGTCTTTCATTCCACAAATAATTTGTGTTGCTTTTTGTGTCGTTATTTGCGTCATCTTGCTCTCTTAAAACATATGCATTTGTGAAAGGATTCTGGAAGTGATGCAAGCTAAACTCTAAATTGGTTTAACATGAAGTCCCAAATGAACATTTCCAAAATCTTGAAAAGTAGAAAATAAGATTCAGATTTCATACAATAGCTAATATAAGCACACAATTAAAAAAAGCAGAAAGAAAGAAATGAAAGGATTTGTTCATTAGACTGTTAGGTATCACACAGTTTTTAGCTGAACAAAATTTGCTGCTTTGTAGCCGCGACCAAAGCAATACTTCAGCAAACAAGGGTAACTTTCTTAAATTGGTTCAGTTGCTTTCAAAGTATGAGAATGTATTGAAAGGACATCTACTGAATTTAGAACATAATTCTCCAAAAGTATTTTATCTGTCGCCAAATGTACACAACAAATTCATATGCATTCATTCAAGCTACGTAAATTGCAAACTTGTTCAAGAGATAAAAAAGGTTATACAGTCGAACCTCGTTAACGTGAATATCAAGGGGGATCAAAAATTTGTTCATGTTATCAGTAGTTCATGCTATCAGTAACTAATCTTCATGTAACTAAACTAATCTTTTTTTTGACGGGGATTTTGGAAACAGTTCATGTTAAAAGTAGTTCACGTTAACAGTGTTCACGTTAACGAGGTTCGACTGTATATTATGGTACGATGTTTGACAGTGCCCCAGATGTTTCATATGCTGATCAAATGACACAAATGATTCGTTTTGTAAAGATTAAGACTGTCGAAATTGAAGTAATTGAAGACTCGTTTTAAAAAGATTTTTCCCTTTCGAGGGAAAAATGACTATTCATCTTAGTAAAGAAATTTTAAAGAAGCTTAATAATGACGGATTAGTCATTATGTGGTATCGTTTTCAAAGCTCTGAAAATGCAGCTGCTATAAATGGAATACATGTTGGAGTACAAACAATTTTCAAATCTAGATATAAAAAAGCTGCTTTTTTTTCTGTGTAGGGTCACATTCTCCACCCTTTTTTATGGTACTTTCTGCGCAAAATTTAGGGACATTTTTATTCAATAATTAACAACAATTTTGAAGAATGATATTTGATACATGTAATAAGGAAATCATCTAAATCTTCAGGTAAATTTTAGAATTAAAATTTAGCGATCAATGTTAAATTAAAAAAAAAAAAAAAAAAAAAAAAAAAAAAACCTCTAAATTTGGCAACATTTTTCAGGGGTGAAAAATTCCCGACTTTTTTTCTACTATACAGGGTGGCCATAATTAAACTGTCAGTGTTTACTAATTGCGCCAAATTTTGTAGGATGATTTAACAAGACGAGGGACGAAGGATTGCACTAAAGAAAATATCAGTTCCAAAAGTCACCACCAGGGGAATATGTGACACTGTGTAAAAGAAATGAGATTTTTAAAATGCGCATATTCAATATTGAAATAAAATTACTTTTTATTTAGTATATTTAGCAATTTAATCCAAGTTCAATGTGGTAACAACTGTTAAAAAAGCAAAGAAAAAAAAAAAAAAAGCACAGAAACAGTGATAAAGTTTTTTTATCTGCAATTTCACTTACTGAGGACTTGTTCAGTTGTTCGTCAACAGATCAAACTTCCCAACGCTCGAAGTTACCGATCTATTTGAGGCGACGACTGAACAAGTCCTCAGTAAATGAAATTGCAGATAAAGAAACTTTACCATTGTTTATGTTTTTTTTTTTTTTTTTTTTTTTTTGCTTTTTTAAAAATTATTACCACATTGAACGTGAATTAAATTGTGAAATGTACTAAATAAAAGGTAATTTTATTTCAACATTGATTTTACGTTTTTTAGAACTATCATTTCTTTTACAGAGCGCCACATACTTCGTTAGCGGTGACTTTTAAAACTTTTTTGTGTGATTTCCTTCGTCCATCGTCTTGTTAAATCATCGTACAAAATTTGGCGTCATTCGCGCAATTAGATCACTCTACAGAACACTGTAAACACTGTCAGTTTAATTATGGCCACCCTGTATTTTTCATAGAAAATTTTTAAAGTATTTTCAAAGTAATATATCGTGATTAAAGAGGACGGAGTCTATTGCATATAAACAGGGGTCGCATGACTGTTTCTGCACATCGATTATTATTTATTCAGGGATCGCATTCTCCGGCTTTATTTTAGAGTACTATTAGGGATTAAAAATTTCCGACTTATTGACTACTATTCTGAGCAATATTGCTGCCACTATTTTTATAGAGAATTTTTATGTTAATTTCATAGTAATGTGACATGAGGAAACAAGATTTTGATTTTCCTATAAATAGAGTGGTAGTAAAAAAGTACCCCCCCCCCCCAAAAAAAAAAAAAAAAAAAAAAAAAAAAAATTAATCTCCACAAGTGTCTTAAAATAAGGCGGAGAGTGCGACCATTGTTTAATAAAGTTCTTTCCCGAAAAAATCCCACACAAAAATCTTCAAATTATAAAAATCATTTGCATTTCGTTCGAAAAGTTCTCAGTTCATATTGAAATAACATTAATTTATTTTATTGAAATTTGGACGATTGCATACCTTCAAATGAAATTTGTTAAAGCTGATATTTTTTGTTTCCAATCATTTTTGGCCACATGCTTTCGTTTTTTTTTTGTCAGTAACATCTATAAACGATATTCTTGCGACTGACATTATTAGCTCTGTTAGTTATTGTTAGTGGGAGAATTTTTAATTAGAACAAATATGATTTTCAAATATATATATATATATACAGGGTGATTCAACAATGATGGGAAAAACTTTGAAAGGAGGTAGGACACATCATTAGGATTCAGAATTGCTTAGGAACCCATGTCCCCAAACGTCATTTTAACCCTTTACGGACCGTGTGTTTACTGCGTTTTTACTAGTAAGCTCCGCCTACTGCCGTTCCTCTTGAATGGTGTATTATTTAGCAGAGAGATTCTATTTATAATTGTTTATCATACAAAAGGCCATACATAATAAAAATTGTGTTTCCGAATAATACACATTATTAGAATAATTATTAATACTGTGAACTTTTTTTTTAGATATTATGTAACACACAGAATTTAAAAGTTACAACGTAAATGTAGTTTCAAATACGAATTTTTCTACGGTCATGGAACAAACATTAAGAGGTTGTAAAGTTTACTAAAACATACATGTTTGTAGGCATAACACAAAAAATTAAATATGAAATAAAAACATTGTGCAAAAAACGAAACTAAAAACGTATAAAAACAAATGCAGCCGTTCAAACATTTTGTGAATTGGCATGCGCCTGTTTGGAAATCATTCCTGGTACAGGTCTGCTCTAGTGTTCCCATTAGCAGCACCGTACATTAGATGCATGGCTGTTTTTTCATTATTAGTAAAATCTCATATCTCCGTCGAAAAATACAGTTTAAAATTATGCTTTACAGCATATGCAGATAACGAATCACCAGGTCCACTAATGCTATCTACCTTCAGAATTACCAGTCAATCACCCCAATTTTGTTTAGTTGTGTTACTTGTGGTGATTGCAATTTTAAGCATTTATTGTTAATAATACTGCATAGAAACACTTTGCGATACATTGGAAACTTCGCTTACTGTGTAAGTTTTACATTTCGTGTGTTACAGTACATCTAAAATATTATTCACAATATAAACATTTATTCGATCAGTGTGAAGTATTCCGAAACATTTTATCATGTATTTTGTAGGATTAACAGTAAAAGACAGAACCTTTCTGTTAAATAGGGCACCATTCACAAGCAATTGCAGTAGGCGGAGCTTTCTGTTAAAAACCCAAGAAAACACATGGTCCGTAAAGGGTTAAAATTATTAGGACTCAGAATTGCATAGGAACCCATGTCCCCAAACGTCATTTTAACCCTTTACAGACCGTGTGTTTTCTGGGGTTTTTAACAGAAAGCTCCGCCTACTGCCATTGCTTGTGAATGGTGCCCTATTTAACAAAGAGGTTCTGTCTTTTACTGTTAATCTTACAAAATACATGACAAAATGTGGTTTCCGAATACTTCACACTGATCGAATAAATGTTTATATTTTGAATAATTTTGTAGATGTACTGAAACACAGAATATGTAAAACTTACACAGTAGGCGGAGTTTTCTAATGCATTGCAAAGTGTTTCTTTGCAGTAATACATTCAATAAATCCTTAAAATTGCAATCACCACAAGTAATACAACTAAACAAAATTGGGGTGATTGGCTGGTAATTCTGAAGGTAGAGAGTTTTAGTGGACCTGATCATTCGTTATCACAAAATGTCCGAATCACAAAATGTTTGAACGACTGCATTTGTTATATACGTTTTTACTTTCGTTTTTTGCACAATGTTCTTTATTTCATATGTAATTTTTTGTGTTATGCCAAAACAAAAGATGTATGTTTTAGTAAACTGTACAACCTCTTAATGTTTGTTCCATGACCGTAGAAAAATTCGTATTTGAAACTCCATTTACCTTGTAACTTTTAAATTCTGTGTGTTACAGTATAGCTAAAAAACTTTTCACAACATAAATATTTATTCAAATAATGTGCACTATTCGGAACAAAATTTTTATTATGTATGGCCTTTTGTATGATAAACAATTATAAATAGAATCTCTTTGCTAAATAATACACCATTCAAGAGGAAGGGCAGTAAGCGGAGCTTACTGGTAAAAAACGCAGAAAACACGCGGTCCGTAAAGGGTTAAAATGACGTTTGGGGACATGGGTTCCTGTGCAATTCTGAATCTTAATGATGTGTCCTACCTCCTTTCAAAGTTTTTCCCATCATCGTTGAATCACCCTGTATACATATATATATTTCAAATATTTCTTATATCTAATAAATATTTATACAATTTAATATTTGGCTTACACCACTTTCTTCCTAACAAGAAAATTATATGTTTAAAAACAAGGGTGTCTCAGTCTAATACAAAAAATGATCATAATAATATTTCCTCTAGAAATTCTCGGTGTGCTACGGCACAAATGAGAATTTAATTTTGAGTAAGTTCAAGAGCAGCGATGAGAGCTGCTGCGTTTTTTCAATAACAGTTTTTTTACATTTCCGCAATTATTCGTTTTTAATCGTAGTAGGAGAGCAAACAGCTTGACAGTCCATCGTCCATTAGGGAAAGATTAAAAATCAAATAAATTTTATTTAATAAGCTAAATGTGTTTCTTTTATTAAATTAATCTCAATTTTAATAATTTATAATACACAATTACAAGGGGTGGGGAGGAAGAATGGCCTTATAGAGGATTAAAATACTCTGAATTCCTGGCGTATAAGATGCAGACCAGACACGATTGTTATGTCAAATTTATATTTCTCTCGTGCGGTTAAAGCCAGAAATTATGGTGCAAATATTTACATAACTACCAACTTTTACGCTTTTTTTACTATCAGATTATTGCAGTAATTTATTTATATATACATATGTGCAAATCTCTCGTTTTTCAAGGGACAATTAACACCGGAATTTTTTTTTTTTTGTCTTCTGCTTACTTAATCGTCCAAAGTACATTTGACATATTCATAAACAGAAAAAAAAAAAAAAAAAAGAAGTACCGAAAACTGAGTGCAAAGTCATAGCCTCCTAAACTAGATGTCTGCGTCCGTTGCTCGTAAACTTGAAAACAATTCAAGCAGTAGACAGCGCCACCTGGTACAGACTGAGCGACTCTTTTATTCAACATTGGCCGATAATTTTTAAAAGTGATATATACTATGTATAATCGACGTTTTTCCGATTCCATTTGCGTTTCTTGTATATCAAATCTCACTTTTAAAAATTATTGGTGGCTGTTTAATAAAACATCGCGCAATCTATACCAGGTGGCGCTGTCTACCGCTTCAACTGTTGCCAAGTTTACGCGCAACGCGACAGGCAACTAGTTTAGGAGGCTGTGGTAAAATATTAGAAAGTTTGGCAGCTGTGACATATAAATTTTGGCAAATTTTTAGTGTTTTAATAAAATGATTATATTTATTAAAATATCCCGGTAGCCAAAAAGCGTAAAGATGGCAATTATGTGTTATTCTATAAATTACATAAAATGCCCTAACCTAGTTTCCCCCATCGCTCCTTAATCTGAGAAAAGTGTATAAAATTTAATTTGGAATAATGTAGTTCGAAATAATGTGTTGCATTCATATGTAACAGTCGCTATGTTATTTGATCATCATCATCATTTGTAGGCTTTGGGAGTAACTATGGGAAACAAGATCACAAATTGCTTTCACGGAACTTCAATTTCTGACCACTTTTTAGAATGTAATAGAAGTAGGCCTTGTCTCCATGATACAGACTGTACATGATTGCCAACGTGAATTTTTCTATTTGTTGGTATACTCCTCATAGCTTTAGAGCAGTTTAAAAATTCAATAAATTTTATTTGACACATTACTTGCGGGTCACGTAAAAATACGTTTTTAAAGAAAAACGAGCCACGCCTTTAGGCGTTTTTCTATGCAAGTATTATATATTAAAACCGGAAAAAACTACTACGCCAAAGAAACGCCAAAGAAAAATATTTTATGCATACAGCTGTTTCGGCAGACTTAAGCGTGCCGTCTTCAGTGCAAAAAGGATTCTGAATCTGCAGAAGTGCTCGTATGTATAGGAGAGGGGCCGGATTTAGTTCAACCAATAGGATTACGGGAAAGGTTGGGAGAGTTGCCAATAGGAATTTATTAAATTTAGCTGTGTAAACAGCAGAAAATTTAAGAAAATGTGGACTGAATATAAAATTTCCAACAGTCAGACAAAAGGGGAATAGCGAAATCACAATTTACAAGGTTTTTAAAACTTTTACACATATGAAAAGCTTCAAAGAAATCGAGTTCATGAATGGATTTAGGTCTGCAAATTATTTGAGCTGAATTAAATTTAAAATTATGATTTTCCTCCCAGCAATGTTTAGAAATACCGATTTATTGGTTTCTTGTTTGCGGACGTAATTCATATGTTCTTTTAGACGAAATTTAAGACTGCGTTTAGTTTGGCCAATATATGATAAACCACACTGACAGGAAATACTATAAATTCCCCATGAATTATGCATATCAATGGGATCTTTTAACTGAGAAAAGGTGAGTTTATTGGAAGGCGAAAATATTATTTTGAAATCATATTGTTTGATAATTTTAGCTATGGTTTGACTGGATTTAGGAAAATAGGGTAAGACAATACTGATATTAGAAGAGACTGACTTAGTAGACGAAATACGAGGGAGTTGTAATTTTTGGATAGCTTTGTCTATAATGGAAGGGTCATAACCTCTGTCAATTGCAATGGCTTTCAGGTATTTAATTTCAGATTTTAATAAAATAGGATTTGAACAAATATTAAGGGCACGGTTTACAAAAGTATAGAAAGCAGCCATTTTTTGGTTAGGTGGGTGACATGAACGCGCATGGGGAGGAAGGGAGACAGCAAATTTTTTTTCGATAGACGGTGGTTGAAAATCCATTTACAGAGCGAGAGACGAGGGTATCAAGAAATGGAAGGGAGCCATTATTTTCTATTTCATAGTGTTACAAAATTGTAAATAATTGTGTTTATTTTTGTATAAATTCTTTTAAAGAGGCTTAGTAAGTTGATAAAGTGCTGATTCTGTGCATTTCTAGTCCTCTTAGCGTTGAAATAGCCTTATTTTCCCCTAAAAACGCATTAAAAAGGCTCAATAATGCAAGTAATGGATTTGGCGCCAAATTTGGCGACTTTTCCCCACCTTGGCGATTTTTTTTGGCGATCTTGGCGAGAAAATCCTTATATGGGATATACCAAATATGGAAGCTCTAATCTCATTGGTTGATGAGATACGGAAATTTCCGGAACATTCCACACTTTTCTACAGAGGTATATAAGGGTGCTTTCTCGCCAAGGCAAGTCAGTTCAGTTCAGATCTCAGCCAGCTTCGCTAATGCTTGTATTGTGTTGAGCCTCTTTGAAAGAGACTTGCTTTAAGTGTTATTGCTATACAGTTTGTACTGTGGATTTGCTATTGACAGCTGTTGTTTAAGCTGTGTTTACTGGTTGAATTGAAGCTGATACTTGGTTTATACACCTGCATTTCTCTGGAACTTTCTGTGAATAAATTACTGAATTTTTGTACGTGTGGCCTTTCATTCTCGGACAACTCACGAACCCCCAAGTACGCAACATTTCTGGTGTCAAAAGTGGGATTGTCTGTAAATGGTGATAACTAGAGCTATGGAGCAAGAGATGAAGAAACTGCTAGAAAGCTTAGCTACCCAGATGAATGAAATGAAAGAAGGGCAAAGAGAAATGAAAGAAGGACAGAGAGAGATGAAAGATAGCCTGAGTCAAGAGATGAAGGAAATGAAAGACACTATGGGTGAAGTTCTGGAAGAAATTAAATCCAATCAAGATCAGATGAAGAGAGAGCTTTCAACGGTGAAAGAATCAATCGAGGGTAAATTAACGGTGATAGAAAATAGAATGGATGGAATAGAAGAGAAAGTTATAAAGATAGAAGAATATTTTGAAGAGAAAGTTTTGAAAATAGAAGAAAGTTTTGAAGAGAAAGCTATGAAGATAGAAGAAAAGGTTACGAAAGTAGAAAGGAATTTTGAAGAGAGATTTATGAAGATGGAAGAGAATTTCGAGGAGAAAGTTAAGGAAAATGTTGATCAGGAACTGAAAGGAAGGTTTTCTGAGATGGAAGGTAAATTGAAGAGAATAGAAGAAGATCTGGAGAGAAAAGTGGAAGAAAAGTTACATTCCATGCCCCAGGAAACTGAAAAGAAAGAGAGAAGAATCCAGAATCAGGAATTTATTAAGCTATCCACCTACGACAGCAGTTCCTCCTGGCATGTATATAAGACGCAGTTTTCCATCGTAGCTGAAGCTAACGGCTGGGACTCTGTTGCAAAGACGGCTCATCTGGTAGGGTCGTTGCGGGGCGACGCCGCAGAGATTCTGGAGACCCTTTCGAAGTAGCAGCGACATTACTTCGAAGCTTTAACCACAGCACTAGAGCTACGTTTTGGAGCGAAATGGTCCAAAGAATATAGTCGACTCCAGCTAAGGTCCCGTCGTCAGAGACCAGGGGAAAGCTTACAAGAACTGGCATCAAATATCCAGAGGATTTCATATTTGGCTTTCCCAGACTGTCATCCTGGGACACGCAATGATCTGGCCCTAGAATACTTCATTGATGCTGTCGGAGATCCAGATATCCAAAAAGCCCTCAGACTCTCCGGCGTGAAGGACGTGGAGTCAGCCTTGGTGTATGCCCTAAAGGTCGAGGCAGCCAAACAAGCCTCCTATAAACATCGCCAGAACAGCACAGTAGACAAAGTGAACAGTTCTCAAGATTATCTTAAAGAGATTCAGAAAATGATTGCAGATATTAATAGAAGACTACGCATTCTTGAGAGTAAGAAAGGAGGGAAGACTCACAAAACTAAATGCTGGGGCTGTGGAAAAGACGGGCATATCAAACGAAGCTGCCCAGTAAGAACACCCAGAGAAGCAACCAAGAATGTTTCTGAAGTATGCCACCCGGAAGGAGCTCTTCGGGAAAATCCAGATGCCTTCTTGCGGAAGCCTCCATCTGAAGATCATAAATACAGCTCTGAAGCCGAGGATAAACACCGAAGAATAAAGCCAGTTGCTCGCCAAGTTACTGTCGCAACACCATCAGAACAAGATCCCGATCCATGGAGTGACAAAGAACTTAGACAGGCCCAGTTGGAAGATCCTGACATAAAGCCAATATTTCAGCTGAAGGAGACGACCAGCAACAGACCTATCTGGCAGGATATTTCCAGATTTAGTTCCATTACGAAAAGTTATTGGACACTTTGGGACTCTCTTCATATCAGAAACGGCGTATTATACAGAAAGTGGGAATCTGATGATGGAAAAAGCTTCAGATGGCAGATTGTATTACCAAGATAAAAAATTCCTGCTGTTTTAGAACAACTGCATAGTAGCTCTACCGGAGGCCATTTTGGAGTAATGAAGACTCTGCAAAAAGTTCGGGAACGCTTCTACTGGTGCAAGGCAAAGGAGGATGTGGAGAAATGGTGTAAATCCTGTGATGCTTGTGCGGCACGTAAAGGCCCACAGAAACGAAGTCGAGGAAGACTGCAACTGTATAACGTGGGAGCACCATTTGAATGGATTGCACTCGACATCTTGGGTCCTTTGCCAAGGACCTCCAGTGGAAATAAATACATCCTTGTCGTGATGGACTATTTCACCAAGTGGCCTGAGGCATATCCCATTCCCAATCAAGAGGCATGCACAGTCACAGACGTCCTAGTTCAGCAATCGGTGTCAAGGTACGGCACGCCCCTACAACTTCATACCGACCAAGGTAGGAACTTTACCTCTGATGTTGTCAAAGGACTGTGTCAACTACTCGGCATAGACAAAACCCGGACAACACCCTTACATCCCCATTCGGACGGCATGGTCGAGAGGTTCAATCGTATCATCCTGAATAACCTCTCTCTTCTAGTATCAAGGAACCAGCAAGATTGGGACTTGAAGTTGCCATTGTTCCTGCTGGCTTATCGAAGTGCTGTCCATGAAACCACCGGCTATACTCCAGCCCACATGCTGTTTGGACGTGAACTTCGTCTCCCTTGTGATCTCCTGTTTGGTTGTCCACCCGATGCGCCTTCATCGCCCGAGGAGTACATCCAAGGTCTCCAGGCACGATTTGAGGACGTACACAATTTTGCTCGGGAGCGGATTCACATTGCAACGGAGAAAATGAAGACAAGGTATGATCTAAAGGCTACACAACATGAGTTCCAGGAAGAAGACAAGGTCTGGTTGTGGAATCCTGTTCGCCGCAAAGGACTCTCTCCCAAGTTACAGTGCAACTGGGACGGACCATACACAGTCTTAAAAAGGCTGAATGATGCAGTAGTGCGGATCACTAAAATACCTTCATCAAAACCGAAGGTGATGTACTATAACCGGCTAGCCAAGTACCACAATTAACGGTAAAATTAAAATTTAAAATGTAAATACTGGTGAAATTTGCGCATGCGCACTGTAAATATTTGTATATAAATATTTGTACATATTTGTGAATTTTGTAAATATTTCCCACTTAATTTATATTTCTATGTTATCGTTATGTGCAACTTAGTTTTTGTATTTTAGATTGTGTAAATTTCGTTAGTTTCGCCTCTTGACCAAGGGTTGCACTGCCCGGGACGTGCAGTCCTTGGGAGGGGGGCAGTGTTACAAAATTGTGAATAATTGTGTTTATTTTTGTATAAATTCTTTTAAAGAGGCTTAGTAAGTTGATAAAGTGCTAATTTTGTGCATTTCTAGTCGTCTTAGCGTTGAAATAGCCTTATTTTCCCTTAAAAACGCATTAAAAAGGCTCAATGAGGCAAGTAATGGATTTGGCGCCAAATTTGGCGACTTTTTCCCACCTTGGCGATTTTTTTTGGCGATCTTCGCGAGAAAATCCTTATATGGGATATACCAAATATGGAATCTCTAATCTCATTGGTTGATGAGATACGGGAATTTCCGGAACATTCCAAACTTTTCTACAGAGGTATATAAGGGTGCTTTCTCGCCAAGGCAAGTCAGTTCAGTTCAGATCTCAGCCAGCTTCGCTAATGCTTGTATTGTGTTGAGCCTCTTTGAAAGAGACTTGCTTTAAGTGTTATTGCTATACAGTTTGTACTGTGGATTTGCTATTGACAGCTGCTGTTTAAGCTGCGTTTACTGGTTGAATTAAAGCTGATACTTGGTTTATAGACCTGCATTTCTCTGGAACTTTCTGTGAATAAATTACTGAATTTTTGTACGTGTGGCCTTTCATTCTCGGACAACTCACGAACCCCCAAGTACGCAATAATATGTAAACTGGATATTACCAATTGAATTTAAAGTTTCTAAGACATGGTCAGTATTGTGATGAGATAAGTCGATAAGCGTGAAGGTGTCGTCAACGCAACGGGTCCAAAGAGGAAAGGATATTTTCTTAAAAAGTTTTCTTTCGAAATAGTGCATGTAAATATCAGCGAGAATTGGGGAGAGAGGGGAACCCATGGCTAAACCTTCAGACTGACGATAGAATTTATTTTGGAAAGAAAAAGTGGTTTGTGATAAACAAATGCGGGTAAGAGAGATTAATTCTTGTACTTCAAAAGATGTGAAATGAAACACTTTTAATCTATTTTCGAGACAGCAGAGGGCGCCACTTATTGAAACATTAGTGAAAAGAGATTTTACATCAAAAGAAACCATAGTGAGATTAGTGTGAGGGCAATTCTGAATTTTTTTTGCAAATTTTATGGAATTCTTAACAGTATAACTATTAGCAGCAAGAGGGGAGCAAAAATTGTGGTGAGAAATTTAGCGAAATTATAGGAAGCAGTACCGATATTAGAGACTATGGGACGAAATGGAATATTGGGTTTGTGAACTTTCGGTAAAGCATAAAATCTGGCACAATTAGCAATAGAAGAGATAAGATGAGATTTAGTCGAGTCCAATAACAAGGGGCAAGATTTTATAGCAGATTTAATTTTATTTAACTCTTGAGTAGAGGGGTCACGGGGCAGAGGAATATATTGGCCGTCATTAATTAATTCGGTAACACATTCCATGTGTTGTTTTTTATCCAAAATAACAATCTGACCACCTTTATCAGCTTTAGTAATGATGATATTTTCATTAGAATTTAATTCCTTCAAGGCGTTTTTTTCTGCAGGGCTGAGATTTGATTTAAAATTTTTAGAATTGAATTTGGCATTATTAAGAATTAAATGACGAAGATTTTCTTTCTGTTGGTCAGTCAGTCGAGAATTTTTGAAAGATTTTTCAACCGGTGCAATTAACTGAGGAAAAGAAGGAGGTTTAGAAATGGCAAAATTTGAATTGAGTTTGAGAACAGAATATTGATTATTGGTAATTTCAGCATTGGAAAGATTAACTATTGCATTTTTATTGACAACAGGAAAGTCGTTCGAATGAATAGGACTCTGTGAATTACGAAGCCGGATGAATTTATCTTGTAATTTAATTGAGTGTTTACGAGATCGGTTGTCACAATGAATCCAGGAATTGCGATCAATTAACATAAAATTAGGACGTTCAAAAGCTAACTTTAAGTGGAGAGAAAATAAATCTTTTTCAATTTTGGCGATGGTGGTACGAGTTTCCTTGATAACTGCACGGAGAATATTAAAATGAAACCTGAGTACTGCTTTGTTAACAAATCTGGAACCAGAAATATCGCATTTCAGTTGAATGAATTTAAGGATGATGCGGTGTCTCTTGCACTGTAAAAGGAACTTCAGACGGTTGAGGGCACGAAACTTTTTAGTACGTAATCGGTAGAACCAGTTAACTAATTTACACATTGTGAAATGGAGAAAATGGCTCGAACTATTATCTCCCCCTCATATGAGGCTTCTCAGACTAGGTTGCTCAGTAACAATAAGAGCAGAACACCAATAACTCAACTAAGCCCGTAGAAGCTTAACAAATAATAACAGGAGACTTGGCGTTGGAATATTAAAACCCGAAAAAACTACTACGTCAGAAACGCCAAAGAAAAATATTTTATGCATACAGCTGTTCCGGCAGCCTTAAGCGTGCCGTCTTCAGTGCAAAAAGGATTCTGAATCTGCAGAAGTGCTTGTATATATAGGAGAGGGGCCGGATTTAGTTCAACCAATAGGATTACGGGAAAGGTGGGGAGAGTGGGCAATCAGAATTTATTAAATTTAGCTGTGTAAACAGTAGAAAATTTAAGAAAATGTGGACTGAATATAAAATTTCCAACAGTCAGACAAATGGGGAATAGCGAAATCACAATTTACAAGGTTTTTAAAATTTTTATAAATATGAAAAGCTTCAAAGAAATCGAGTTCATGGATGGATTTAGGTCTGCAAATTATTTGAGCTGAATTAAATTTTATATTCAGTCATATATATATATAAATATTTGCACATTCGTGTTTAACATTTAATGTGCCGCCAATGTATATACACGCCGGGATATTTACACTATCAACTGCTAAAGATAAAATTTAAATAGCTCAATCCCAAATACGTAAATATAACTTTCTTAAATAATACAATGCTTAAAGGAAACCAAAAGTGGGGCTTACCGTTCAAAATCGAAAAATATCCGACGAAAATGTGCTAATGTGTTTCTTTCCTTTTGCATAGGGACGATAGCATGCTTACCTCCTTCGAAAGTAAATAATAAATAAATAAATAAAATAAGTGTAAAAATAGAAATAAAAATAAATTTTTAGAGAATAAAATAAGGTTTTAAAGTTAAATTTATAATTTTGCCTGAGAAATGAATTGCACGAAAGCAGAAATCATTCAAAAATGAAGCAGTGGGATGCTAGACAGTTATATTAAAGATGATAATAATGAGTAAAATGCTCTTTGAGTAGACCTATGCGCGATGGAATTCCTAGAAATACTTTTCACCAGCATTTGCGAAACTGCATGAAAGGAAATTAACGATTGAAAGAACAGATTCAGAAATACAAGTCCGGAAGAAGACGGAGAACACACAAAAACGATCAACACAACACGAACAACAAGAATAGTAATTCTAATAATAAAATCTTGTTTCAGTTTAAAATTTCTAAGAAAAAAGAAAGACGCGAAAACTTATAAAAAAAAAGTCTATACCCAGACAGCACATCGCCGCCTCAGGATATCTTCAAGCTGTCTTCTGGATGAAAAGACATCCCAGAAACGTCCTTAAGATGTACTGTGGACAAGTTAAGCCTAACTGTGCTGTTTGGGTAAAAACACAGGTATCCCCAAAAATGGTATACCCCCTACGCTATATTTACTCCCTTTTTTTCAGAAAGCTATTCCACCTTATGATATTTTTATTATTTATTAAATTAGGAAAAAGAAAAAAAATATATCTTATTAAATGCATAGTTGCCAGTTTAAAACGTTTGGTTTACAGGAAAATATTAATAGAAATATTTATTCTATTTAATCAATAAACTGTACGGTTTTCACTGATACATTTTTTTTCTTTTTTGTGGATGATAATAATAATAATTAATAATAATAATATTAAATTTTACGGTATTCAAAAAGTGCTAAAATTGGCAAATATACGAAAAGGAAGGTCCTAACCACAGAAGAGCTTAGCAACTGAATTATTTACTCAAATAAAATTATAATAGAAGAAATCGCAACGCTCTATTTTTTAGATACGGCTTGTTATAATTTTACCAGATAAAAAATAAATAAATAAATAAATAAATAAATTTTGAAGGTTATAATGTTATAATCCGAAGCAAAACCGTAAAAATTTTCGATCGTCAAATGTGGGTTACAATCGGTCAAACGTCGTGTTTCTTTTCAAAGGAAAAATTTATTTGACGTTCAGAAATAGTGTTGTTTAAAACTTTTCATCAAGGTGTACTTTCTACCATTCATAAAACATCTAATTCCAGTGTTATGAATTTATAATATGAAGTTTTACACTCAATCGGTTGGAATACAAATAGGATCGTGAAATTTTCTTAAAAATATTTCAAATGAGCTCATTCGGCAACTTCATTGACCCTTTTATTTCCAAGTTGCGGCCACTCGAAAAAAGGAAACTTATATTAAAAAAAATCATTTTCAAAACAATGCTTTAGTCTGAAAAAAAAAGGAAGAAAAAGAAAAGATAAGTCCACCCACAGCTAATTTTGCCGCTTATTGTCGTAGAAACTTTCGGCTGATGCTGATCCATAAGTATTAATGACTAGATTATTACAGTACACTTACATTTTGCTTATAGTTTAGTCTACATATTAAATTTGCACCGAATTCGTTTTTCCAGAAGGCAACACCCATTTGAATTTTAATTTTCTTTTGAGATATCGCAGATGATACAGTTATGAAACGCATATTCAGAGCTGTTAACTTTTTGCTTCATTCGGTAGCATTATTGGTGTCCTTTTTTTAGTTTCACACCACTTTCTAAGTACAGCAATTTTGTACAATATTTACTGTTTAATAGATTGTAAATTACTTTTCTAACTATTTAACAAAAAAAAAAAAAAAAAAAAAAAAGGCGAGTACAAAAAGTGAATGTAATAGATGTTAATAAAATAGATGTTAGCAGCCCTTCATATTGTTGTATTTTCTCTTTTATTTTATTTGCATGTATAAATTTAAACTTATGTGAAGAAAATAGCTGGAAAGAGGCAAGCGTAATTGAACGAAGCTAGGTGTTATATAATTAAATAAGAAGTTATCTGTGTTTAACTAAAATTTCATTTTTATTAACATGATACCCTATACCACAACATAGTTAAACAGAACCGTGCTCAATTGCATTGTAATATTATTCATAAAAGCAAAAGTATTAGTAAATTTTAATTAACTTTCAATAGATAGTTCTAATTCTTTTTCTTCCTTCTCAGTATATAAAACTCATATAGAATGAATCAAATTAAAAAGAAAAAAAAAATAAAGTAAACTTTATGGAAAATTGTTTTTAAGAATATAAAAATACACAACTTCACTAAATTTTCTCAAATTTAACTTCAGTTTTCGAATTCTTTTTAAAAGTTAGCTTTTTCAATTATTCTTATATTTAGAATTAATAATTAGCACGCACGCATATATATATATACATATATATCCCCCCCCCCCGTCAGTGCCCGCAGCAGTCCTATATTTCCACTTTTATTATTTTAATACCTATATATACATTTTTTTTTCTATATTTTTTTAATCAAGAATTTAAAGCTAAAGCAATATGTAAAAATATACTGATTGATTACGGTGGTAAAATATAAAAATGCACATGAAAATATAGCAG
This sequence comes from Salticus scenicus, assembly GCA_963930645.1. Taxonomy (NCBI): domain Eukaryota; kingdom Metazoa; phylum Arthropoda; class Arachnida; order Araneae; family Salticidae; genus Salticus; species Salticus scenicus. The sequence continues at coordinate 162,367,947 of OZ005658.1, forward strand.
TGCTACGGGCTTTGCCTAAGTTTTGCAAATATTGGATAAATATATTTGGATCACACCGGTGAATTATTAATAAAATCTCAGTATATGATTTAACAAGAGCCTGAAATTGCAGTGAGGAATCGTTCGACGATAATCGAATAAAAAAAATTTCGCTCTGCGACTCGCATGAGTGAGATTGCTGAATTGTTTAACATATTTGATGGACGTAGCTGCACTTTATGCGTAACGAACTATTTTTCTAATTTAAGTGTGTTTTTCTATCACAAGCACAAGTTTGTTGAAATAAAAAATAATAATAATGCTAGAGAAAAGTATTTAAAGTAATGGATGGATAAAATATTAATGAAAAGTATATTAAACGGACACACAGCATTTTTTTCTTTTTCTTTTTTATATTAAAAATTTTAAAATCCTTAGTAAACTAAGGTATAGTAAATTAATTATATCTTACTATTTAAATCGTCCCCTCTTTTTTTTTCTTCTGTGGTAAATATTATTGAAAGGAATGATGATCTGGACAATTTTTTTTGTTTTTTTTTTAATTACTATTTTAGAATTATAAAAATTTTACATACATATGCATTGAAATATAACATAATTAAGTATATTAAAATTTTGAAACCTATTACAATTTAATTAAATTAAATTCAAAGTTTTATATAAAAAAAAAAATGAACCTTTTTAACAACATTTAATATTTTCCCTTGCTTTTATATTATTGTAATTTCATAATATATTCTAAACACATTTGAATGCATCGCTGTGAATTCATCGGTAAATTAATTTTTAAGTAATAACTTTATATTTTTTAATTCAAAAATTTTTCATTTACTTTCAGCGTTCAAACATAAAAATATTTTTAAGGAATTAATTTAGCAATGAATTCACAATGTAATATTCAGATATGCTGATGTTACTGAAATGTTTAAAGTCGATTCTATTCGGTTCTAGAGTGATTGCTAAGGTGTCTAGACCAGGGTTTAACCTGGCAAAAAAATTACTTTAGCATTTTAGCGAAAATAGGCAAGCACTATTTTAACTTTTTCGAATGTTAATTCTTTGGATACCATTGATTTCTTTTATTTAGCTTTGTTATCCTCAGTTTTATTTTCTATTCTTTTGTTTATTGATGATTTTAACCAAGTATCCATATTTGTGATTTTAAAAATATGAACTATGTTTTGATTTTAACAATAGAAAAAGAGGTACTCATATCATATGTGTAAAATGAAAAAGCAATTGAAAAATTAAATAAAGTGTAGTGGTAGATAATCGTGAAATACTAGTGCTAAGAATGCTTCTATGAATCAAATTCTGAATTCTGACATACTTTTAAATATTTTTGCATTTAAATTCAATCATTAAAAATTAAAAATAAATCCAAATTACTATATAAATAATCATTCCCAAAAATTTCAGTCCTTTCGTAGTTTTTGCCTGCAAATATTACAAAAAAAAAAAAAAAAAAAAAAAATCCTTGTTATTATATAGACACATTTTATACAGTTATCCAGTTTTAGCTTTTTAGCGAAATTCTGACCAACATGTTTTAGCAAAATATGATACCTTTTAGCAAAATGCTAAAAAAACTAATGGCAGTTTAAACCCTGGTCTAGACCTATTCCTGGGTGGTATGCCCTTTCTACGGAAATTTTCTAAGGGGTCCAAGCTCACACTCATGTAAATTTTAGCGAAAACCACCAAAATATATTAACAAACTGATGGACGATGAGTATTGCTGAAATAAGGAAATGAAAAAGCATTTAATAATAATAATAATTTTTAAAAAGTTTAATATACTGAAATTATCATATGAACTATCTGAGCGTACGTTCGATTTAGAATCTCAAGAATCATTCTTAGATCTTGGAAAATTCGGTCATTTTTCTTCATTCCAGTCGAATTTTCAGAAAAGGGAAAAATAAATTTCCTAAATTCACTGTCTTTTAAAATTTTAAAAGAATAAATCGTAAAAACAGCGGGATCACATTAAGAATAATTTTCTTTTATTAAAAGTGCAAATAAAAAATACGTTCATCGTATAGTGTTATCACTATTATAGTATTATATTAATATGCATTGCTCTCGAAGCTGTCTAGACTTTGCACTTTTCGATTGAGACAACTCGATTGCGATTTTATAACTTAAATAGCTAAATGAAGGTATTTTCAGCCTAAGATAAATTTTTTGCCGACACCCTTTCTTTTAATTTTATATTTTATCTCAGGGATGAAACACGTGCGCAGAAATCACGCAGGTATTTGTTTAAGAATTTTCTCTACCTGTATTATCGTTGATTATAGAAGTAGAAAATTTTGTTACATTGATTGTGGTATGAGTTCTGCGCCCGTGTTCCAATCCTGCATCGTGAAAAGCACTAACCAACTTGTCATCATGAATGAAGCAAAGCCTATGCGTGTATGTGTGTGTGTGTGTGTTTGTTTGTATATATACATATAGAGCTCGTTTGAGAAAATACCTAAAGATTAAAAAAAAAAAAAATCTCGAATTTCTAATGTTTATGGAAATATTAACTAAAATATAGGCTTTTTTTTTTTTTTTTTTTTAATAAATAATAGAAAAAACTCAATAGGAAGGCATCAATCTCAGTAAAATACCTAGATATAATAGCAATGTATAGGCTGCAAAAAAAAAAAAAAAAGCCACACCCATCCCCAAATAATTTCGCCGTAAATTCTCGTAGACACATACGGTTGATACCGATCGATCTGTGGTAGCGTCTTGTTTATAACGGTATGGTTAAATTTTGCTTAAGGGGTCATCTACATGTTAAAAAAGGTATCAACTCTCTTTTTCAACGGCAACTCTCATTTTTGATCTCATATTCGAATTTCTGAGATAAAGGCGGTTCGGAATTTATATGTTTTGAATCAAGTTTTGACGAAGTTACAAGCGAAAATGTATTAGGGATCTGTCTATAAATTTAGAAAAAATAAATTATGATGTAACACAAAATGGACATTATTCATTAAGATTCATACCGGAAAAAAAGTACAAAAAAAAAAAAAAAAAAAAAAAATGGGGGGGGGGGGTAATTTTCAAGATGTGTTGTGTTTGTTGATGAATTAAAACTTTTAAAATCGTTTATTTTTAATAAACATGGAATAGTTTGTTACGTTACTTCATACGTTGAAATTTCAGTAGCTTGAGTCAAGTGAACCCTACAATGCTCAATTACAAAAATCCCGACAGCAAGATAAAAGAATAATAGTAATAATAATAAAAATAGCGTTAAAAATTAAAAAGAAAAAGCGTTTAATGTTTAAGGGAGAAAAAAAATCTGCTTCAATTGGGTATATTTTTATTATATACAGTAAACCCCGCATAAAAGTGTTACTAAAAATTTTACATTTGATTTGCGGCGTACAAACATACCAAATATACAAAAATATAGATGACAAGATTTAAACAAAAACTGAGAAAGGATATTTATTATTCAATAAAAAGGCTATACTCTTTTAAAGCATTTCTATTTTGAATAATAATATACGTTTCTCTAAAATATTAAATTATATACCAAATTCATGATTAAGTAACTGAAATTTTGTCATCAACAATCGAAACGGTAAATTTCATTTGTTTATATATGCTATAGTTCTATAAAGAATCAAACAAAATAAAATTAAGGAAAGAAGAATCATTTTTAAAAAATAAAGTATTGCTTCAGAAAAAGCCAGAGGGTGAGGTTTGTTATTCTTTTGGAATGGCATCAAAATTTCCTACCCACAATGCGTTTACAAAAATAGGTTAATTTGTATGGTAAACATCGAAACTTTACTTAGGAAACAATTAAAAAAAAAAAAAAAAAAAAAAATTAAATAAAATGTTTTTTTTTTCAGTATTGTACTAAATTTATATAAATTGGTGGTGTCAACTGCAATATCCTTTAGTTGCACTTTCCACCGCCAGGGGGCACAGTGTGTTTTTTACGAACATCACCAACGGTCAGGAAATACCAAGACCTTTAAAATAAGGTGTAACATGTTAAGGTCTACTACAAAATCGCCTAGCTCCATTTTTCACTACCAGGGGGTGCACTAAATTGTATACAAACATTACCAATCGACATGAAATTTCAAGATCTTTAAAATGAGGTGCTACATGTGTGGGTCTAGATCGGATTTCCCCCTCAAACTAATTTTCCCCCTTTCCCCTCCCCCAAATGTATTTTCCCCCTTTCCTCCCCTTTAAAATAAAAAATTCCAAATTCGCAGAAAGTCTAGTCTTTTTTTTTCCTCTCTCTCTCTGAATTCTTTAAAGGTTTGTTTTAATAATTTATTTCATTCATCTTGCAAAATGCTTTTGTTGCAAGATCGGAACATGGGCTGTATATCAGGCTAGAATTAGCTGTACAGTTTTACGAAATCTTTCGACTTCTTTGCTTATGGAAGTACATGATTCCCTGATGAGCGAATACTTCTATTTTTGAGCATTTATTAACCCAATTCTTATTTCCTGTGGTCTCTTTTTCATACTTTTTAATTAAATTCTCATTTCCAGATACATTTTTAATAAAAAAATTATTGAGAAATTTTATTAATTTCGCATTTTTTTTTCTCCGTCATAGTTTTATGGTCCTTTTTACTCACGTTGGCGTAAATAATTTAAATTGATTTTGTCTCTTAATTGGAACTAAAAATTAATCATAAAATTTCTGTACTAGCTTTTCAAATGCATTACAATCGATTTTCTTTTTGTGTTGTTGGTATTACCATTTATCTATTAATTGCTAAATTTTACAACGATACTGAATTCTTAAATTTATATATATACATACATATATATATATATATATATATATATAATATTCTTTTCTTTTCCAGGGTTCCCACGGCCACGCCTGTTTTCAAGGACTCTTCCACCAGAATAACTTTAAGATAAATTTTTCTTAAATATAAAGTGTACATTTAAGAAAACATTTATTTTTATATAATACTGGTGGAAGAGTCCTTGAAAAAAATCAGGAAATGGGAACCCTGTTTTCTTTTTTTTATTTCCTTTTCCTATCATAAGAAAATATAAATACATGAATCTAAAAGTTTTGTCCTAAATGAGTCTTATGTTATCCAGTTTATGTGCCGTAAATCTTCAGATCAAGACAGTATTGCCGCATAAGTACCACAATCTTATTTATCATTAAAATTTCTGATTGTCTAACTAGTCCAATTGCGCCTGGCGTACACCATTTATTTTTTATTTATTTATTATTATTTTTTTTTTAATAAAGCAGTTGCTTTGATATAACTTTAATGGTGTTAAAAAATGAAATTGTAGAATTGAGGTGGCAACCCTGATTTAAGAACCCACAAGCCACGACTGGTTACGCGGATATGCGATTATCTCACTGTTGTTTCTTTAGCATCTCCATAACATAGCTTTCGAATTTTCTCAAATATTTTTCTGAAATAAGACAAAGATAACCATTTTATAACAGGAATGTAAAAAAATCGGAAGAATTAGCCTTTATGCTCATACGAAACCTTCAGGATATCATTAAATAATGAGTTAAAAAATCTAAAAGAGAGTGAATACTATAAGTCAAAATACCTAGCGCATTAGGTAATTCTTTGTCATTGGCGTTTTTTATAAAGTCAGTTATAAATTATTCATTTTAAATTAACATAGTTTCGCTCGTTCTAAATTTATTTTCTAAAACTGGACTTTGATTGGCTATTTTTACAATAAAATAGGTTTGTGCAGAGCCTGATTAAAGGGGAAGCACACATTATCTCCGATCTCACCGGAATATTTTTACAATTATTTATTACTTCATGTCATAGAAATTCCACGCTTTGACGAGGAAATATTTTTTATAAAAAATGAACGGTGTAAAACAATCCAATTTACTCACCGTTATTAGACACCAGAATTCTTTTAAAATAATTTTTAATGAGAATTTTCTGTTTATTATAGGAGGAAAGTATTTGTTAAAAAATAACGATGTAAGTATAAATAATGTGTGCTTCCCCCTTAATCAGGCTCTGGGTTTGTGACCCCCCCCCCTAAAAAAAAAAAAAAAAAAACGGCAGACTTCCTTATTTCGAACAGTTAATTATTCTCGTTTTCGGGCGTTCCTGTAAAGCGTTACTGTATCTAATAAAATAGTTTTAAATATTCAAATTTAAACCTTTTTCTTCAAAAACATTTCATTTCTTTTTCTTTTTCTTTTCATCTCTCTCTCTCTCTTTTTTTCTCCCCATAAATGAAAAAAAAGAAAAAAAAAAAAAAGAGCATATATCCTAAAATTTGCAGACAAACACTGTGAAACATTATTAAAGTTGCCCGCTCAAAGAATAGTTTTTTCAGTCTGCTTAAAATGAAAACAGATTGTATATGAATGAAATTCTTAATACTTTTGCGACCGCTGATGTAGATTCACGTCATTTGAAAATCTGTAACTCCGCCAGTGGGCGTTTATTTCGTAGCTTGTATTTACTTATTTCTTAATTACCAGTTATCATATATTTTCAATAAAATATAGTACGGATACAAATGTATTGAATAGAAAGAATATAATTATAATGTATATCCATTTGTAATATAAATATGAATACATAAAATTTTATTCTGAAATATTTTATCTTGAGAGAATAATGCCCACAGGAAACCTCACCGTCAAAAAAAAAAAAAAAAAAAAAAAAAAATCATGCGGTCGTGAAAGTGTTAAGCATCATTTCTATGACAGCATTATAAATTGCATTCGAATACGGAAATGGACGTTTCTTGGAATACTTACATTTTATACTAATATAAATATGAAAAAAATAACGATACAAATTATTTATTCCATGGAAAGTAACAACGAGCGAAACGTTTATAAATATTTTTCAGAGCTCCCGATACGCATTTTTCTACGAAAAAAAAAATAATAATAAAAATAAAAATAAAAACAAGAACAGTTTTAAATTTTCAAACTGAATGATCTTTGATCAAAGTTCATACAAGTGCATACAGAATACTTTTTCCCTATATTTTCGCAAATCTTTTCAGATTTTTTTCTTTTTCAATTTGAGTCGACTCCACTCAATAATTAATTCATTTACGTTCAATATCAGTAATCAAATTTTATGATAAAAGTCTCGGAAAAAGAAAACATAAAAGAACAAGAAATTCACATTTCAAGTGTAGTTTTATAGCATTTACACATTTAAAGTGTAGTTTATTAACATGAAGAGACTTCTAACCTGTTGAAAGTTGCAAATGGCAACTATTCTTTAAATTCATTTACCATAGTATTTATTATTCATTTAGGCACCCATTATGAGTCATAAGTAGGTCAATGCCTATGTCTCATATAATCTTGTACAATTTACAAATTAAGTTAAAAAAAAAAAAAAAAAAAAATCAGTTGAGGTAGTGAATCAACGAATGCTTTGCCAGCTTCGCTGGTCACTATATTTAAAGGGGACTAATGTGCAAGTTGTACCTGACGGGACTAAAGTGAAAGTTGCACCTCAAGGGACTAATGTGAAAGTTGTACCTCACGGGGCTAATCTGCAAATTGCACCGAACGAACAAACTATTTCTTTCAACGAAAATGCCTACTAACCCTGGACGATAGGTCTGATATATCGTATCATATTATATATCGTATTTATTGTAATATAACTCAATACTTATTTCGCTTCCTTCTTCGACTCGTTTTAATACGCATTTTTTATATGCATGAGCAGCCCCCGAAAAACAATAACATTAAATTCATTTTTTTACTTATTTTTATTTCATATTATTTCACGCGCACTTTTTATTTCCTAATTCAAAATTATTTAAAAAAAAATTTCGATATCGCTTGTAACGATACTGATTATTATTAATTTTCTTTTCTTTTTCTTTCAATAATAATAATAATAATAAAAAAAAAGATTTTGATGAAATTCTGGCAAAATCAGAATTTAGTTTAGGACGGAGGACTATTAGTTTTTTTTTTTTTTTTTCTTTTTTCAAATTATAACATCGCATTCAATTTATTCAATTATATTTTCGATAAATTTTAGATTTCGACAAATGTCCAACTATCGAAATCGACAACGCAAAAATCCCAGATTGAGACTAATAGGCCTTCAGTCCTAAAAAAAAAAAAAAAAAAAAAAACTTTACTTGTACAATACTAGTAAAAATTGTAAAGGAATGCTGTACACATGGAAGATTTTGAAGTCAGTTATTATGGGAATGATAACATTCTAATTACCATTAAAAATTATATCATTGTATTCTTGAAGACCTTAAGCAAGGTGTAGAGATTTGGGTAGGTAAAGGACAAAATAAACGGTCCGAAAGAATTTTAATAGCATATGGACAAAGCAAAATAAATTTTCATGTCTTTGTAAAGTATTTCTTTTTCCTATTTTTCTATATTCACAGAAAAATATAGCGGATTGGTAAATATTTTCAATTTTTCTTTTTCTTTTCTTTTTCTTCTTTCTTTCTTTCTTCTACCTCTTCTTCTTCTTTTTTTTTTAAATGTTCTTAGCTCGATTTTATTACTTTTACAAAGTGGCTAACATTTTAAGTTTTTCGAGTCATTTTTTGTCACGGTGTTATTTCATACCACTTTTATTTTCAGAGTAATTTTTTGTTAAAAATTATTCTATGGATTAAAAGTTGTTCGGAAATAAAGGCGGGGCTAAAAATACTTTAGCATAAATTAAAGTGACATCAGTGCTTTTGGAAAATGTCCATTTGTGTATGGGACGAAAATATTCTAGTAGGTCTATTTCAAGCATTATTTCACATAAATTAATATATATATATATAAATTAATTTGCAATTTGACATAAACGGTTGTCTGTGAGTCATGGATGCGAGTTCTCCCATTTACGGAAAAGGTATCTCAGCTTTTTTTCTAGTGTTAAAATGTACAAAACTTGACATATGGCAGAATCATTCTGAAACGCTATGCTGTTATACCATTTGGGAGCATGTTTATCGACCTCTATAATGGGTGCGGTTATTTTGCATTTTATCCCGTGCTTAGAAAGGCTATAATATCAATTTCTCTGTTGTATAAATGTACCAAAATTTATGTGTACGATAGCCATAATCAAAAGGTGATTTGATTTGTGTGGGCATCCTCCAATAGCTTGTGTTGCTATTATTCACTTTCTACGATTTTCTATATGGCTACATCTCAGCATATGTTGGTTAAAATTGCACTAATCTGCATGCGTACAATCTTTATTAAGAATAATTGGGCTTAAATATTTGTTTATTGCAACCGGTAGTTCGGGCGGTTATACAGAATGACATATAGAAAAAAAGCCTTGTGGTGGCTACAAAAAATTAATTTTAGTACTATCTTTATTTTATTTTATTTTATTTTTCACAAATTTTGCACATGATACTTTACTTTTAGTAATCACTTTTAGATTTTCTTTTGTGACTCTGTAACTAAGTCTCTCGATAATACTATATTTTATTTTGTGGAATATATTATAATTGATTAAATCTTATATGTTTAATAAGTTCTCCCATTTCTTCTGCTTGTATGGTAATAGGACTCGTAGAATTCCTAAAAGTTTGCCCTAATTTTATTATTTTGCCACCACTATTAAAAAAAAAAAAAAACTTTTTATAAAGTATTTTATCATTAAATCATTCAATTTTCCCTTATTCATAGCTACTTACTCGATAGAAACTTCCGCGTGAAGGTGAAAGACACTCTTTCACGGAACTTTTTTGCCATTTTTGGCGTTCCTCAAGGCTCTAAAATTAGCCCTAAACTCTTCATCCTTTATAGTAATGATATGCCCCGCTGTCCTCTGGCAATTTTCGCAGACGATACTTGTATTTTTGCATCAAACAAAAACAGGCATTATGCTATTTCGCCTATTTCCCGTCACCTAATAATTCTTGTTATATGGTTCAGTAAATGGAGAATAGCTCTCAATATTGGCAAAACTGAAGCTATTCTTTCCTCACGTGGAAGAAATACAATGACATCTGCTAATAGTGATAAGTACCAAATTAACTTCGGCGCTACCCCCTATCATGGTCTAACCACTGTAAATACCTTGAAGTTATTCTTGACCAAAGTTTCTCTGTTGTATAAATGTACCAAAATTTATGTGTACGATAGCCATAATCAAAAGCTGATTTGATTTGTGTGGACATCATCCAATAGGTTGTTCTGCTATTTTTCACTTTCTACGATTTTCTATATGGCTCTTTTGAACAACACATTACCACTACGTGTGAAAATTTTCGAGTGGCTAAATCGAAATTACTGCCCTTAATTGTTCGGAATAGTAAATTAAACATTAAAAATAAGATGCTCTTGTATACTTCCTACTTACGTCCCATTCTCACATATGCTTGTATGGTATGGTCATATGCTTCAAAATCCCATATCAAGTTACTCCTTAGGGCACAAAATGCAACAATTCGGCAAATAATTGATATGCCTTGGTATGTTCGAAATTTTCACATATATAAGGAGATTCCTACTCCAACTCTTAGAAATTTCATTGAATACTTAAATGTTCAATTTCATTTGGCTTTAGAATCCTTAAATAACCCAGCTTTACACACACTCAGGGCCTGATTAAGGGGGAAGCTCGCTCTTGACACATTATTTATACTTACACCGTTATTTTTTAACAAATACTTTCCTCCTATAATAAACAGAAAATTTTCATTAAAAATTATTTTAAAAGAATTCTGGTGTCTAATAACGGTGAATAAATTAGATTGTTTTACACCGTTCATTTTTTATAAAAAATATTTCCTTGTCAAAGCGTGGAATTTCTATAACCTGAAATAAAAATTAATTGTAAAAATATTCCGGTATGAGCGAGCTTCCCCCTTAATCAGGCCCTGCACACACTAGCAGCGTATGACCATAATGATCCTATGAACAGACAGAGACCCAAAGCGGGCCTCGTTCTGAACTCCCACCTTTAACCTTTTTGCTGTTTCTACTCCTTGCTACGTACCTATCCTTTTTTCTATCGCCTTCGGGCACTGACGTCTCCTCGGGGACTTCCCCCTGTGTTGTCCCGTGCTTGTTCGTGTTTGTTTTTGTTATGTTTGTCAATGAATGTCTGCTAAGGAAAAAAAAATAAAGACCATAAAAATTAAAAATTGCGCCTAGAAATTACAAAATATTCTTACTATCCTTAAACTTTCTATTAAAATTGTAATGCTGTACTTAACTTTACTCTTTTTATGTTTTTGCGCTTCCTATTTCTATGAATTCCAGGCTTATTTATTTATTTTATTTATTTTACTTTTATTTTTATTTTTTATGCTTTTATGTTTCTTCTCTGTTTATACCTCCCCTCTCCATTGCAGTTAAATTGCCTTTTTAGGACTTACAACTCGTTAGCTTCCATCATTAGGCAGTGGAAGATGCGTGGCATTTGTCACAGGTGCTTCCACCCCACAGTATCCGAAGATATTCAATTTAAAAAAAGGGGGGAGCGGATTTCTTCCTTTGTTGTGATAAGGCCATTGTTCTCCTTTCGGGGAAATTTTTTCCTTTTCAGAGAAATTCCTGGTTTAAGAGGGAAAAAAAAAAGGAAACAAATTAATGAGGGAAAAATTTGCTTGGTGTAAGAGAAATGAGGAAATAGGTTTTTAGACTGACAATCGGATACATTCATTACTGATTTCTTAATGCCAGACATTGCGACTTTTTTTTATTCAATACTCACCAAAAATTATTAGAAGTGTTATTTGATACTCATAGTAGACGATTCGTCGATTCCAATCGTATATTATATATATATCAAATATCAGTTCTCAAAATTATTGGTGACCATTGAATGAAAAAGTCGCAAAATCTAGCAACATTGACTGCTTTAAAAATAAGATCTGAATATGTTTTCTGAATACATAAAGTGGTACATTCTTATTGAATAACAGAAAGCAGCGGGCCTCGCGAAACATAATAATTTGTAATCGAGCAGGGTAAAAATTATATGCATTAACTTATTCGAATAGAATGCGCAATTTCTTGTTCTGATGGCTTTCAAACTTTTAAACAGATGACAGACCGTTCATTTCTCCAGCATTTATGTAAGAAAAGCAAATTTACGTGTCAAAAACTGTTTAAAATTTCACGTGATATTGCGAGAGGGTGCTGTTTTGATTTGTCATTGCCGCCAATTTCTTTCGGGCTGCGCGATTCAAGCTGTCAAACTATGGAACAAGCAATTAAACAATTAGATTACTTTGTGTTTATCCGGGCATATCCTAAGAAAATTTGATCAATACGGGTAAGTATTTTTATGAGGATTATTTATTTTTATTTTTTATGCACAAACACTCATATCTATATATATGTGTGTGTGAAAAAGGATATAAAGATATAAAGTATTTTACCGCATTATTTTCTTTTAAAGAATCGCTTAAATTTAGATGCATTGAGCGTTTGAAATAATTCATTTATATTAGTTTCTCTTCCCCCCTTCCTCTTACATATTTCAAAATAATGAAATTGGGTTTAAAAAGGAATAGAAAGACAAGAAAAAATAAAAAAAAATATTTAAACTGTAATCAAATCTTCTTATATTTTTTAGTTTACTAAATAAAATTTAATAAGGTAACTATATAAACTTTTCAGCAAATTCTACAAATTTTCATAATTTATTAAATTTTAATATCATTCCTAAACAATTTTTATTTCAAAGTTAAATTAAATGAAATATTTATGAAGATTTTGTCAATTTTACAGTTTAGCTTTTAATGCTATTAGAATTAAACTGTCATAATGAACAAATGCGGGGTGGGGCAAATAAAAGTTGCCCGGAGAACAGAGTTTCAGGTTACAAAGAAACATAGCAAAGGAAAGAAAATACTAGTTCGTTAATCTGCCTATAATAGATGTTGAAAATGACCACCATTCATCTCTTGGCACTTTTGGTCTTTGGTCAGCAAGTTGCTGAAAGTGGATCGAAGCTGAATTTCTGGAATTGCTGCAATCTCATAATAAATGTTTTGCTACAGTTCTTGAAAACTATATGAGTTGTCACGATACATCTTAAACTTGATGGTTCCCCACAAAAAGTAATCCCTCGCTGACAGATCAGGTGACCATACTCTGTCCGTGAATTTGTTTTAAAGTAAAATTCAACAACGAACACTCTCTGTTGCACAGTGAGTACCATCTTTTAACCACATTTGCGCTGGTTACATCACACTGATTAAACCCTTACTAATATCTGAACTAGTTTCGATCATGTGGTGTGCGTACACATGGAGTGCGCGTCAATTATTCATGTGCAATCGTATTCACTCGTCCGAGCCACTTTTATTTGCCCCACCCTGTATGGCTCCTGTGTGTTTTTTGAAAGTTGGATCATATAATAGTGTAAATTCCGATTAGGTTGGATGCTGCTGTTTCTTCTTTTTCTTTCAGAAATCGAGCAATTTCAATCAACTCGCGTATCTATCTATATATATAATAAAAAATGTGTCATCACGATAACTCCCGAAGTATTGAACTGATTAGGACGAATCTAGACAGTGGATTTATCTTTATTACAAATACAGGGGTCGTACTCTAAATTCTTTTTTCAGAACACTCTCAGAAAAAAAAAAAAATCGCCTTTTTTGCTACATTAATTTCATACAGAAATATTTACGATATTTTTAAAGTAATCTGTCGTAATTAAATAGGATTGAGAATATTGTATACAAATAGTAGTGGAATAAAGAAGGAAATTTCTCATTCCTTAGAGTGTCCTGAAAAGAAACGGAAAATATGACCCATGCAAATATTTTGAATAAATTAGTTAAGCAAGTTTCTTGACATTTTGTTCCCAAGTCATGGCAATTTAAAATGTCAAACTCACGTCAAGAATCATATTTAAAAGCTGATTTCTCAAAATTCACTATGTAAATTGTCCATATCAAGGTGTCAATCTATCATTCAATCTCAAACCGTCATCTTGTTTCAAAGTCACGAAAATGAAATCATATGACCATTTATGATGTGGTTATTTGAAAATATATTATCCGATAACTTTTTCAGAAAGATTCGATCAATACGAAACAAAGTTGAACTCTTGACTTACCGTAGAAATTTCTTAAAAGAGTGCGATTGACAACTTGATCACCCACCTTATTTCAAAAGCGCGATCACTTGAAAATTTGTCATTACGATAATTTCCATAACAGTCAGTACGAACAAAGTGGAACAGCGGACTTATCTTACAAATGCCGTGGATGAGTTCATTAACCAAACTAATTCATTATTTTTTTTTCCGCACAAAAAACGCATTTACGAATTGATTTGCTTAAAACTTCGTTTTCAGATATTCCTATCAATGGCTCAATCAACTATATTAGTTAACGAGATCGATTACCTATAATTTTAAAGTAGCAACAACTTGATAAGAAAAAATAAATCAATCTACTTTTCCGACTGAGCCGGGTTTCAAAATTTTATAAAGTATATTTTTAAGGAGCAAATGTCGAACCGGAATGAGTAAATGACTGAAAGATAAAATTCTTCAATTTTGTAAGCGCATAGCAATACATTTCATGGTTCCTAGTAAATATATTAGAGTTTACAAATTAAAGTGTACAAACCTCGAAAAAATTTATCTTTGTCTCGATGCAACAGATTTAATAATGAATATCAAAAATCCTTCAGCTAAAAGTGAAAAATTTGTTATGGAATCATGTTTAGCATTTTATGCTGAAGCATTTAGGCAGATTAAAAATAGATTTCCTTTCAAAGAATATCAGGCATGAGAAAGTTTCCGTCTCAAGACGGAACACTTACACCAGTATATTTTTATCAAAATTTTACATCATATTTGTGCTGTAAATTATTGCTATTGAATGTCATAGAAATTTTTGATAAAGAGTGCTGGTGACAGTTATTTATTTTGAGACAGAAACTTTTGCACCCCTGAGGAAAATGTATTCTCTGGCACTTTTTTTAGTCTTGAAATGTTTTTCATCATAATCCACAATCACTTGTGCCTTTAGCAAGAAAGTATATATGTTACGATGTCAGAATCAAATCACTGGATCAGGAGGGGATAGAAGAAGCCATAGATAAGAATATAGAGAAAACCGACGATATTTACATATTTTAGACAGGCATCTTTAGCATTGTAAATAGCATTGTAAATACCCTAATCTAAGAGTGCACTGGTGGATATACGGGAGGAGGTAATGGCCGTCTCCTGGATTTTTAAAATCCATTTGAATTCTCTTTGTCTTTTATTAATTTAAGATACATAAAGTAATTTTAAATAATCAATATTACGAAAAAACATTGTTTTGTGAAAGTATAATTCTCTACCATTAGTTAACTAATTTTAATAGTACCTGCTTTGATAACTGATAATCGGAAAAAAATTGAGGGAAAATTTGGCAGTTTTGGGGGGAAATTGGAAAATTACGAGTGAGACCACTGGATAAAACATTCAATTTTTCGCCTTATTGTGCCTCTACCTTGAGTCAATTTTTGCAAATAATAATCATTTTGAAAGGCAACTTGCCTGTTTTTGTTTCCTACTTTGTTTAAAGCACTCTTAAGCATTTCTAAGCGCTTTCTTCCTATAAGCATGCCAAAGAACACGCCCTCTGCTGGAAAAGTAGAGAGAAAATTATGCAAAATAAGAAATAGACCCCAGATGATTCATTCCCGTCTACTTATTCGAAGTTCCGCAACCGTTCACCACCGTTTCCAGAGTTTAAGCAAATAAGACTTGTCAATAATGGAAATTAATCTACACATCCCGGACTATCCCGAGAAAAGACCACCAGAGAATGAAATAGATGAAACTATGAAAAAAACTAGTCAATGTTTTTTCCATTACTGTAAAGAAGATGGGTAGTACTCCAATTTTCAGTTTCACTGCCCCCTCTACTTTCTATGAAAACGTCTGATAAATTGTCAACCGCTGCAAAAACAGAGTTAAGTTAACTGAAAATAATTTTAATGCAAACCATTCACCATCCATTATAATTGCCACAATGGTTGGAAACAAAACAAGTAGTAGATTTTTCACCTAAATGAGAAGATTCTAGACAATGAAACGGCTCTCCGCCCCACTCACAATTTCAAACCTAACAAAAAGAATCAAATGCCGAAAACATAACTATTCTGTTCGACCATTATGTATCTCACAAGTAAAAAATTTTGAACAAACAACATAAAATGCAATAAACTGCAATTGTTTCGGGTTGAAAGAACACACGACCTTTTGTCAGGCGAACAAAGTAAGCACGAGTACTACAATCAAAGCAGCAACGTCCCGACTCAAAAAAATGTTGCCAAAAATATTGTATAATATGTATATAGAATTTTTAATTTCACTATCAGGGATGGAACACGGGCGCAGAATTCATACCACTATCAATGTAAGAAAATTTTCTACTTCTTAAATCAACGATATTATAGGTAGAGAAATTTCTTCAACAGATTCCGGTGTGAATCCTGCGCCCGTGTTCCATCCCTGCACTATGGATATTAAATTATGACGAAAAATATAGCATCGTTCTATTTTATTCATTCTCTTGCTTCAGAGCAATCCGACATTTTAATTTGTTCTTAGACAATATTAAAGATGATAATAATGAGTAAAATGCTCTTTGAGAAGACCTATGTGCGATGGAATTCCTAGGAATACTTTTCACCTGCGTTAACGAAACTGCATGAAAGGAAATTAACGACTGAAAGAACAGATTCTTAAATACAAGTGGAGAAGAAGATGGAGAACACACAAGAACGACCAGAACAACAGGAACAGTAATTCTAATAATAAAATGTTGTTTCAGTTTGAAATTTCTAAGAAAAAAGAAAGATGCGTCGAAAACTTATAAAAAACAGTCTATAAAAACACATGTATCCCCAAAAATGAGCACCTACGCTATATTTACTCCCTTTTTTTCAGAAAGCTATTCCACCTTATGATATTTTTATTATTTATTAAATTAGGAAAAAGAAAAAAATATATCTTACTAAAAGCATAGTTGCCAGTTTAAAACGTTTGGTTTACAGGAAAATATTAACAGAAATATTTATTTTATTTAATCAATAAACTGTACGGTTTTCACTGATACAGTTTTTTATTTATTTATTATTATTTTTTTTTATGATAATAATAATAATAATAATAATAATAATAATAAATTTTCCGGTATTCAAAAAGTGCTAAAGTTGGCAAATATACGAAAAGGAAGGTCCTAACCACAGAGGAGCTTAGCAACTGAATTATTTACTCAAATCAAATTATAATAGAAGGAATCGCAACGCACCAGTTTTTTTACATACGGCCTGTTATAATTTTACCAGATAAAAAAATAAATAAAAAATAAATAAATAAAAATCTTGAAGGTTGTAATCCGAAGCAAAACGCCAAAAATTTTCGATCGTCAAATGAGGGTTACAATCGGTCAAACGTCGTGTTTCTTTTCAAAGGAAAAATCTATTTGACGTTCAGAAATAGTGTTGTTTAAATCTTTTCATCAAGGTGTGCTTTCTACCATTCATAAAACATCTAATTCCAGTGTTATGAATTTATAATATGAAGTTTCACTCTGAATCGAATGAACACAAATAGGAACGTGAAATTTTCTTAAAAATATTTCAAATGAGCTCATTCGGCAACTTCATTGAAACTTTTATTTCCAAGTTGCGGCCACTCGATAAAAAGGAAACTTATATTACAAAAATCATTTTCAAAACAATGCTTTAGTCTGAAAAAAAAAAAAAAAGGAAGAAAAAGAGAAGATAAGTCCACTCACAGCTAATGTTGCCGTTTATTGTCGTAGAAGCTTTCGGCTGATGCTGATCCATAAGTATTGATGACTAGATTATTACAGTACACATAAATTTTGCTTATAGTTTAGTCTACATATTAGAATTTGGACCAAATTCGTTTTTCCATTCGTTTTTCCCAAATCCGTTTTTCCAACACCCATTTTTTGAATTTTAATTTTCTTTTGAGATATTTATCGTGCTTGGTAATATTTATAATTTATTCCGGAGTACTGTTGGCCCCGTCCTTTGATCACACCAGTATATGTTAACTCTTTCGTGACAGCATGTTTTTGTCTTTTTGATAGTATGTTCCGCCTGTGGGCGTGATTCTTTCAACCTACATTATTTCAGAACAAGTCTTATATGTATCCATATTTATATTACATATGAATATACAGTATGATTATATTTTTCTAGTGAAAGAATTTGTATCCATAGTATTTTGATTGTACAAATACGAAAATAAGGAATATTCTTAACACATTCGCGACCGCCGACTTAGATTTACGTCATATGAAAATCTATTACTCATCCAGTAGGCGTTTCTTTTACAATTTGTGCAGTGCTATATTTCTTAAGAATATTCCTTAATTTCATATTTGTACAATCAAAAACTATGGATACAAGAACTTTCACTAAAAAGAATATAATCATTATGTATATTCGTATGTAATATAAATATGGATACATAAAAACGTTGTTCTGAATGTAGCTTGAAAGGATCACGCCCACAGGCGGAACATACTATCAAAAAGACAAAAATTTGCTGTCACGAAAGTGTCAAGAAAGGTAGCAACCTATAAATTGCAAAAGAAATGCCTACAGGAGGAGTTTTAGATTTCCAAATGACGTCAATCTACGTCAGAGGGAAGGAAAATAAAGGAAAAATTTTACTAAATTTCCTTAAATTACGCATTTAAGGTAAATTACTCAGGTATCGCAGATGATACAGTTATGAAACGCATATTCAGAGCTGTTAACTTTTTACTTCAATCGGTAGCATTATTGGTGTCCTTTTTTGGTTTCACACCACTTTCTAAGTACAATAAATTTGTACAATATTTACTGTTTAATAGATTGTAAATTACTTTTCTAACTACTTAACACAAAAAAGGCGAGTTCAAACAGTACTTTGGAATAAAATAGATGTTAGCAGCCCTTCATATTGTTGTATTATCTCACTTATTTTTATTTTATTTGCATATATAAATTTAAACTTATATGAAGAAAATAGCTGGAAAGAGGCAAGCGTAATTGAACGAAACTAGGTCTTAATTAATTAAATAAGAAGTTATCTGTGTTTAACTAAAAATTCATTTTTATTAACATGATACCTTATACCACAACATAGTTAAACAGAACCGTGCTCAAATGCATTGTAATATTATTCATAAACGCAAAAGTATTAGTAAATTTTAATTAACTTTCAACAGATAGTTCTAATTCTTTTTCTTCCTCTCAGTATATAAAACTGATACAGAATGAATCAAATAATAAAAAAAAAAAAAAACTAAAGTTTATGGAAAATTGTTTTTAGGAATGTGAAAATACACAACTTCACTGAAACTCCCGCACTGAATTTAATAGCTTATATCAGTTTAAAAGTTTGCAATAAAATACTATGCAATAAAATACGTTAACGTTTGCAATAAAATACGTAAAATTTTCTCAAATTTTAATTTCAGTTTTCAAATTTTTTCCACAAGTTAGCTTTTTCAATTATTCTTACTTTTAGAATTAATAATTAGCGCGCATATATATATATATATATATATATATACATACATATTCCCTCCCCCCCCCCCTTGCAGCGCCCGCAGCAGTCCTATATTTTCCCCTTTGTTTTATTATTTTGATACCTACATCTATAAATTATTATTATTATTTTATATATTTTTTTATCAATAATTTGAAGCTAAAGCAATATGCAAAAATATACTGATTGATTAAAGTGGTGGTAAAATATTAAAATGCACATGAAAATATAGGAGTGCTACGGGCATTGCCTAAAATTTGCAAATATCGTATTAATATATTTGTTTCACACCGGTAAATTAATAATAAAAACTGCATATATCATTTTACAAAAGAATGATTTTGTACACAAGAATCGGAGTTACCTAAAATTTAAAAAAAATTTCGCTCTGCAACGCGCATGAGTGAGATTGCTGAATTGTTTAACTTTTGTGATGGACACAGACGCACTTCATGCGTAACGAACTGTTGTTATAATTTAAAGGTGCTTTACTATCACAAGACCAAGTTTGTTGAAAAAAAAAAATAATAATAACAATGCTAAAGCAAAGTATTTAAAAAAATAGATGGATATAATATTAATGAAAAGTATATTAAACGGACACACAGCATTTTTTTCTTTTTCTTTTTTATATTAAAATTTTTAAAATCTTTAGTAAATTAAGGTATAGTAAATTAATTATATTTTACTATTTAAATCGTCCGCTTTTTTTTTTTTTTTTTTTTTTTGTTAATTACTATTTTAGAATTATAAATATTTTACATACATATGCATTGAAATATAACATAATTAAGTATGTTAAAATTTTGAAACCTATTACAATTTAATAAAACTAAATTCAAAGTATTATATTTTTAAAAAATAAACATTTTTAACAACTTTTTAATATTTTCTCTCGCTTTTATATTATTTTAATTTCATAATATATTCTAAACACATTTGAATACATCACTGTGAACTCATCGGTAAATTAATTTTTAAATAAGAACTTTATATTTGAATTCCAAAAGTTTTCATTCACTTTCAGCGTTCAAACATAAAAACTTTTCAAAAGAATTAATTTACAATGTAATATTCAGATATGTTTAGAATACTGTTGATGTTGCTGAAATGTTTAAAGTCGATTCTATTCGGTTCTAGAGCGATTGCTAGGGTGTCTGGACCCATGTCTGGGAGGTATGCCCTTTCTAGGGAAACTTTCTAAGTGATCCAAACTCACACTCATGTAAATTTTGGAGAAAACCACGAAAATATATTAACAAACTGATGGACGATGAGTAGTGCTAAAATAAGGAAATGAAAAAGCATTTAATAATAAGAATAATTTTTAAAAAGTTAAATTTACCGAAATTATCATCTGAACAATCTGAGTGTACGTTCGATTTAGAATCTGAAGTGTTTTCCTTAGATCTTTGAAAATTCGGTTATTTTTCTTTATTCTAGTCAAATTTTCAGAAAAGGGAAAAATAAATTTCTTAATTCACTACCTTTTAAAATTTTAAAAGAATAAATTATAAAAACAGCGGGATCTTATTAAGAATAATTTTCTTTTTTTTAAAAGTGCAAATAAAAAATACTTCATCGTTTAGTGTTATCATTATTATAGTATTATATTAATGTGTATTGCTCTCGAAGATGTCTAGACTTTGCACTTTTCGATTGAAACAGCTCGATTGCGATTTTATAACTTAAATTGCTAAATAAAGGTATTTTCTGCAAAAGATAAATTTTTTGCCGACATCTTTTCTTTAAATTTTATATTTTATCTACACCGGTATTTTTTAAAAATTTTCTCTACCTATATTATCGTTGATTACAGAAACTTACTTGCAAACCATCTCATTAATAACCGTACAATTGTTAACACCCTTTGAAAAAACTCCCCTTTTTTCACACCGTTTTATTTTTAGAGTAATTCTCTCCAAATGTTTTTACGATTAAATAAGAAAAAAAATACTCTAAAAATGACTGGTGTGAAGAAAAGGCGGGTACTAAAAATTGTACGGTTGATAATGAGATGGTTGGCAAGTATGTAGAAGTAGAAATTTTTGTACCAGTGATTGTGGTAGGAGTTCTGCGCTCGTGTTCCAATGCTGCTTCGTGAAAAGCACTATCCAACTTGTTATCATGAATTAAGCAATGTCTATGTATGTGTGTGCATATATATACATATACAGCTTGTTTAAGAAATTTTATAACATACATTATGAGATGATAGAAGAAAAATTCTGGAACATAAAACACAACAGAAAATCTGTCCTGTATATGACATATATAATCGACGTTGCTACGATGTTACTCGCCTTTTATATATATAAATTTGCACATTTAAAAATTTTTGGTGGCTGTTGAATAAGAAAATCGCGCACACTTTCCCAAGTGGTGCTGTCTACCAGTTTCCGAACCACGCACAAGGCATCTAGTTTAGGAGCTATGGTTATACATTAGTCTACTGTACTTGAATTCGTAATTTAAAATGTGAAAGATCTTTATCTTTAAAAGTAATAAGACGTATTATTTTGTTTTAAATTCATTTTCCATTATAAATGTGGATTTGACGTCGTAATTAGAATAATCGAAAAATATTGCACTTTGTTTAATTAATAAATTTTGTAAAAAAAAAAAAAAAAAAACTGTTTTCTTCTATTTGTTTCTGTATTTAAAAAAAAAAAAAAAAACATTTAGTAAAAATATAATACCTTATGTTACGTCCTTCGATAAAAATTTTTCAATAATGCTTTGATTGTATTCCTATAATAGATTTAGTATTAGCCCATTCCTTTTGTTTTTTCTATCTGTAATCGTTTATAGTTTTGCTGTTAATAGGTATCAGTGTTATGTTTGGTACTACACTAGAGAGTGCGTTAACAAATGAAGCAGAATCTCGAATAGCTTTAACTGGTTCCTTTTGGAAATTATATTTTGTTGCGTAGTGTTTCCACAACCCACCAATAGCATCACATGCACCTTTTCCATGACCATCAGTAGCTGAAAAAATCCATTTTCTTTCTTCAATTTCATGATTTTTTAAAAAATTTTGAAACTGGTAGACAGTACTTGTTTTTAAAATGTGCGGCAGCACATCTGATATATATACCAAATATATTTTTTTTTTTCAAGTCGTACAACTAAAATATTTCATCTTTCACTGCCTTTAAAGCAGAGCCTGATTAAGGGGGAAGCACACATTATCTCCGCTCTCACCGGGATATCTTTACAATTATTTTTTACTTCATGTCGTAGAAATTCCACGCTTTGACGAGAAAATATTTTTTATAAAAAATGAAAGGTGTAAAACAATCCAATTTACTCACCGTTATTAGACACCAGAATTCTTTTAAAATAATTTTTAATGAGAATTTTCTGTTTATTATAGGAGGAAAGTTTTTGTTAAAAAATAACGGTGTAAGTATAAATAATGTGTGCTTCCCCCTTAATCAGGCTCTGCTTTAGAGCACAAAGAGCATGGAGCTGTACAGTCAGCCAAAAATAAAAACGCCACCCCCCCCCCCCCACACACACACCTAATTTCGCCGTAAATTATCGTAGAAACATTTGACTAGTACCGATCGATTTGTAATAACGTCTAGTTTATAACGGTATAATTACATTTTGCCTAGGGGTCGTCTACATATTAAAACTGGCATTAACTTCATTTTCTTCAATTGCAACCCGTATTTTTGACTTCATATTCAGATTTCTGAGATCTAGGCGGTTCTGAAAACATACCTATTTATATACTTTAAATCAATTCTAAATAGAGTTACACGTGAAAATGTATTAGGGGTCCGTCTATACATTTAGAAAATATAAATCATGATCTACCACCCAGTATACATTATTTATTAAGTTTCACACCGGAAAAAAATTTCAGAAATGTTAATTATAACATAAAAAAATGACTAATTTACAGAATTCTCTGAGTTAGTTTATGAGTTAAAAGATTTTTATTGGTTTCTATTGATAAAACATCAAATAGTTCACTTCATACGAAGAAAATTAAATAGCTTGAATATATATTAAAATATCTATAAAAAAAAAAAATATATATATATATATACAGACACGACATTATTTCATTATTTAAAACATGAAAATCTGACATTGACAGATTTTAATTTAGTGCCAGAGGCCTACTGCTAAACTTGTTAATATCGACAAATTCTTCTTTAGTTAATTCGTGACGATCTAAATTCCATGATAAAGTTTTCATTAAATCAAACCAATGTGTTTCAGCTGCAGATACTGTAACAAATAACGTTGGAAGTCCAAACTGTCTTATAGCCGCAAAACAACGTTTTTTCTCTTTTTCCCAATGAGGGGGAGGTGTGCCTTGGAGGGGACTCATGTCAAAGGTGTGCCTTGGGGGGGGGACTCATGTCAAAGTTGTACCTTGGGGGGACTCATGTCAAAGTTGGGCCTTGGGGGGACTCATGTCAAAGTTGGGCCTGGGGGGGGATTCGTGTCAAAGTTGGGCCTTGGGGGGACTCATGTCAAAGTTGCACCTTGGGGGGACTCATGTCAAAGTTGGGCCTGGGCGGGGACTCATGTCAAAGTTGTGCCTTGGGGGGACTTCATTCAATAAATCCCCATTCAATAAACCGACTGAAATAGGCACTTAGCACTATTAACCCTTTCAGGGGCGGTGGCTAGAGGGTCTATCCACCTACTTTAGAAATTTTTCTCTAGGTGTGCAGTGGCTACTTTTTCTATCCACTTTTATGAAAAGTTAATATGTACTTCTAAAATTGAAATAGAGATGGCAGCCCTACAGTAACTTTAAGCAGGATGTGCCTGTGACTTTTTTAAATGGACAAGTTGCGGGGAAAATTTTTGAAGTTTCTATTAATATATTTTTATGAAAAATAATTTTTTTATTAAAAGTATTTGGTAGTGTAAATATACTGTAATGCACCTTTTAAATACAACAGATTTACATATTATCTTAGATCATTAATTTTAGTTTGATTTTTAGGAGCATCTTTTAGGTGGATAGACCCTCTAGCCACCGCGCACATAGGGGAGATACCATAAGACAGGCTGTGCTGGGGAAAAGAATCTCAATTTCTTTTCCTTTGAGATAAACAAAGACGGTCTTTTGGGGTTAGTGAACTGTGATAAATATAAACAGTAAGGGATAGCAAAGTGTAAATACAGATGTAAATAAGCGTGGGAGGGTTCTTACAAAAAAGCTGTTCAGTATTTCTGTTTACAGTATAGAGAGAGGCTGCTTTTTTCTATTGCTCTTATATCGTGATTTTTAAAAATAAATTTTTATTTCCATAGCTTTTAAATTTAGTTAATTTCTCTAAATAATCTTAAATTCAATTTATATATCTTAATTTTTATCACAATAATGCATAGAAAAGGCTTATCTTTGGATGAAGCTATTGCTCTGCTTGAAGAGCTACACTCAGATGATGATTCTGCAGTATCTGGATCAGGAACAAGTGATAATGAGGACTATGTTCCAGATTTACTTGAAGAAGAAATTGTTTCAAGTTCGGAAGATGAACAATCCAGTGAAATAGAAGGTCCTTCTAGCTCAAGAGGGCGAGTAAATTGGAGCAAAAATTTTCAAGTTCGCCAATCTGTTCCAGAATTTATGGAAGAAAGTGGTCCTCCACCTGAGGTCCTTGATATTGATAATCCAACACCACTTGGAATATTTTTTATGTTTATGGTAATGACATTTTGGGAAGATTTAGTTTTTCAAACAAACTTGTATGCTACCCAGTTAGGAAAATCTTTTATTCCAATAGATATAGAAGAAGTTTTAAGACTTATTGCTATAAATCTTCTTATGGGAATAAAACGCTTGCCCAGCTATAGCCTCGTATAATTGAATTACTATAACTTTTATTCCTTAAATAGTGAATAATTTTTTCTTATTACTAATGCATAAAGGTTTCTAAACAAATTTTAAACAGCCCATATATCTGTGTATATATATATAATAAATCATTAAAAAAGGATAAAGAAGCATTATAATTTAAGTAATAATTAATTATTGTTACATTGTATTATTATAATTACATTTTCAAGGCATAATTTCAATTTTTATTCCTTAAATATATAAATATTTATACCTTTCAAAAATTAAGGTACATGACGTATGTGCGCAGTGGCTAGAACGTCTAGCCACCACCCACAAAAAAATCAACACATGCTGAATTTTTTTCTTCATCAAATATGACTTGTAGGGGATGTTTACTTTATGATATATATATATTTAAAAGGAAATTCAATCATTTTTACTTAGTGCCCCTGAAAGGGTTAAGAGTGTATTATAAAAATTCGACAACGCTGTACCCACTGAAATAGGGGTACCTTGGGGGGGACTCATGTCAAAGTTGGGCCTGGGGGGGACTCATGTCAAAGTTGTGCCTTGGGGGGGGACTTCATTCAATAAATCCCCATTCAATAAACCGACTGAAATAGGCCCTTAGCACTATTAAGAGTGTATTATAAAAATTCGACAACTGTACCGACTGAAATAGGCGTCTAGCACTAAAAAAGGTAAATGGTTTTAAATTTGTTTGAAAATTCAAAATTATTTTAACTCAAGCTGCCGTATAATTGTCTGAAACGGTGGCACTCAACCTGGTTCCCACGGATCGTTTCACAGTGACAATGGGAGTTTGTTCTGATACTGCAGTACTTTAATTTTCTTTAATTTAATTGACTTTTTAAAAATATTAAAACAGATTTTTTTATTTTTATTTATTTATTTTTTTTAATTAATTATTATTTTTTTTTCATGACATTATTAAAAACTTTTACATAAATCTCCACGATAGTCTTTTGCTTTTATATTTTATAATGTGTAACAAATTAATATGCAAAATAATAAATCCTACTACTTATGGGATGTTCTAAAATTCTACTCTTAACACAGATACCGAAGTGGACAGTGGGTGTAGAAAGGCTGACTACCCTTAATCTAAATCTTCAGTTGAAAAGGTCAAAATGTTACATTACTCTATTAAAAAAAAACAAAAAAAAAAGGGGGGGGGCAGAAGAAAGAAAGAAAATAATAATAATAATAAAATAAAATAAATAAAATAAAAATAAATAAACAAAAAATCTGAACAATAAACTATGGGAACAGAAGCAGGGAAGCCATCGTCTCCGTGAACGATAAAAATTACGATGGCGTGTCTCCGGACCATCGTAGGGGTGCATCCCAGACCGTCGCCAATTACCCATAGCGCAGTACTAGTGCGACATTGAACCCAACCTACCTACCTACCAATATATTGTGGTGTGAACTGGCGTATAAGTGACTGATTACGCATGTATTTCAGTGTGGAATGGCTTTCTTAGTAGGAAAAATCTGTTTGGATTTTCACAAATATATATGATTTTAAGTTTATTTAAAATTTGCTTTGGAAGAATATGATGACTCCTCATTTAAATGCTAATGCTGAAGGTCACGTGTGGATAGCGGTAAAAAGTAAAAATCTATGTTAAACTAAGATAAATTTCTCTTAAAAAAAAAAAAAAAAAAAAGAAAAGAAATAACAGTGGGCTAAAAATACCCCGGAATAAATTAGAATGTTGTTTATTCTGGTTTTAGTCAGGTGATATCACTTGTGCTAAATAGCTGGATCCGCCCTCTCTTAAGCTCAGGTTCAGCTCATCATTAAAATATTGTTTTTAATATATCTGCCACACCAAAATGTTCAAAACACAAATGCCAATTTTTCATATATTTTGAGATCTTCCCGTTTAAACTTTAAAAGCATTTAGATTAATTTATTTTATTTTGAATTTTTAAATTTAGAGGATTAAAGTCTTTTAAATGAAATTTCAGGATTCTGTAAGATCAATATCTATATATTTGAAAGTAATAAGACTATTCCTTTGTTTTAAATTTTTATTCCATAATAACTGTGACTTTGATTTCGTGATTAGGAAATTGAAAATAAATACTATTGAGCTATGTTCCAATAATAGATCTTATAAACTTAAAAAAAAAAAGCAATTTTTCACTATTTGATTCTGTATTAAAAAACTTTTAATAGAAATTCTGATGCGTAATTGCGCATAAAAGTATAATAATAATTGAAATTTGGTTAACCGTAGTTCTATCATTTTATTATTGTAATATGTTAGACCTTGCAGCGTGAGTAATAATTATTAATGAAGTAATATATTTTTTAAAAAGGTACTATATTTTATGCCCTAACGTTATATGAAAGCGCATAATCATCTTTTTACATCTCATATCGTAAAAATTTTAAACACTGAAATCCTCATCCGTATTGGTGTCTTCCACAGTTGAGTCATACACTGTGGGGCGTGCTTTTTGTTCGTCTGTTTCCCCATCTGATTTCTCTTTAAGTATTTCTTTGGTCTGATGCAACTTTATTCTAACTGGGAGAGGGTTATTGTGTGTGTGACAGGTGGAAGCGCATCTTGGTCTTGCTCCCACCAAAATCTGGTTGAAAGCTGCTAGCCTCGCATTCCTTTCTTCATATGTTTGCCAGTGTCTTCAAAGACAATATTGTCTGAAGGAATCTTCACCAGGAGGCAGCCGAACTGTATCACACTGGTGCATCTGACGTCATTTTCGTGACTCACTGGGTCATTATAGATTATTATAATGGTTAATAAGTTCAATAGAACGAACTGTTCATCAGATAATTCCTGAAACTGAAACTCCCCAACCACCGACCAACCCGAAGGTTTATGGCCGGCCCGAAGGCCCGAGGATGGCGGGAAAACGTTTCCCTTACACCATTGAAACAAACCACAACAAAAAACGAAAAGCATTATAGTACAGAGCAACAAAGTACAAAAAGCAGCATAGTACAGAGCATAAATACAGAAAAAAAAATTAACAAGAATTTACACGCAGAAGTTTTACATGGCTCACAGCAGAAATTTACATTATTTTAAAAGCATAACGATATAAGTCCAGTGACCATAAAAGTCAATAGAATAAAACAATTCCTATTAATCTCATAGGATTACTAAATATAGTTAACATAAAGACACAATTAAGTCTTCTTAAATTAATACACCATAAGTACTTCAAAAGAAATTTAAAACGATCCATAACATCTAGATAGGCCAATAAAACAAGTACAACTTATATTTTATATTCAAATTATATCCAAAATAATAAAACAGTAATTCATGACTACATTCTATAAGTTCTCATTAACAACATTAAATTAATTTTCAAAATTCACACAATTCAACACGTTATCAACAATACACTAATTAATACAGTCTTTATGCACAATAAATAAAACACAAATTGAGAAGCAGATATATACAATAACATAATACTGAACGTTCTATTTCCTACACCTATGTAAAAATATTTATATTTATATTAAAAGAGGCTGTTACATATAAACGAAACATAAAAACAATAAACAGCTACTACAAAAGATTAAAATGCTAAAAAACATAAGAAATAAACGAAATATTTTTATTTAGATGATTATAAATACTTTTTACTCGTTTAATTAAATAATTACAATTGTCAATTCTTTTAAAGTAATTATGTAGGCTTTCACTAGTGTATCTTTTAATATACATATTACTGAAGGAACATTTAACTGAGAGAAAATGGAGAGGATCACCAAGAACACCACAGGGGCAGTCAGAATCAGACCTTTTATTGATTTTAAATAAAAAAGTAGGAAAAGAACCATGACCAGTTACAAAATAAAGTAAGACTTGATTTTTAATTTTTATATCAAAAGACACCTCAGGGAAAATTTCAAAAGTGATTCTGCCTTTAGTTGAAGTATTCCAGATATTCTGCCAAATATTCAGAGTATCATTGATCAGAATTTTATTCAGAAATGAAGTAGGGAAAGGAATATTAATGTTAACACCCAAATTAATAGCGTTTTTGGCAAAAGAATCTGCCAGCTCATTGCCAGTATTGCCCGAGTGGCCTTTTATCCAACACAAAGTGATTTTACCAGGAAAAGAGTTTATAATTTTCAGAATATTAGAAACAATTGTTGACTTAGGGTAAAGATCATCAAGAGCAAGGAGATTAGATAAACTGTCAGTATAAATTACAAGCCTCTTATATTGATTATCTCTAGCCCATTCTAAAGATTTTAGGATAGCCATGCCCTCAGCCTGAAAAACAGAATTGAACTCAGAGAGCCTATATAAACCCTTATCAACAATAATACCATTCAAAACTGCCACCCATACACAACCGACACCATACTCATTCTTACTACCGTCAGTAAAGATATTCAGACACTTACGAAAGGGAATATAGTAATGAAAAATTTTAAAACTGTTGAATGGGGCCGTAGGATCAATATTGTATCTAAAAGTTTTATCTTCAAAGTCCTGAATGCCAAAATATTTACCATCATAAAAAAGAGAAAAACCTTCATATTTGCACCTATATTTATTATTTAACCTAGAGGCTTCCAAGTCAATGGGAGGGATACCAGTAATATTACATATAGCCATGGTTGAAACAGACCTATAAAAGTGCATAATTCCAATAATAAACACCCTCTGACAGGAAGAGAGTTTCCTCAAACCATGCACATTAATTAAGTTAAACCAAACCTCACAGGCATACAAAATTTTAGGTTTTACAACAGTTGTATACCAAAGTTTCTTCAGCTCCGGCTTCATCCCCCAATTTAAACCACTAATTTTTCGAATATTTCTACCATAATCTATAACTTCATCTCTGATAATCTCCAAATGATATAAAAAACTAAATCTAGTATCTATATTAAGACCCAAAAACTTATGTACCAACACAACTTTAATATTAACCTCATTAAGCTTAAAAATAGGCGGACGAGCCAAAGCAACCCCAAAAACCATAGCTTTAGTCTTGCCATGCGAAATTTTTAACTGTTTATTAGTACAATAATCTTCAAAGGTTTTAATACTGTTATTCGTCACAACCTCCAATTGAGCTCTAGAAATTCCCGAATTTAACAACACAAAATCATCTGCGTAACCAATCAAGGTAGAATAAGTATTATCATACATCCTGAAAGCATCATTAATCAATATCAACCAAAGTACCGGTCCCAAACAAGAACCTTGGGGGCAGCCTCTATTTACCTGCACAAAATCAGTATATGGAGTTTTAACAAATCTATTTCTCAAATAACTATTCAACACAGCTATTAAATAGGAAGGAACACCAAGATTATTCAATTCATTCATAATGAGATGCCAGCTAGCCCCATCAAACGCCCCAGTAATATCAAAGAAAATAGCAGACGTATATTTATAACAAGTTTTACGGATTTTTATAGACTTAATTAACTCTTTTAAACAAAGAACAGTGTTTCTATTTTCTCTAAAACCATACTGCTTGCAATGAAAAAGATTATTTGATTCTAAATAAAAGACAAGCCTATTTACAATAATTTTCTCCATAATTTTACTCATAATAGGAAGGAGACAGACTGGGCGATAGGCATCCAGTGAGGAAGGGACTTTATTTACTTTATGGAAAAAAATAACTACACCTTTTTTCCAATCTCTTGGAAAATAACCAAGCTCTAATAATTTATTAAAAATATTTAGAAAAAGATCAGGAAGAACATCAAAAATAAACTTAATAATACGAAGATCTATATTATCATAACCTGGAGCCTTTTTCTTACTAAAAGATTTAATAGATTGTTTAAGTTCCTTGATACTAATAACAGGGAAAACTAAATCATTAAAAGTTTCATCATCTAAACTATTAGAAACAAAAAAGTGATGATTAATAAGTTTATCTTGAATATCACATATATTACTCAATAGAGGCATTCCATCCAAATTACAGCTAATATTATTTTTACTTTTTGCTTTAAATACAGAGAATAGAGAGCCAAAATTTTCAACACTACCAGAACAAAAACGACGCCAGGAATTCAATTTAGAACTCTTGATTTTAAGTTTGTAACAGGCTCTTAAACGACTAATTTCAATTTTCAAATTTTGATTATTATTTCTTTTATATCTCCTATTTAAAGCTTTTAACTTATTTCTCATAGAACGCAGTTCACCATTCCACCAACTAAGATTAAAATTAATCTTATTTTTTCTGTATTTAAAGTTTTTCTTACAAATACTATGTAAATTAATATAAAAGTCCAATAAGCAATCGTCAAAATCTACAATCGAATTACAGTCATTAAAACCATCAATATAACAGCTCAATGAGCTTTTAATGTCATTATTAAACCTTTTAAAATTTACATATTTTGTTGCATATCTGTTAATTTTAAGAGTTTCTGGTTTTATGCCAAACAAATAACTAATAAATTTATGATCAGAATTACTCTCCGTTTCATGCACTGTCCAATTTGATACATATTCGTATAAGTCAAATGAGGTAATTGTTAAATCCGGGTAACCAAATTTACCTGCACAATCAAAAGTAGGAGGTTGATCAATATTATTAACAATTAAGAGGTCCTGTACTAAACAGAAAGTAGCCATATCATCACCCCTATTGTCATTACGGGCATAGCCCCAGTTTCTATGTTTGGCATTAAAATCCCCACCAATCAACAGTAAGTTATGGTTCAATAGTTCAACCGGAATTTGATTCAAATTATCAGTAAGGTCTGTAGATGGAGAAATGTACATTGATAAGATTACTAAATTTCCAAGGTTTGTAGCAATGTTCACACTTACTATATTCTCCAACGCTAACAATTTATTACACATAATTCCTTGATTGACGATGATAACACCAGTGTTCTTTTTAACTGATAGAAAAGTTTTCCATAAACTACTAATATAAATTTAATTGTCATTGAAGATATAAGGGTCCTGAATTAAAACAATATCTATGTTGTTTTTTAGAATAAATGCCTCCATAGCAAGGCTAGCAGCCTTACAAAAGTTCAAGTTTATTTGCAAAATTTTAAGACCATTAAAGTCTTCCACATCACCAGAAGTGTCCAAAGGGCTCTTCATAATCGTTTAACTGGTTTTTGAACGAATTGTCTCTTTTTATATTCCATGTATGATGGACATGTTTTAGAATAAGATGGATGATCTGAGTTATCCTTGCAATTTACACATCTCTCATATTCTACATTACATTCTTTTCGATCATGATCTCCAGCACATTTAGAGCATTTTCTAGGCAAATTGCAACGAAATGATTGGTGTCCATATCCTTGGCAATTAAAACACCTGTATATCGATATATATTCCTTTACAAAAACTCTACTATAACCTATTATGATTTTACCCATAGCTAATAACACAGATTTAGTCGATCGATCACAGTCTATGATCCAATTCTCTCCTTGCTTTCCCTTGAAATGTTTCACAACATCTATTTCTTTATTCTCCAATCCCTTAATCAATTTTAACTCATCTTTTAAGTTTTGTTCATTTATATCAGTGTTCACATTAAACAGAATTAGCCTATTATTCCTCTCTTTACCTAATTTTGTTGTTACATCATTCGACAGATCAGTATCTTCATTCAAAACCTCAACCAATTTAGTTGCCGACTCCCTTTCGTTCATCTTTATAATTATCTTACCTTCTCTATTTATAAGAACATCCGTTGGTTTAGCAATATCATTTATCCTACCAATTGTATTAATTTTTGATATTAAAGCTAATCTGTCTGTTTCTTGTTTAGGGATAATAATTACCACATGATCCTCTGTCTTGTCTTCACTAATATTCAATGCCAAATTTGCATATGAATCTATCTCCTTAAGCCTAATCGTAATCTCCTCATTTTTCCTCACTTCAGTTTTATGGCTTTTCTCCAACTGTTCGAAATTACCCTTAAGGCGTTCCAATTTAAACTCTGATTTAGCACATTCTACAAAAATATTCATAGTGATCCTCGCAATCGCCTCAAAGAGATCCTTAGTCACCTTCTGACCTTCACGCTCTCTCATCCTGTTCAAAATATTATCACACTGATCTTTAACATTTATAAGCAACTCTGTTTTAAATTCTATATCAATCCCTGAAGTATCTGCCATCTTATGATAAAGTTAATTGAAAGTCGATAGCGAATTTTACGTAAGAATACCAAAAGATTAGCAACTGAGATTGAAAACTTTCAGCTCATATGTAACACTGCTATGTGTTTCACTTAAATATGAATTAAAAATTTTGCTAACGTAGTTCACAAGGCAAATGTTAGGAAGCTTGATACTAGAAAGCTACTCTCCTATTAAAATTCATAGACTAAGTTTTATATACTTCAGATATTAATCCAACGTAAAATAATCTATATAAACGATCAACAACAACTAAGTGAATTAAAAGTCAATTTGCTCAGATAGCTTAATCGATTTATCAACCAATTGACCGTGCAATAAATATAAACTAAATTTATAAATAAACAATATGGCTCCTGCCTTGAAATTTCAATAACAACATATAAAAACTTATTGTACACTTGTAATATAACTAATTTATGCAGCAACTCATATGTATAATAATGTAACTATATAGCCGGAACTTACGGAATAAAAAATAACTTGAATACACACTTGAAATACGGTAAAGCTATCAGAAACTTGAAGAAAACTTGAAGCACTGTAACAAAATGGCCACGACTTGTAGGCTTAATTAAAAAAACACGCGTGCAGACTTCAGAAATTACTTGAAAATTCAAGCAATACTCATCGCACAGAAGGAAAACATACACGAAACGATGCACCACAAGAAGCTTTTTTGGAAGATATAAGACTTACGAAAACTTATTGAGTAAAACTTGAACAAATTGAGAAAACAATGAGAGATCCAAAAAAATGCCGCACACAGCAAGCGAATAGGGAAAGGGTCGGATAATTCCTCTTGAACTCCAAGTTGTTACATTGTTTTCAGGAGTGTCTCATTATTTTGCTGAAGAAGACATTTCATAGCTGTGACTTTCCCCAAGCCAAAGAAGCCTTCTATTGTATTACAACCTGTAAATGACTACACTCTAAATGCAGCACTAATTCTGCTTTGTTCAAAGAACAATGACCAACACTGATGGAATTTTGCATTTGTTCCTGATTTTTTCCGGTACACGTACAAGTCTGGCTCAGTATGCTGATTGATGTATGAAACAACAATCCATACAACAGTATCTTCAAATTCAAGAATAACTGACTGAAAATCAAATAATTGAGCACCTGCATGAAAAAAAACGTTCTGATAACTACATCACACGATCGTGGTGCTGTAATCGGGGATCATATACACCAGATGTAAGATTATACCATAGAAGATCTGTGGTGTAATACATGGATCTCATGATCATATCATTTATGTTCATATATTCAGTCATATGAACACAATCATTATTGTGTTCATATGATTGTCCCTCGTTCAAGTGAAAACGTTTCAGCCTCATTTCGTTCATAGGTTTCGATAGAAATGGACGACATGCATTCTCAAAAAGCATTTGTTGACGAGCAAGAGGGTAACTTTTGAAACGAATCCGTATGATCGTCTACGACATTTTGGTTCATGTTATTTAATAGTTTAAATCAACGCTTTCTCATTGTAAATACCATTTATTAAGTGAAACGCTATTGCTTGAAGATGATGATTCAGTATGTACTTATAGAGACGAGAGGCATAACAGATCCAGATCATGTGCGGCTGTACTTTGTTCCGTATCATTCCCATATCTAAGATGTCATGGTACAGAGATGATGACATTACGTCATAAAAGTCATCAGTGTCATAAATTTTAATTTGACAGGCTTGTAGAAAAAGCCACCGGTTATAAAAAGGGACAAGATAACTTTTTTTATTCTGTACTGCATGATACCCAATAAAAGTTACTGTGGTAGTTTCTGTACTAGTTAAGAAATCTATTACTTCCATACTTTATTTGCCATTTTCACTCAGGCGTGGTCTGTCAATTTCCTTAATTGTTGCTTACACTTTTGCACAAAAGACTTCGTCACGAATGTTTTTATTTTCCTTTTTCTGATAGGATCATGCAAAGATCGAGATTCTGAGACAACACTGTCTAATATTTCTTCTGCCATGGATGCCCCTCATCATGAGCTGTGAGTACACTCTTGACTACTTTTTCAGTCACTGGACACCCGCTGCAAAGCGAGAGAAGATTTTGTATACTTAAATTACATAGAACTCCATCCCATTTCCTTAGAGCAAAATTTCACTTCCTGAATTATTTTCACGTCTTATTTTATTCTTGATGGACACAGTTCTGGGTGAATATAAAAAAGCTTTTTCAGAATTATGAATTTTTGCCGGTGCTTCCTTAAATACAAAACTGCAGATTTTCTTAGTATTTTAATAGTAATATTAACATATTAAGCAGATTATCCAAGTAAATTTATTGCAATATTTGAAGTGTTTACGCCCCCAACTATTCAGGGCTTTTTCCATATACGCTCCCCCATGCTTGGAGAAAAATACTATAGATGATTCGTTTCATCTAAATCGTAATTAAAATCCATTATCCTTCCCAAAGTGTGTTTTAAGCTTTTGTCCAAGTAATCTAAGGGCGTGCTTATCATCGCAAGTGGCTCTGATTTCTTCGTTTGTTATTAGCATACATCTCTGAATTTGCTCATATTCATACAGCCAGTCCTTCTAAGCGTATAAACGTCTTCATGAATATCCAAGAACTCGATAATATATTCATACAATTTATTAAATGCCTCAATCTGATTTTAAGCTATCCAATACAGTCGCTGGTCTCTCTCTCTCGCTCTCTCTTTTTTTTTTTTTTTTTTTTTTTTTTTTTTTTACATCAGTAGAACAGATCTTTTCTGCAAATCTTGCGTTCGTGACAAATTCTGGCCAAAAATTTCAAGATTACAATGTTTGTTAACTTTCTTAAGAACAGTGATTTCTTTTAATTTCTCATGGATGTTATCATACTTCGCGCCCAAACCTTTTCATTTTTGCGCTTTCTTTACAATGTTATTCCTTGTTATTCTGATTTTGTTCTACAAAGAGTTCTCTTTGTGCGTATTTGATTGATCCCTTACCGCACATTCATTTTTTGCGCAACACTTTTTATTGTGCGAATCTGGGGGCAAAGCAACAAAAAGTAATCTTTTTGCTGTTTTTGACTGACCAGGATTTTTCATTTTCTATTAACGAGTTATTTAATTATCTGGAAAAACAAAGAACAATTGAAAAAATACTAATTAATGTTACCTTAAGATTAAAATGAATAGAATTTGCTATATCATTGAAAATTTATTTCGTTTTATTTTTTTCTTTTAATCGCACCAAATAAGACAAATTTCCTGTTGTAAATATTTGTTTTCTGCAGTTATAAAAACAAATGCTTAATAAAAAAGCAGATTTTTTTTTTCTTTCGAGGGACACCATACACATAGAAATCCCCCCCCCCCACCACCACAAAAAAAAAAGAAAAAAAAATGTAGCTTTCGATGCCTTTCTTTACCGTTAACAATGATCGCCATTTTTCAAAATGGCGGCCAAATGCCTAAATTACAAAAATGGCACCTTATCTATATTTCATCCTGAACATGTCAAAAATGGATTTCAAGCAAAAAAAAAAAAAGGTTCCCTCCAAAAAGCACTCAGGCTGCGGTTTTTTGACCGGACTATACTAAATGAGAAGATTCTAGACAATAAAACTTCTCCCCGCCCCTCTCACAATTTCAAGCCAGCAAAAGAATACAAATGCGAAAAACATAACCATTCTTTTCGACCATTATGTACCTAACAAGCAAAAAACTTTGAGCAAACACCATAAAATGCAATAAATTCGCAACAATTGTTTCGGGATGAAAGAGTGCATGACCTTTTTGTCAGGCGAACAAAGTAAGCACAAGTACTGCAATCAAAGTAGCAACGTACAGACCCCAAAAAATTGTTGCTAGATCATTGCATTTTATGGTGTTTATTCAAAATTTTGTACTTATTACTTTAAAACACCAGTTCTGTGGAGCTTTCTTAATATCATTTTGTACCTAATTTACTAAAAGACGTACATCAAAGACACCAATGCAGTTTAAGAGCTACACCGTCATGTAAATTCACTAGAATTTACCCATATCCCCCAAGGATTACGGAAATATTACTAAAAGATTGGATGAGCGAAATATTCAACGTTATTTCCTCCCTGACAAGTCCCAAATGTCTTTTAAAATTATTATACGTGACTGGACTCTAACACCAGCATCAAGGACATCAACAAAGTTCATAAAGAAGAAAATTTCTACCACATTAAAATGAATCATTTAAAGAGTTTCAAAACAAATATTCCCATGCCCTTATTCCAAATCTACTTAAACGACACCCCAGAAAACCGAAATATCATCAATCTCGACAAATTGCCATACTACTCCATACGGGTTGAAAACTACCTAAGACCAGAACGAACTATACAATGCTTCCTTGGCGAATTTTTTCATCATTTGTTGTAAAATTATAGAATGACAGTTAGATGTATAAAATGTTCCGATCAACATGAGGCCAAAGACTCTACAGAAAGCACTGGAAAAAACTGAGAACGTGAAAGGCTACAATTGTGCTGGTCCTCATGCTACTAACAACCAGAGATTCCTAAAATTCCCCATTTTTACAAAAAAAAAAAAAAAAAAAAAAAAAATCACTGTGTGAAAAGGGGGGAAAAAGTATAAACAGAAATTAGCAGACAATAAATATACATTTAAATTAGAAATTTCTTGTCTTAGATTTTCATTTAAAAATTCTTGACAAATAATAGTACTTACTCAAAAAATAAACATCCTAAATAATAATAATAATAATAATACAATCATATAAAATATTTTCAACGATTTTTATTTAAATAAATTACGATTTTTTAATGTGTTGTTTTAAAGTGTTAAATGTTAACCAACTGACATTTGCGAAAGACCACTGCTAAAGAAATCTTAGATTTTTATTCAGACATACACTCCGCGACAAAAAGATAGGAACACTGCATTATCAAACAAATCTTATACAATAAACGTTTAATTTATATCATATATTTAGTATGCACTTTAAGGATAAAACTGATTAAAAAAATAGCAAATTAGTGTATTTCCCTCGCTGCATAAGAAACTTCCAAACTTGTTGCTACCACTAGAGTTATACAATAATCTCTATCTTGCGTATAGTCATGGCCCATTGTTATAAAAATATTCATAACTATTTCTGCATAAAATTAGTGGTGGCAAAAAAAGGCGGAAATTTTACATTGAACTTTGGGGGAAAATGTTCTAAAAATAAAGTAGTGCGGATTAAAGGCGTGGCTAAAACTGCTTCGGAATAAATTAAAATTTTCGCATAGCCACCTAAACTAAATGCCTTCCACTGGCTCGGAAACTTGGCAACAGTTCAAGCGGAAGACAGCGCTACCTAGTACAGACTTTTTTGTTCAACAGTCACCAATAATTTTACGAAGTGATTTATGATATATATAATCGACGTTTCTTCAAGTCTGTTCGCCTTTTATGTATATCAAATGCCACTTAAAAAAATTTTTGGCGGTTGTTGAATAAAAAAAGTGACGCAATCTGTACCAGGTGGCGCTGTCAACAGCCAAGTTTCTGATCCACGCGGAAGGCATCTAGTTTAGGAGAGCATGATGTTGGCAACTATGATATAGTTATTAGCAGAGCAGCGCAGGTAAAAGCCGCTAGTTTTAATAGATATTGATATATATAAATAAATTTAAAAGAAAGGTGTGTACAAAATGTACAAAATGTTAACTATTTTATTAAGAAAAATCACATTACAGTTAACTCACAAGGAAACATTCAAAAGTTGTCGCCTTCAAAAAATATTGAAAAAAAAAAAAAAAAATGTGATTCTACTCTTCATAGAACACCATGAAGTGAAAAAATTATCGGCTGAAATGAATTACAGCGACCACAAAAAATTATCAAATTTAAGCATATTTGGCGATTTAGAGCTGTTAGGCGTTCAGTTCGCTAGCACGGAGATTGTCGTGCACGAACAGAATCGGGTTTTGTTTCTTCGCCAAGTAATCAAAATCAATCGCCTAACAATGTGAAGTCGTCAAATATGCTTAATTTTGATAATTTTTTGTGGTAGCTGTAATTCATTTCTGACGGTAATTTTTTTCACTTTGTGGTGTTTTAGGAAGAGTAGAATCACATATATTTTTTGAAGACGACACCTTTTGAATGTTTCCTTGTCAGTGCTACATAAACTTTATTTTTTTTGCTGAAGTCAAACTAATGATAAAGCTTCGACCATATGTTATTTGTATTTTTAGCATTTTCCAACAAAGTTCAAACGTTTTTGAAATAGTGTTGAAAACAAAATAGATGCAATTAAAGTTTAACCAGGCAGAAACAGAAAATTGGAGCGATCAAATTTTTAAATGTCGTTATTAAAAAATAAAAAGAGTCGTATTTCTTTCATTTCAGACAATTAAAAAATATATAATAATGATAATAATAATAAATAAGCCATATTTGAAAGCTCGTCATTGTAAATTGCTAAATTATTTGCTAATTTTCTGAAATTTTTGGACAAAAAAAAAAAAAAAAAAAAAAAAAGGAAATTAAAGGGGACTAATGTTCAAGTTGTACCTGACGGGACTAAAGTGAAAGTTGTACCTCAAGGGACTAATGTGAAAGTTGTACCTCACGGGACTAATGTACAAGTTGCACCGAACGAACAAACAAATTCTTTCAACGAAAATGCCTACTAACCCTCGACGATAGGTCTAATGTATCGTATCATATTATCTATCGTATTTATCGTAATATAACTCAATACTTATTTCGCTTCCTTCTTCGACTCGTTTTAATACGCATTTTTTATATGCATGAGCAGTCCCCGAAAAACAAAAACATTAAATCATTAAATTCATTTTTTTACTTATTTTTATTTCATATTATTTCACACGCACTTTTTATTTCCTAATTCAAAATTATTAAAAAAAACTTTTTCGATATCGCTTGTAACGATACTGATTATTATTAATTTTCTTTTCTTTTTCTTTCAAAAAAAAAAAAAAAAAAAAAAGATTTTGGTGAAATTCTGGCAAAAGCAGAATTTAGTTTAGGACGGAGGACTATTAGCTTTTTTTTTCTTCCCAATTATAACATCGCTTTCAAATTATTCAATTATATTTTCGATAAATTTTAGATTTCGATAAATGTCCAAATATCGAAAAATGATTTCGACAAATGTCCAACTATCGAAAACGACAACGCAAAAATCCCAGATTGAGACTAATAGGCTCTCAGTCCTAAGAAAAAAAGTATTTTGAAACTGTATTTTGAATATTTCATTCACTTTTAGTACGTAAATTATTCATAAATTTTATTTCCTAAAACATTCATGTGTATTCCAACACTATAAAAAATGCTTCTGATACGAGTCTTGTTACAATCCCCCTCTAATGGACATATTTACCTGAGTGAAGAGAAACCACATTTATCCGAGCGATGATTAATCTGTATTCTGTATCTTATTACTATATCTGTGGTTGGCATTGACAGCTTAAGCTTAAAACATAGATTCCATAGTGATAATGTACGTTTTGTTAAAAAAAAAAAAAAAAAAAAAAAGGAAATTAAAGGGGACTAATGTTCAAGTTGTACCTGACGGGACTAAAGTGAAAGTTGTACCTCAAGGGACTAATGTGAAAGTTGTACCTCACGGGACTAATGTACAAGTTGCACCGAACGAACAAACTAATTCTTTCAACGAAAATGCCTACTAACCCTCGACGATAGGTCTAATGTATCGTATCATATTATCTATCGTATTTATCGTAATATAACTCAATACTTATTTCGCTTCCTTCTTCGACTCGTTTTAATACGCATTTTTTATATGCATGAGCAGTCCC
Organism: Salticus scenicus; assembly: GCA_963930645.1. Lineage (NCBI taxonomy): Eukaryota > Metazoa > Arthropoda > Arachnida > Araneae > Salticidae > Salticus > Salticus scenicus. Next base: position 162,409,233 of record OZ005658.1, read on the forward strand.
CGAAAAACAAAAACATTAAATCATTAAATTCATTTTTTTACTTATTTTTATTTCATATTATTTCACACGCACTTTTTATTTCCTAATTCAAAATTATTAAAAAAAACTTTTTCGATATCGCTTGTAACGATACTGATTATTATTAATTTTCTTTTCTTTTTCTTTCAAAAAAAAAAAAAAAAAAGATTTTGGTGAAATTCTGGCAAAAGCAGAATTTAGTTTAGGACGGAGGACTATTAGCTTTTTTTTTCTTCCCAATTATAACATCGCTTTCAAATTATTCAATTATATTTTCGATAAATTTTAGATTTCGATAAATGTCCAAATATCGAAAAATGATTTCGACAAATGTCCAACTATCGAAAACGACAACGCAAAAATCCCAGATTGAGACTAATAGGCTCTCAGTCCTAAGAAAAAAAGTATTTTGAAACTGTATTTTGAATATTTCATTCACTTTTAGTACGTAAATTATTCATAAATTTTATTTCCTAAAACATTCATGTGTATTCCAACACTATAAAAAATGCTTCTGATACGAGTCTTGTTACAATCCCCCTCTAATGGACATATTTACCTGAGTGAAGAGAAACCACATTTATCCGAGCGATGATTAATCTGTATTCTGTATCTTATTACTATATCTGTGGTTGGCATTGACAGCTTAAGCTTAAAACATAGATTCCATAGTGATAATGTACGTTTTGTTAAAAAAAAAAAAAAAAAATCTACGGCTTGTTTTTGTATAAAATTCCTTTGTAACCAAAAATCAAAACACGGAATTATATATACTAGTATCTACCAAAGGTCGAAATTCGACCACAAATTTATTCAAATCTCATAATTCTTTTAAGTTAGCACTAAATAATTAAATTTAGAAATTTAAAATTTCTCTTTAAACAATGTTTTTTGTAAATACTCTTTCGTCATTAGTTAAATGACCTTGCCCACTGCGTTCTGAAATATAAAATTTTAAGCTATTGAAAGAACGGACCCGACTTGCTGCAACATAAAATTGACCGTGTGTAAAAACTGGTTCTTTCAATAAATACCAACCCTTTCAAACGTTTGTCCCATAGAATAATAATAAAGGAAGAAGGAGCACGCCAATACTCTTAATGCTTACAAACCCCTTCTAGTGAAATGCCAGCGAAAGCTGCTTTTGCTCCTCTCAACCTTGAAGTAGGGCACACATCCTCAGCGCTATTATCGCTGTTTGTTGTGTCAACACAACAGCTTATGTAGAAACACTTATGCTCCTTCTTCCTTTATTATTATTCTATGGTTTGTCCTTATAAATAAATAAATAAAGTCACTTTTTGTTGCCAAAAGACAAATAACAAAGAACATTTGAAGTTTCGAAAATTAAATAATATATATTATATACATATTAATACACAAACATGAAATTTATCGTACGGCTAATATCTCTTTAAATTACAGCTGACATAAATCATAAAACAAAAAAGAAAGAAATTAGATCATAAATAAATTAGAAAATAAAAAAATGATTTCTCATAAATCAAATCCTTAGGAAATCTTTTTTGTGGTTCCACGGACGGCCAGTGACGTCATCACTTCGCTTGCGTATAAGGATGCTATACAAATTACTGTGTCTATGGTTTTATTTGAGTTTTATGAAATTGCCAGATTTAACAACTTTCCACTTTTAGGTATTTTTTAATGTAAAGGAGTACGTGTATGAGAGGGAAAAATGGGGGAAAATGCATAAAAAATAAAAGTATTTTTAAATACCTACTTGACATCGTAAGAAAATAATATTTGTATTCGCACCTTCCGGCTAACCATACCTTTCGAATGATACCATTTTCAACCCTCTACTCCCATAATTAACATGTTAAAAAGGGACTACAAATTTTATGCTTGCCTATTAGTATATAGATATATAGATATATATATATTATATATAGATATATATATATTATATATATATATATATATATATATATATATATATATATATTTTTTTTTTTTTAAAGGGAGAATTTGTCGAAGTAATTTTCAGACATCGGGGGCAGGAAACGTCATGTCTAATCTATTTTTTTTTTTTTTTTCTATCTAAAATAATTTAGAGAAAAGAGTACATTTACAGTAGTTTGTCTAATTATGAGATTACACGCAATTTTAAATTTTAAGGTTTCTCTTATCCGCCCAATAATATAAATGTTCAGTTGGTCAATGTAGTTTATTATATCTATTTGCAATTTTTTGCAGAACCAGCCAACCGCTGCATGCAGTAAGTGCTTGTGTAGTCGGATACTTTTTTGGATTTATTTATCTTGTATCTGTTTTACCAGAAATATTTAAAAAAAAAACTTATTCATTGAATGTTCAAATTTATATAAATTATTGAAAACGTCGAATATGCGCATGTGGCTTGTGACATGGGATTTATGAATAATGAGTATAATGTTCTGATTGATGCAGTGATTTGCTTTCTTAGCGATGAATTTTAGCGAAAATCGATTTTGACAACAAGACTTTTGAGATGCATCGTAATTTTGTGATAATTCCAGAAATGAAATTTACTTCTTGAGTTTTGTGTAGCAGATTACTAAATACTTTTAAAAGTATTTTAAGGATTATAATCAATCAGTTCTGATTATAATTTTTTAAATAAATTAATATCCTATAACTTATTTTAAAATTTTTTACTAAAAGTATAATTAGTGTGTTGCAGTTATTAAAGATTCTCAAAATGGGACAAATTCCTCGACATGAAATAACATTTAGGTATCCCACGTCTCTGTTGATCAAGGGGATGATTTCTTAACTGTATTTTCGTATAGTATATATTTTGTTATTCTTCACATACTCAGAGCCTGATTAAGGGGGAAGCATACATTATTTATACTTACACCGTTATTTTTTAACAAATACTTTCCTCCTATAATAAACAGAAAATTCTCATTAAAAATTATTTTAAAAGAATTCTGGTGTCTAATAACGGTGAGTAAATTGGATTGTTTTACACCGTTCATTTTTTATAAAAAATATTTCCTCGTTAAAGCATGGAATTTCTATGACATGAAGTAAAAAATAATTGTAAAAATATTCCGGTGAGTGCGGAGATAATGTGTGCTTCCCCCTTAATCAGGCTCTGCACATACTGCATAATTTTTCTTTCCTTTTGGAATGAATTTACACAGCAATATCGCTTAATAAATAAAAATAAAGAATAAATATAAAAAATATCTAAACTTTATTTCATTCTAAATTATTCTTCGAACTTAAAATGCATATAAATCTGTCAAATATAAAAAGGCGCTTCATATAAAAAGCATATTAAAAAGAAATAGCGATTGCTGTTTAGTTTTTGACAGGTATAACAGATATGACAGTTTTTTCCCGAAAGTTATTTTATACCAAGGAAACAGATATTTTTGATTTTATACAAAAGATACAAATATTTCTCGAATTGATATGTGTAAAGGTTGTTGCTATGGTGATAATGTAAATTTTTTCCAGAAACTACGATCACTTTTTATGAAATACTTATTTAGAAATGGAAGTAATAAAGATTTTATTCATTAAAATATATGACTTATTTTTGTTCGGAAAAAAATTATAATGTGCCCATGCCCTTTCTGTACATTTGTTAAGGAATAATGATATAATGTTTCTGAATTGTGCAGTGTGTCTACCTCTTAATTCCCAATTTATATAAATACCAATATTCGCAATAAAAATTTACGAGTACATGATGGTTTGATGATGAAATTTCATCTCATGTGTTTTCTTATCGAAAATTTCAGAAAATAAGTTTCTACATACTTGCCAGCATTCCAAATATTATTCCTTAGTGTTGTTAGTCCCGCCCATTTTCTCCTACCAGTACATTTTTAGAGTCATGTTCTGCAAATGAAATTACGATTAAATAAGAAGAAAAACCCACTAAAAAGATACTGGTGTGCAAAAGAAGGCGGGGCTAAGTATACTACGGAATATTAATTAGTATGATGGCAAGTGTGGTTTCTACGAATCGCATATTACTTATGACAAAATGCCAGATTCTTTTTCTTTCTTTTTTTGAGTATATTTCTTTTTATTATATAAAAAAAAATGTGAATAGGTGACACTTGATGCAAACTGTATGTGTATGATTCAGGAAATGAAAATACGAGTCAAAACAATGAAAGACCAATATGATTTTTTAGAAAATAATTTTATTGAATTTATGACAAAAATACGTGTTGCATGAATTTAAACGCACGTGTAAAAAATAAATAACTGAGTAACAAATACTGTATCTAATGTTTTGTAAAGCCACCATGGGCTTTTAGAACAGCCAGTAAACGCCTTGGCATTAACTGATATAGTGTAGTGGCATGAGGTCATCCAAGCTGATTGTCTTCCAAGCTAATAAAATGGACGATTTTAGTTCATCTTTCGTGTTAAACTGCCTTCCGTTTACGTAAACATGGCGACCTGGAATACCCCATACGTTCTCCATTATGTTTAAATTGGGGCTTTTTGAGGGCCAATACAGAACTTTAATTTTATTGTAAGCATTTTTGCATGATATGTGTTGTATGTACAGGTGCACAATCTTGCTGAAAAATATAATTTCTTTCAGCTTTCTTGACGGCTTGACGGCGGAGGTTCCTTGTGAGCATCTGGACATAATCTACAGAGTTCATAGTGTTCTCCACAAACTCTAATTCGAAAATCCCTTTAAAACCTATGGCTGCCCACACCATGACAGACCCACCTCCAGATTGACGTTTTGAACAATACATTTCTTCGGTTCTCAAATCGCACCAGTAGCATTGAAATCCGTCCAGACCATCGAGATTAAACTTTTTTTCATCTAATAAGATGACTTTTTCCCAAATTAGTCGATCTAGAATCCATTTTCTTGCCCATTCCAATCGCATATCTTTCTGCTTTTGAGTGAGGGGTGGTTTCTCCTTCATTTTCTTAAATTTAAAGAATTTTGCAGATTTTATAGTTCCCAATATGGTTGCCCGATGAACACCCAGCTTGTATTGAGCCTTTATCTTTGCACAGGAAATATTCTTATTCTTTGCAGCATTGCGTATTCGAGGTTTCTCGTAACTGGTGAGCTTTCCTGTTCGCTGCTTATACGCTTTTTTCCCATAATTTGCTGTTTTCTTTATACGGTTTCGCACAACACTTTCACTCCTTCCGATTCGACGCCCAATTTCACGATTGCTAAAGCCTTTACCAAGCATAAAGTCGATTTTTATCCTCTCGTCTACTGTCAAAGTTTTCCTTCTTGCCATTCTGAACAAACTACTGAAATTTTGCACTCAAGCATTAAAACTGTTTTTAGAGAACATTAGCAACACGTCTATCTGTGTTTTAATTTAATTCCGGTGGCTCTGTTAAATTTTAAATGCAAAGTACAGAGTGCGTTTAATTTCGCGCAACAAACGAAAAACAGTGAAAAATAAGAAAATGCTTAAACACTCATTTACATAAGCTTGCATGAGCCTAAGCATACGTCTCAAAGCACCTTATTCAGTTGTTAGTTATATGCAATAACTGTAAGTCAAATTCCTTCTTTTAAAATTTAAAAAATTCTGTTTCTGGTTATAGCAAAAGGTGCGTTTATATTCATGCAACGCACTGTATATTTAAATGCATTGTCAAAAGAATTGAATCACCATTTATTTTTATACGAAATTATAATAAATAAATAAATAAATAAAAGATATTGAAATCGCTCTAAACCTCGCTTCAGGTTTCCGCTGCCTACGGCAGCTTTTTTTCCGCCCGCACTGCAGGTTGGTTGCTGGTATTTCCAGGAAAACTTTGCAGGATATTCCTGCAGAAAGGTATTTCCAGGGCACTTCATTATAAGTATTTATCGGCAGGATGGCAAGAGTTTCCGTCTCAAGCCGGAAAACGTACACCAGTGCATTTTTATCAATAATTTGTGTCATATATGAGAAGTAATTTATTGCGATTGTGGATAATAGCAATTATTGATAAAAAGTGCTGGTGTGATCCTTTTATTTTGACTGACACTCTTGTATCCCTGTTTATCGATGGCAGGTGAGTCTACTTTTATTTAAGATCTACGATTTAAAGGTGACTGTTTCTCAGCATCTGTTAAATATTTTTGTTTTTAAACCATGTATTTTATAGCCCTCGCTCTTTACACTATACTTCCATATAATTTCGACTGCTATAATAAATTAAAAAAAAAAGATATTTTCTTTTAAAAGAAAAAAAAAGAAGTAAATTTTAATTAAACTTAAATTTTAGTAAGTTTAATCCTTTCAACTATATACTACCATTTTTTCCGATAAATACTATATGTATGTATACATATATATATATTTCTTTTTTTTTTTTTTTTTTTTTTTTTAAGGGATTTTTCTTTCACAGAAATTAATTTAAAAAACGAAAAATTAAAAGTTGTTACACTACAAAAACTATACATAAACATAACAATTTTTTTCTACTGCAATACCATTTGATTTTCAATAAATATAATAAATCAAAAAAAGGGGAAAAAAATTCGCTTTCAAATGAATGAATTAAATAAATAAAAAATAAATAGCGTAATAGCCGTTGCTAAAATACGTATATGTTTGAAATGAAAGAATAAACTTTGGAAAAAAGAAACGTAAAGCCACTATTTAAAATTAAAAAAAAAGCAATTCAAAGAATTCAAATTTGAAATAAAAAACAAATCATGATAAGGTGCACACCTATAGGGTCCCAGGTATCGATCTGTCAAGTTTTTTAGCTCTGCAATCAGTAGTGTGGGCACCAGAGCGCAGGCACACAGACACACATACACGCAGATACTTCTCTTCATTTATGTAGATAATTAGATGTTTCGTGAAAATTACGTGAGTGAAAATTTTTATTCGGGAAATTTCTGCTATTGAATTTATTACTCATATTCATACTGTTTAATTTCTAATAACTGGTACATTTATGTAAGTATAATTTTGGAGGATAAATTTTTATTTATTTATGATGAAAAATATATTTCACATAAAATAACATTTTTATTAATGTTTTATATCTCTGTAGAGATTCGTGATAAATTTATTGCTATATTTCTTCATGTATACGTAAAGTATGAATTTTCTTTATTCTTTAATTTTGTTTACATACTATGAATATCCCTGATTACAAGGGAGAAAAAAGTAAAAATATCAACAGTTTCCAACATATTTTATGAGTTTTTCTGAAAAATTAAAATAAGAATAAATTTGTCTAATAAAATGAGACACTTCTTATAAAATATTCATTAAAAAGGCAAATATTCTTCAAATTTTGACAAGTACAACATGTATTGCTGTCTTTTACGGAAAATATTTTATTCAAATCAAAATGATATTTTTGATTTCAAACAAACGAAACAAATATATTTATATCGATATCCGAAGAGACGGTTGCTATGGTAATAATATACATTTCTTCTTCAGTAACTACAATTAGATTTTTCTTGTAATATTTATTTGTAAATATAATTCTTACAATTTTCACTTTTTGAAATATCATAATTACTATATATAATTATATATGCACGATTTTAATGCCATTTATATTTACAAAGGTTTCGAATGTTCTCAAGATTTGTATATTTCTCAGCTTTTCATAGCGAATTTTTGCTACCAGCAATATTTTTAGAAATCTTTTATAAAAATTAGTAAAAGTTTCCTCCACGTGAAATGAAATAAAGAATTTTATTCATACAAATAGTATCTTAAAATTAAAGAATTTGTCAGCTATATAAAACGGAATTCAATCACAGGATTTAAAATATTGTATTGCGTTTTTATTATCAATAATATCTTATTTAGGAAACATTTGTCTTATAATAATAATTGAATATTTTTTTAAAATTTGTTTATTGTTATAAATTAAGTTTATTTTACTTAATTCACTTAATATGTTTTGTTAACTGGAAATTCAAAAGTTGCACAAACAACAAAACATGAAAATTCATTAGATGTTTGTCAAGCATGTAAGATATTACTAACCCTTTCGGAAGATTCTTCACGCAAAGTTCAAGCGATATTTTCGAAAAACAAAACGAAGTAAATTCATTGCTAAAAACAAATTGCATAAATTATAATTTACCCATTCTCTAAAATTTCAGCAGGGAACCGGGATGAATTTAACGAGTTCCACACGATTGAAAATGTAGTCACTTTAGTATTCAATAATTCCTGCGGAACTCGTTAAATTCATCCCGGTTCCCTGCTGAAATTTTAGAGAATGGGTAAATTATAATTTATGCAATTTGTTTTTAGCAATGAATTTACTTCGTTTTGTTTTTCGAAAATATCGCTTGACCTTTGCGTGAAGAATCTTCCAAAAGGGTTAGTAATATCTTACATGCTTGTCAAACATCTATTGGTGTTTCATGTTTTGTTGTTTGCCCAACTTTTCAAGTTCCAGTTAACAAAACATATTAAGTGAATTAAGTAAAATAAACTTAATTTATAACAATAAATAATATGTTAATTATTCAGACATTTTTTAAAAACTGCTCATTGGGAACAAGTAATAATTATACCTAAAGCTGCTTTACTATTAAAGCAAAAAGCTTCGGATAAATTTTTTAAACATCTTTTAAATAAAATTTAATTTTACGTGTGTTTAAAGTGTTTTTAATATAATTAACAAATGACACGTGTTCAATTTAACTTTTTTTCAAAGATAATTTTTAAAATATTATTCAGTTAATTTCCTAAAAGGATGAATGCCTTGTCAACAACAGAATTTGTATTCCGAGACTATTATATTTGACTGTTATATCTGAATATAATCATGTTTCATGAAATTCTAATGCGTGAAAATTTTTATTCGGAAAATTACTGCTGTTAAATTTATTCCTAATATAAAAACTACTTAATTTCCAATAACTGGTACATTTATGTAAATTTAATTTTGCATGATAAATTTTTATATATTTATGATGATAAGTACATTCACATTTTTATTGATATTTTATTTCTCTGTAGACAATCGTGATAAATTTGTTGCAATATTTCTTAATGTATACGTGACGTATCAATTTTCTTTATTCTTTAGCATTCTTTAGAGATGTATATGAACTGCGATTACAAGAAAAAAGTAAAAATATCAATAATTTCCAACATATCTTATGAGTTCTTCAAATTTAAAATAAGAAGAATAAATTTGCCAAATAAAATGAGACACTCTTTATGAAATATGCATTATAAATGCGAATATTTTGCAGATTTTGACAAGTACAATAGTTATTGCTGTTTTTTAAGGAAAAGATTCTACTCAAAATCATTTTTATTTTTATTTTTTATTTTTATTTTTATTTTTTGTACAAAAGAAACAAATATATCTATATCGATATCTGAAAAGACAGTTGCTATGGTAATAAAGTAAATTTTTTTTCAGATATTTTGATCAGATTTTTCTTATATCAGAATAAATATAACATTTATTTGTAATATTTGTTTGTAAATAGAATTCTTATAAATTTCGCTTTTTGAAATATAATGTACATTTTTTTTTTTTTTTTTTTTTGTCAGAAAATATGAAAAGATTTTTCCTGTAACATACTTGCCAACCATCTCCTTATGAACAGTACAATTTTTAGTACCCACCTTTTTTTTCACACCAATAATTTTTTAGAGTAATTTTAGTCTTATTTAATCGTAATAACATTTGGAGAGAATAACTATAAAAATATACTGGTGTGAGAAAAGGGGCGTTTTTCAGGGGGCGTTAACAATTGTACGGTTATTAATGAGATGGTTGGCAAGTATGCTGTAATATTCATATGTGTATAAAATTTTGACAAATTTCACTTTTTGAAATATTAGGATTATTAATTATATATGCAAGATTTTAATGCAATTTATATTTACGAAAGAATCGAATGTTTACATTTTAGAAGTTTTCTATATTTTTTTCAGCTTTCCATCGTTGCCAATTACTGCAAATTTTTGCTGCCAGTAATTTTCAGTAGAAGACTTTTACAAATTTTGTAACAATTTCCTAAGCTTAAATAAAATAATTTGTTTTTATTCAGGAAAAATATCATCTAAAACTTATATAACTTGATAGCTATGTAAAATAGAATTGTAAACATAGGGTTTAATATATTGTTTTGTGTCATTTACAATCGATAACTAATTATTTAAGAAGCATTTGTGTCATAATAATAAACGAACGCAATTATTAAATTTACTTAGAAATCAGATTTCTCTTACTTAAAAGGACTCTCCACTTATCGTCAACAGAAGATAAGATCAATGTTATTCTATGGAGTATTTTGCCCCATTTTAACTCATTAACTAACACATATTTTTAAATTCTGTTTCCACATTTAGAAAATTCACTGCTTAGCAGTTTATCGCTTTCTAAAAATTGATTGTTTTAATTTTTAACATTTTATTTTGAAGTTGTAAAATATGAATTTTCATAATGTGAAATTTTGAATTTGTGAACTTAAAAATAAAATATTAAACATAAAAAAGAAAAAAAAAATCAATTTTTAGAAATCGATAAACTGTTAAGCAGTTGTGAATTTTCTAAATGTGAAAACGAAATTTAAAAATATGTAGCAGTTAATTAGTTATAATAGGGCAAAAATTCCCATAAAATAGCATTGGCTTCAGCTTGCGGAGATGAGAACTAGAGAGTCGCCTTAATTCACTTAATGATACTTAATTAAAAAGGGAAAATTTAAGCAAAAAAAAAAAAAAAAAAGTATTCTCGTTAGATTTTGACTCAGGAGGGTGTTTTCACGCAAAGATCAAGCAATATTTTCGATTATTAATTCAAAAATATTAAAGGTTTTTGCAATATTCTTTCGTGAATCTTTAAAAATCAAGTCTTTTGCATGTACAATCGAACCTCGTTAACGTGAACACGCTTAAAGTGGATTACTTTTAACAGAAACTGTTTCCATAATCCCCGTCAAAATGAACATCAGTTTCTGAGTTGCTGATAGTATGAACTACTAATAGCATGAACAATTTTTTTATTTCCCTTGAGTTTCGCGTTAACAAGGTTAGACTGTATTATATATTTTCATTTTCATTTTATATTTACACTCATTCCATAGGAAAATTTTTAAACAAACAACAAAGCATATATATTAAAACCCGAATAAACTACTACGTCAGAAACCTCAAAGAAAATTTTTTGGAAATGCATACAGCTGTTTCGGCAGCCTTAAGCGTGCCGTCTTCAGTGCAAAAAGGATTCTGAATCTGTAGAAATGTTCGTATATATAGGAGAGGGGCCGAATTTAGTTCAACCAATAGGATTAAGGGAAAGGTGGGGAGAGTGGCCAATAGGAATTTATTAAAGTTAGCTGTGTAAACAGCTAAAATAATATTTTCGCCTTCCAATAAACTCACCTTTTCTCAGTTAAAAGATCCCATTGACATGCATAATTCTTGGGGTATTTATAGTATTTCCTGTCAGTGTGGTTTATCATAAATTCGCCAAACTAAACACAGTCTTAAATTTCGTCTAAAAGAACATATGAATTACCTCCGCAAACAATAAACCAATAAATCGGTTATTTCTAAACATTGCTGGGAGGAAAATCATAATTTTAAATTTAATTCAGCTAAAATAATTTGCAGACCTAAATCCATTCATGAACTCGATTTCTTTGAAGCTTTTCATATTTATAAAAATTTTAAAAACCTTGTAAATTGTGATTTCGCTATTCCTTATTTGTCTGACTGTTGGAAATTTTATATTCAGTCCACATTTTCTAAATTTTCTACTGTTTACACACCTAACTTTAATAAATTCCTATTGGCCACTCTCCCCACCTTTCCCGTAATCCTATTGGTTGAACTAAATTCGGCCCCTCTCCTATATATACGAGCATTTCTGCAGATTCAGAACCCTTTTTGCACTGAAGACGGCATGCTTAAAGCTGCCGAAACAGCTGTATGCATTTCGAAAAATTTTTCTTTGGCGTTTCTGACGTAGTAGTTTATTCGGGTTTTTATATTCCAACGCCAGGTCTCCTGTTATTATACATTTTAGATTTTGCCATACACTATGGAAACATTGCCGACAATTGCGAAGTTAATTCATACGATATTTTGTTAATAAAATGAAGCAAAATTCGTTGTTTAAAATTATAAGTGCTTCATTTTAAAAATGCTTTATTAAATAGAATTATCATTAGAAAAAAAAAATATTTAAAATATTTATGAATATTTAAAATAAATAAATAAATAAAAAGACAACTCTGATAAATACTGCACTGTAAATGCAAGAATCTGAAATTCAGGCACAATTGTGTCTAAAATGAGTGTTCAATTTTAAGATGCTAAAAAAAAAAAGTGTCTTATTTATTTCACACACTTGAAGCATCTTAAAAGGTACATCGCTTCACACTCGAAGTGTCTGAAATTCCGCCATCTTTGATCCCGTCTACAGTGAATATTTTTCATAAATAAATAAATAAAAAGATGTGTTTTATACTGTTTACCTGTGAAAAATAGATTTTAGAATCTCCTACAGCATAAAAACAGGGATGGAACACGGGCGCAAAATTCATACCGGAATCCGTTTAAGAAATTTCTCTACCTATAATACCGTTGATTTAAGAAGTAGAAAATTTTCTTACATTGATAGTGGTATGAATTCTGCACCCGTGTTCCATCCCTGTAAAAACAAAAGCATTAGTATTTTTCACTGAAATATTCCCCGTTGCCCGGGCCCGGAATCGAACGGAAAATCAACGAACTCAGATCCGAGCGTCTTCCCAATCAAGCCATCGGTACTCACGCTGTACGCTGCTTGTATAATGAAATATATTCTAGTATCCGTAAAACAAATCGAAGTTTTATGTATTTGCAATAAAACTGTTCATAAGAAGTAAAGCTAATTTGCATGAAAACAAACCATGTACATGAAACCAAAAAAATTACTCTTTTACATTTTGAAGTGTAGGGAAACATAAAATAATTTTTAAAACGCGGAAAAAAATTACAATAAATATTACAATTACATCATTTAAAAATGCTTTATTAAATAGAATTTTTATTAGTCAAACACAATATAAGTCTTTATGGGGGAAAAGAGACAGAGAAAGAGAGAGATTTCTGAAAAAACATTGCATAACAGATTTTTCGTTTTTAAATTTACATTTACCCCTTAAAATTGCTTTCGCAAGATAAAAAAAGAAAAAAAAAAACTACAATAATACATGAAATTTTGTTAGATTTTGACATGAGTGTGAGATATTGCTGCCTCTTTCGGAAGTTATTTCTTACAAAGGCCAAACGATATTTTCGATTGCCTTTAAAATAAGGTAAATATTATTCAGAGAGCTTTCCGAAAGGATGGTTGCCATGGCAATAACACAATTTGTATTCAGAGACTACGATGGTTGTTACTATGTAACATTTGTATATAAGTAGACATTTCATAAACTTTACGTGGATGGAAAATTTTTGTAAACAATTATTTTTTTCTTGAAGTTATTTTTTATATTAAAGCTATTTAATTTCTAATTACCGGTACATTTTTGTAACAAGTACAGATCGATATTTAGCTGTAGAATTAAAAAATAAATAAATAAATGAAAAACTTCTTCTAAACATGTATAAATTACTACTTATTTTATGTTAGATTTAATGCAGCTACATATGGTATTTGTTTAAACTTTTTCAATAACAATATTATATTTCAGACGCAACTACAAACCAGTTTTGTATAATTTCCTTAACTGCTAATATCCTAATTAGAGATGTAAAAAACCCGGGATTTTTGATTCAGGGGAATAAATATGGGAAATTTCGGGTTTAAACCGGGAATTTTGGGAACATTGGAAATTTTGATGGGAAGAAACTAATGCTGAATGTTTAGATTTAATTTTATTCTTTTAAGTGAACAAACAACTTATTTCAATATCATTTTTTTTTTTTTTCTACTTGCTCAAATGAAAGTAATATCGAAAATTATGTGACTATTTTACAAAAAATAATAAAAAAATTAAACATTTACGTTATTAACAATAATAAATTATGAAGTTTTATCTGCCTGTTTAAATAACTTTTAGAACTTTTTCTTTTTCTTTCTTTTTTTTTTTTTTTATTATTATTAATGAATACCATAATAAAACATGTTATAAAAAATAATACAATGAATTAAATTATGATAAAAATACTTTAAAAGTTATGAAATTTTGTTTTATTGGTTTAACAAAATTTCACATAAATTGATGAAATTTTGTTATAATCAGTTAAAGAGCACGAGGAACAAAATCGAACATCAGTTCTTCGGTTATTAAAAATTCCAGCAATAATTTTTGAATGCATTGGATCAATACATAAAATTTTCAATAGCTAATAATTAACAATTTGGCTGTTATTTATTTATTTATTTTTTACACGTTAATATTGTTGAAATTTTAATTGAAATAATATTTTTCAGTGTAATATTATTGATCATTTTAGTGAACACAGGTTATTTCGGAACATTTTTGTTTTATTTTTGAAATATTAAAGATTTACATTCATAGATATACAACTAAAACATGATGAGCTTCAACTGCCATAAAAAAGAAGTGTTACTTTGAACTCAGTGTGTATACAGTCAGAAGATGTAAATACATAGCAAAAACAAAAAAATAAGTCTGTTAATTAATGAAATTTTATACAAGTAATTTTTAATTTTGTAAACGTTAAAAGCACTATTTTAAAATCGAAAGATCATAAAAACCAACTAAATGTACGATAACATTTTGGAATGCCCTAGAACATTTCTAATATTGGTAAAAACAAAACAAAACAAAAAAATGCTAATTTCACAACTTTTGAAAACTTTCAAAATTCCCTTGTTTTGGATACTTTCAAAATTCTCTTCCCAAAAAACCGGGTTTATTCCCTGGTTTAAAACCGGGTTTTTTCCCCCGCTCACATCTTTAATCCTAATCAATATTTTGCAGTGTTATTAATTCCGCCTTTTTTCACACCAGTATTTTTAAAGAATATTTTTTTTCTTATTTTACCGTGAATGCTTTTGTAAAATATTTCTCTCTAAAAATACCGATGTGAAAAAAAATCGGCGGGATTAACAGTACTACGTAATAGCAATCAAGATGTTGACAGGTATGTGATTTTTTTTAAATAAAGCTTTTATTATTTATTTATTTATTTATTTATTTATTTATTTATTTTAATCATTTTGCATATGGGTTAAAATTAAATGCAAAAAATAAGATCGGTTGGAGCAAAAGAGACCTGCATATTAATCTAACATGTATTTGAAATTTCTTTAGAAAATGCTTATAAAAATTAATATATATGTAATAAACTTCATTGTACAAATTTTTGTAATGAGTAATATTATGTGGCATTATATTTTCTACAAATAAATATTGTTTTTCTGCAAGTAAAATTTATAACATATCATTCTATACAGATTTTTTTTTAATTCTGTATTTTATGCAATCCTTTGATAATTAAAATGATATTTTTTAATTATAGTATTCCTTCATGAAAATATTTTTTTTTATGATTTTTAATAATCATTGGAATATATTTTTATGAACAGTAAAAAAAAAAAAAAAAAACTACTACTGTATTTTTATTTATTTATTTATTTACTTGTTTATTTTTCATTTAAAATTTCTGTTATCTGAATAAATAAACAAAGAAAAAAAATTTTTGTATTCCATACTTGCCAATAATAACCGTACATTTGTTAACGCCCCCTGAAAAAACGCCCCTTTACTCACACCATTAAATTGTTAGAGTAATTCTCACCAAATGTTGTTACGATTAAATAAGACTAAAATTACTCTAAAAAATTATTGGTGTGAAAAAAAGGCGGGTACTAAAAATTGTACGGTTCATAATGAAATGGTTGGCAAGTATGGTATTCTCTTTCAAAATGAAGAGATGATGACGAGCATAATTGGAGGACTGAAGATATCATCAACAAAAAAGGATACTTGTTCTTCATAATTTTTAATTTATTATCAGAATACACGTCTTCCAATGTTATAATTAATATTCCATAAAATTGTTGGTGCATGCTTTTTTTTTTTTTTTTTTTTTTTTTCTTTAACGAATACTTTTTACTTCATATTTAATCGAAATTAGATTTGGAGAAAATTAATGTAAAAATAAATTGCTGCGGAAAAATGGGCATGCATTAATTAAAATGTTGGTATGAATGAGACCGCTATTTCACTTTAAAAACACGAATTATTCAATACAGATTTCAATAGCTAGTGCTGAACACAATAGTCAGAAAAAAAAATTAAAATTATTAAAATAATAATAATAATAATAATAATAATACGATTCCACTTTGTCCCCCCCCCCCCCCTGTTACATATATACATACATTTAGATGCATTATTTTACACAAATTAAATTATCATTCAGTTTTTGTTTAATGTGTTACATTTCTGCTTTTTATTTGTATTTTAATTTTACTTCTAAGCACCTTATAATTTTTTCAATTTCAAATTGGCTACACGTTTTCTTTTATTATTAGATGTCTTTCCTTTCCTTTTATTGGCTATCTATACTGACTTTTTTTTCAGTATCTCTTCTGTCTTCGCAATGATAGGTACGCTTTTTTTTTATACAGCGAGAGCTAATATTACATTTTCGATAACAATTTCATACCGATAGTAATTGCAATTTCTAGTAAAGTGTTAGGTGTCAAAAGAAACCAAAGTAAGTGTCACTCGTCGCCTGCGTGGTAGGGATAGGAACATAGATGTCAACATTTTAGCTTATTCCTTAGTATTTTTTACCCCGCCTTTGTTTTACACCTCTTTATTTATAAAAAAAATTTCTTCAATTTTAACTACTTTAAAATAAGAGAAAATTATTCCTAAAAAAAAGGAGGGGGGGATGAAATAAAGGCGGGGTTAAAAAATACTCTGAAGTAAATTAAAACGTTGGCAACTATGTAGGCATAGGAGAATCTCGAATCCTTCAGAAACAAAGAAATAAATAATTTTTAAGGTTACTTCATACCACTCTTATAGGTGCCAAGTCTACTGTTTTTGGCAGGAGACTTCAAACCGGAAAAAATTATACCTGTTTTCAGTAACATTAATCTTCGAAAAAAATTTAACATTTTCTATTTAAAAATACTGGTGTCAATTCTGATTTAAATGTTTAAAATCTTGACAGCTCTGCATTCTAAACTTTGTAACAAAATAACACTCAGGCACATTGCAAATGATGTCAAGTTGCAAAAGATAAGTCTGTCACAAGGATGAACCTGCATAATATTTTTTAATATAAGTACCGCATGAAACTTGTATGTATGGTTCCACAAAATAAAATAAAATAATGGGGAAAAAATTTACTGCTTTAAATAAAGGGGAGGGGGGGATACTGTGAACCGAGGCCTTGAATATACCGCGGCATAGACATTCCGAGCAGGGTGAAATATCTTATCTGAGAAAACTGACGAATTTCATTCTGCTAAACTAATAGTTGATGGCAATGTATATTTGCTATGACATATGTCACTTTCAAAAGTCATTAAGCCTTCTAACAAACGGAGGATGTGCGTTCAAATTAATCTGAGCGTTAATGCTGGGAATATATGTTTGCTAATAGTACCAAAGTTAGAATTTCACATTTGAAAATGATTTTATACGATTTAATTTTATTCCTAGCAGTTGGTTAGATGTCACCAGAAAACCAAAGCAAGTAGCCACAGTGAAAGAGGGGGAGGTACAAAATCGACACCTTCTAGCAGGGCATCAAAGTCATTAAAAATTAATTTGAAAATGATTTCAGTTCGCTCGATGCTCAATATTATGGGGGGGGGGGAGGTCGTTTGTCGACCCTAGGGATCTAAGCCTAAGAGGGAGTGCCCTCCGTGGGGGCTTTCTAAGGGGTCCTAGTCCGTATTTAGACTTAATATTAGGGATTCTGTACATAATAAATAATAATAAAATGTTAATCATGATGCAAATGGTGGGTTATTCAACGGTCATTGATCTGAACATATATATATATATATAATAAATAAATAAATAAACTAAAAAAAAAATAATTAATTAATAAGCAAAATATAAACTTATTTTGCACCTCATGAAATTCATGCTCATGGTACTTAGACATCATATAATGGGAAAAAAGAATCAACTGTGTCAGTAGTGGAAGTAAGACTATCAGTCAGAGATTTCATTATTACATTGCCATGGGATACCGAACACAGTCCAGTAGTTTAGATGAGTAAACTGGCGACTTTACAGCTAAGGATGATTAAATTTATTATTATAAGTGTTGAAAATAGTACATATATCAATTTTAAAAGGTATTATATCATTTTAATAGAAATTTTAATGAATAAAAATGTTTGTAATCCTGCAATAACACACACATGCACATACTTACTTACTGAAGAATTTAATGTTACGTTAAGATATAAATGAGTTGAATTAAATGAAAAATACAAATGCACTCTATGAAATTTCCGTAAAATTCGGAGAGTTGACCGTTAAATTATACGGCTGCTTTCTTCAAGAAAAAAAGTCTAATACCCATATTTATAGCAAGTTGTTGTAAAATTCGATGTATTAACCATTTATTATTATTATTATTATTATTTTCGTTTTTGTGGAGGTGGGAGGAGACATCGTGACATATTTACGGCCAAGATTTTATTTTTACGGTCAAAATCACTGTTGTTGAAAAAAAAAAAACAAACAAAAAAAAAAAAAAAACACGAGGAATTTATAGATACTGTACAACATAATATGTCACACTTTAAGCTCTAATAGCATCCATAATTGATGCAAGGCAGTGGAAATCAGAGTTGCCAACATTTTAATTTATTCCATAGTATTTTTAGGTCCGCCTTTTTTACATACTACTTTTATTTTATGAGTAATTTTTTCTTATTTTATCGTAGTTTTTTATTCGAGAAAAATATTCTACAAATAAAATGGTGCGAAATAAAAGCGGAGCTAAAAATACTTCGAAATAAATTAAAATGGTTGCATCTATGGGATAGTAGTGTGAGTGTTAAGTACAATTATTATTTTATTTATTTATTATTATATTTTTACTTTTATTCTTATTATCTTATTTATTCATTTTGAGGGTATATGTGCCACACTTTAAGTTTATTATATAAATTAAATATAATATATATTTATATTTTTTATTTAAACTAAATTTTGCATGAAAAATAAATAAATAAATAAAAGAAGAAATATACATTTAGATTACTCATATCTTAAAAATTTTGTTGAATGTAAAATAAGTATGAAACTGCCAAAACAAAAGAGACTTTCTTAGAAAAAAAAATAAATGAAATAAAATGCAAATGAATTTTAGATTTTTCATTTTTGGCAAGCACACGAAATATTATTAGACATTTCGGAAATATTCCATTCAAAAGACCAAACGATATTTTTGATTGCTTCATAAGACGGCAAATATTATTCAGATAGCTATCTCAAGAGATAGTTGCCATGGAGATAACATAATTTGTATTCAGGCAGTAGGATCTGCATTATTCTGTAGCATTATTTGCGAATAGAAATGCTAAAGATTTCGCAAAGTGAAATTCTTGCAATTGAAACAAAATATAAAGTATTTGGGAAGAAATAATAATTATTAATTTATTAAATTGGTTTTACTTAAGTTATGCTTTCTTCAACGCATATCTTTATTACTTTTTCCCCCTGTATTGTGGAAAAAGTACTGAATTTTGGTTAAGAATTCAAAATTGTGTTTTCTCTATGCAGTAATCTCTTGATTATCTGCGATTTCCATTTTTTCTTGGGTTTTTTGATACTATAAAATACAATTGATTTAAAAAATAATACTTTATACAATTACGGTAGTACACAATAAAATTTTATATAAAATAAAAATGGAAGGCAAAATATCCAGAAAAATATGCAAATCAATGTCATTAGTAATCGGGGTATCTACACTTTTGAGGTCGTTTAAACCTATTTTTAGCTATTGATGTGTGTGTCTGTCTGTACGTGCGAGGTTCTCTTATCATTTTAATCCAAGAACAAATACAAGCGGAAAGTATAGAAAAATATAGCACCATAGAAAAATACGTGATTAAATCATGTTAATTGCTTATGAAATTAAAAAATGTAGTTTTATATTGTAACTTACTATATAAGACTACACTATATGTAATTACACATTTCAAGTTCACAAGCAATGTGTATGATTGTAGCATACCTACCAACATCCTAATTAACCCATTTAATCCCAATTTATTTATTTTGCTCAAGTTTGAGAAAAATTATATTTTTTAAGGTTAATGAAACCTAAATAAACTAAATACAGCAAAATTTGAAAAAAAAAAAAAAAAAAAATTATATTCTGTATAATAAATCTTATCCACCTTGTATGCAGGACATTGAAATAATGATAAAATTTGCACTTATATGTTTTTGTGTTCTCTTCAATAGTAAAACGCGCTTTCCGAGTATAAAGTTTTTGCTTTATCTGTATAATACTTTCGTATTTACATGATAGTTCTCCAGAAAGAATTTTCAACTGCAAAGAGAAGATAAACCACGCCCCCTAAGGTAATGATTAAACAAAGATTCCAGATGGAGGAGGAGGTGAGACACATAACACGCTAGCAGAAGCTTATATATACCATTATATATTCCAGCTGATAAAATATTCGCACCAAGCAAATTCTGATTTCTGTATGCTATTTTTCAGCTGTTCTTTAAATAGGACGATGGGATAAAATGGGTTAATATTCCGTAATATTATTAGTACCACACCTTTTTTCATAACACTTTAGAGTAATTTTCTCATACTTGCCAACATACTTATTAATATTCCGTAGTATTGTTAGCCCCGCCTTCTTTTTCACACCAGTATATTTTTAGAGTATTTTTCTTCTTATTTAATCGTATTTGCATTTGGAGAATATTACTCTAAAAATTTGCTGGTGTGAAAAATAGGGCGGGACTAACAACACTACGGAATATTAATAAGAATGTTGGCAAGTATGTTTTCTCCATATGCAATTCCGATTTAATAAGAAGAAAAATTCTTTTAAAAAAGACTGGTGTGAGGAAAAAAAGGAAGTATTAGGAATTTATTAATTTTATTATATTAGGAATTTATTATATAATATTAATTATAATATAGGTAAGTATATTAGTGTATTAAAAAGTAAGTATTTTATTGTATTTTCCGGTGTATAACACGCAGGCCATATAAATGTGTTACGCACCAGAAAATTTAATTTGTGAATAGGGCTATATTTGTAAGAAACAAGGCTTCGTAAAAAAAGCCTTTTACTGTAAATTGAAAATTCCAGCTTAAAACTGATTTTACAAACAAGCGAATTTTACGCCAGAAAATACGATAAGCAATACAGTAAGAAAGAGTAGATTTCGGGAAATACTTACATCTATTCACACACAAGAATTTTAAAACGTTGGGATTTATTTTTATTATTATTATTATTATTATTATTATTTCATTTTTTTTTTTTTTTTTTTTTTTTTGGATAAAAATCTCAAAAGTTTACATTAAAATAGTAAAAATTTGGTTGGAAATGTAATTGGAAAATTTCATGCACTATTTTTTTTTTTTTTTCAATAAATTATTTTTTTCCGTTGAAGGAATTCTTTTTTGGACCTTATGTCAATAAACATCTTTCAACAAAACAATCAACCGTTGAATGAGTCCTACATGCAACATTTTGAAGAAAAATTCTATCATTCAACGTAAAATTAAAAGTATGTTTATTTATTTCACATTGTTAATATCCTGTCTGCCTAGTAAAACATATGATGTTTTGGGACACATTATATAAACAGGAACATCCGGAAAAACGCAAATATAATACAATTTTATGAAAATATATCCTAATCCGTTTTTTGACACTATTTATACAAAGTAACATGAAAAGAAAATTAATAATAAACATAAACATATTAAAAGCTTTTTCTGCTTATGTATATATCAGAGCTGCCAACATTTTTAACTTTTAAATCAGAATTGACACCAGTATTTTTAAATGGAATATGTTATATATATTTTCAACAGTTAACATTACCGAAAACAACTATAAAAATTTTCCGGTTTGAAGTCTCCCTTGAAAAACGGGAGACTTGGCACCTGTGATATGTGTGTGTAATTTATTCTTAAATTCTTTAGGCAAAAATAAAAAATGATCTTTAGTCAAAATTGAAAGAGAAACGTACGTGCATTTTACATTACGTATATCGTATATGTATATTTATTTATTATTTTATTATTAATCTTATTATTCTTTCAGGTGTAAATGCGTCATATTTTCATTGCGCAACTCAAATATTTTTTGCACAAAATTTCGAAAAAGAAAAAAAAAAAAAAAAAACATATTTAGACTTACGATGTCTTAAAATCTTGTTAAATGAAAAATATATACGAAACTAACAGATCAAAAGAGGCTCAAAAAAAAAAAAAAAAAAAAAAGAGGAAATTCTTTTCAGACTTTTAGGAAGCACACGAAATATTGTTATCCATTTCGGAAATATTCCATTCAAAACGCCAAACGATATTTTTGATTGCTTCATAAGAAGGCAAATATTATTCAAAAAGAGAGATCTCAAGAGATAGTTGTCATGGAAATAACGTAATTTGTATTCATGTTACAAGATCTGCATTATTGTTGATTTTTTTTTTTTTTTTTAGAATAGAAATGTTAAAGGTTTTATCGAGTAAAATGCTGGGATTTTAGATTTAATTTAAATGTCTTGAATAACAAATAATAAGTGTAATTTCATCTATATTTTTCTTCGAATATAAGATTTTGTAATGTAAATATAAATATTACTGTAATAAATATTAAAGGTAATATATATTGCTTATTCTATTTACCAATGCGATAAAATATTTTAATGATACTGTAATAATTACAATTTTAAGTAAAAATGCGTGCATACCTTATAACTTTAACAAATTAAAACAAATTATTTTACATGATCAGTGAAAACTCCTACATTCTTGCAAATCTGCACAGTTTTTGCGAATATAAACTATGGCATGCTAATCAGTTTATATCCTAATCGAATGTAAAGTTCTGACGCTAGTGAACTTAAACAAATTGAAGTCTATAGCCAATTACGATAAATATATATGTATTCCTGTAATTTGTTTATAAGTCATACACTCATATTTTTTCTAAAAAATAGTGCGACAGTGTGACCTATCACATACCTATCAACTTTATTTCATTAGGAGGCTATCACGCTTCAAATAATTTGAGTTCATTAACCATAATGATAAAGAATATTTTTTATGTCCTTGTATAACAACCTACCTGCCTAAAATTATAAGTCATTCACTCATGAAAATCTATACAAATACTACGACAGTGTTATATAACATACATATAAACTTTTATTTAAATCGAATAACGCATTAAACGCTATCACACTTAAAATAATTTGAATACGTAAGTCTAGAAAATTCTATGTGTCCTTGTAAAATAACCGTAAGTATTAGACTCACTAAAATCTATACAGTCTGTGCGATGGTGATCTATAATCTACTTATCAATTTCCAAATTATAAAAATTAAGGCATTTAAAGTGCATATATTTCTTTGTATTGTTGTAAAATTCTATTAGTGCTAAACTGGTCAAAATCTATAGCGTTCGTGCGCCGGTGACTAGAAACATACCTACCAACTTGCAGTTCAATCAATCAAAGCATTTCGATATTAACAACACGTATCACATTTACGCGCGCACACTCATACGTCACCATCAATTTATCAAAAATGAACTCAGGGCACCTTAAAACGTATAATTACTCGAAAATCTCATAATTGAAAGTTTTCTTGCTTAAAATACTTTCATTATATAATATATGCTCGGAAATTAAAAAATAAATAATAAAAAAAGAAAAAAAAATTACTACGAAATAATTATTAAAAATATTATTAACAGTTATTAATTGAATTTTTGTAGTTTTCCCTTAAAAAATAATACATTAAAAGTTGATTCTTTTTTCTTTTTTTTTATTCATTATTTATTCATTTTTTATTCATTTATTCTTTTTCGAAGGAAGAGCTCGTACAAATATAAATTTATTTATCAATTGAAATTTCTGGTGCAAAACTGGATTATATAACTTGCGGGGTATCTACCAGAAATTACAGTACTTTCCACGAATTGAAACTATATCTCAAAACATAACTAGTATTTTAAAACTAATCCGTTATCAATGTTTTTTTTTTTTTTACAAATTTCATTATACAAATGTAAATAAGCATAATTAAATTTGCAGAATTTGTTACTAAACTATATTTTTAGTATGGGCAACTTTTCGTAATCAAAACACTAAAAACTGTTTAAAAAAAAAAAAAAAAAGTATGTGTTGGGTAATGCGATCAAAAATTTTACAAATTTTCCTTATCGCGATATGTACAGTCGGGGGGGAAAAAAACGCAGCACTCGATGTAACTCCGTTGCTTTTCAATGCACAAAAATGTAATAGGTATCATTCGACGGGGAATTGAGAGTAGATTCAGAAAATGAACGGAAATTTTGAATTGGGGGTCGTCTACATATTAAAACGCGCACCAACTTTGGCCCACTGGCATTGTTACAGATTTTCAAATGATGTGAATCTACGTCAGCAGTCGCGAAAGCGTTAATTAAGAAATTATATTTTCATAGAAATTATAAAACAAATCGTACAGTTCCAAAGAGTTCAACTGACCCAAAACTGGTAAGTGCTATTAAAATTGTTTAATATTTACTTTGTGAAACCTTACAATAATTTATTCGAAAAGATTTAGTTTATGCGTTGTTGTATATATATATATATATATATATATAGCTATATTATTTCAGTTTGTACATTATGTTACACGTACGAAAGAAAATTTAAGCTTTATTGGTGATCAGTATATCCATGATAGATACTTTTTAATTGAAAAATATTGCACTTTTATAAAAAGTATTGTTTGACCAATCGTAAGTGTAATGTATTTAAATCTACCTAAAATTATCTAAAAAAGTACTAAAGTACATACATATCCAAAAAACTAAATTCATGATAATTAAGATACTGCAAAGGTGTTAATGTTTTTATTTCTTTTTATAACTCTTTTTTTCTTGAAATATTTCCGGTGTGAAACAGTATAATTTTGTCTAGTTCTTTTAGGATCTTAATTTTATTTTTCTATATTTAGAGATAGCCCCCTAACACATTTTTGATCATAACTCTATGAATACTAAAAATAAAGTATACAAACAGTATACTTTTCCGCACTGCCAGACTCTCAGAAATTTGAATATAAAGTCAAAATTGGGTGTTACTATTGAAAAAATCAAAGTTGGCGCTCATTTTAATATGTAGATGACCCCTAATTCAAAATTCGACGACATTTTCAGAAATTGCATTTCATTTCCTGTTGAATGGTGTCTATTAAGTTTTTCTGCGTCAATTAATAACGAAATACCATCAAGTGCTGCGTTTTTTTTTTTTCCCCGACAGTACATACTTGCTAACCGAACCCTGTAGATTGTTAATCCCGCCCCTTTTTCGCCTATTTTCACACCAGTCTTTTTTAAACACTTTCACGACCTCATGTTTTTGTCTTTTTGCCAGTAAGGTTCGCCTGTGGGCGTTATTCTCATAAGTTACAATTTTTCAGAACAAAATTTTCTGTATTCACATTTATATTACAAATGGATATGCATTATAATCATACTCTCTCTAATCAAAGTATTTTTATCCATAGTATATTTTGCACAAATACGATTATTGTGCATATTTTTAAGAAACAAATTACATACAAATTGCAAAAGAAACGCCCACTGGTGGAGTTTCAGATTTTCAAACGACGTAAATCTACGTCAGCGGAGGCGAACGTGTTAAAGGGCTATTTTTTTTTTTTTTTTTTTTCTTATTTAATCGGAAATATATTTGAAGATAATTACTCTAAAAATAAAATGGTGTACAGAAGGGGGCGGGACTAGGAATTTTCCGGGTTAGGTTGAATGTAGAAGTTTTAAAAAAGGCTCAAATATTGAATATCAGTCAATAATAGATGTTATTTCTAATCGATTGATTAATAGTAGGAAGACGGGAAGTGCCAAGTTTGAACACGTGTCGTGCTCGCTTACCTTGTCACTTGGAGTTTCCATAGTTTTCTCTGAAATTTGAGTAAATATGAACTAGTATTCTTTAGAAAATTCCTTTCACAGAGGGCATACCAAATTATGCCTTCATTCCTTGGATTAAATATTGGCTTTTATTACAACAATAGCAACAAATAAGCAATTGGTACTGATTTCACTTTTATCTGATAATTTATCAAAGAAATTAAAAGAAATTCGTTTTTCTTGTACGATTGTATCAAAACATCAAGTTAAAAAATTTCTGTATCTGTATTATTCATTTTTAAATGCCCAAACAAGCAAAAAATCTGACAAATATAATAAGACGCGTTAGTTTTAGAAAAAGATAAGTTGACAGCTGGGAATGTCGTCAGAATTTTAACAAGTATATGAAATATTGCCGATCTCCCTCAAAATGTTCTATTCAAAAAATGAACGAGATATTTTCCCCTCTGTTTTAAAAAGTAGGCAAAATGTTATTGTGAAAGATGTCTGAAACAGAAATTTACCGTGAATTCCTTTTAACATTCTTAACATTAATTCGTATGTAGAGATATTTATCACCCTTTTGTCATTATTTGAATTTAAAATTACGATCAAATTTTAATAATTAATGCCGAGAACATCGGTAATATGTACAATTATGAAATTTTTTTGTAAAAGCTGTGTTTGTGTAAGCCTTTTTCCGCCTTAATTATAGATGCAAAATATTATGTCACTTTTTTTTTTTTTTTTTTTACCGGAAAATTTCACAGAGTCTTTTAATACTTGTACAACATTTGATTAAATAAAGTGAAAAGTTTTTAAGATTTTTTCCGGTATTCAAAAAGTTGGCAATTAAGTTTATTTAAATAAAAGTTACAATTAAATTTGCTATGAATGAGCCTTAACTTGTAATAACATATAAAAATCTCTATTATTTTCCGGTAGTTATTTAATTTAAAATTTAAAGAAATTTTAGAACGAGATGCCAATATTTTGTATAATATCTGCAATAAACGATTACAGTTCAAAATCTTAATTTGTATTAAGGATTTTTCTTTTAATCAGTAATCCAAACTATTACTGAGATAGATGTTTTAAGGGAAAAAAAAATAGTCGCATATAAACATCTGTATAATTCTTCAATCTTTTAAAATTAGAAGTGCAAAGAATTTGACTAAGGAATACCGATATTTCAGATTCTATATGCAATAATCATTTACAGTTCAAAAGCTTCATTTGTATTTATGAAAACGTTGTAACTGACATAGATGTCTCAAGAAGAATTTTGCAGTGAATTTATCTAACTTGTATTCACATATGCCAGTCTACTTCATAAAATAATTTCATTGTACAAGATTCAGCCGAATGTTAGCAAAAAATCATGATGCCAAAACTATAGCTGATAATAGCAAAGAAGCCCAGAATATAGAAGAATATGAATAAAAATTAATAAAGAAACTAGTATGTTGTGGCCACCACAAGACTTTCTTCTATATTTACCTATACATATTCAATCAGTAACAATATTTAAAAAAAGAAAAAAAAGTACGATTTTTTTTTCTAAGTTTTTTTTTTTTTTTTTTTTTTTTTTTTTTTTTTTTGTTAAAAGTAAAAAAAATCGATAGCTTTGTTTTAAATTATCACAGATTTATAGTTCAACCATTCGTTTTAAAGATATTGACGAGACCTTTCGAAAGATACCCATCTTGAAAAATTATCCCCCCGGGGGGTACTTCCACCCCAGGGGGGGGAAGCGATGCCCCCCCATGCAGAAAATTTTTTTCCTAGTTACATACTACTATTATCAATAATTCATATTAATTTTACAATCACAAGTTTAAAACAACTCTTATTATGGACATTTATACGAATTTTTGTCCTATGCTGCCATGTTAAAAATTTAGATAAAATGCTATCACAGCGCCACCTGTTGAGCTATTGATCCCCAAACATAATCAGCACCAGTTAATGTCGGGGACCAACTAAATACCAAGTTTGGTTAAATTTCGTTAAAAAAAAAAAAAAAAAAAATTGTGATTTTTTTTTGTTTTGTTTTGTTAAAAGTAAAAAAAATCGATAACTTTGGTTTAAATTATCACAGATTTATGGTTCAACCATTCGTTTTAAAGGTATTGACGAGACCTTTCGAAAGATACCCATCTTGAAACTTTGCCCCCCCGGGTGGGAACTTCTCTCCCCCCCGGTGGGGGGGGGGGAACCGATGCCCCCACATGCACAAAAATTTTTTCCTAGTTAACTACTACTATTATCAACCTGATCTTTCGAAAGATACCCATTGTGAAAATTTACCCCCCCCATACAGAAAAAATTTTTCCTAGTTACATACTACTATTATCAATAATTCCTATTAATTTTACAATCACAAGTTTAAAACAACTCTTATTATGCACATTTATACGAATTTTTGTCCTATGCTGCCATGTTAAAAATTTAGATAAAATGCTATCACAGCGCCACCTGTTGAGCTATTGATCCCCAAACATAATCAGCACCAGTTTATGTCGGGGACCAACTAAATACCAAGTTTGGTTAAATTTCGTTAAAAAAAAAAAAAGAAAAAGAAAAAAAAATTGCGATTTTTTTCTATTCTTTTTTGTTAAAAGTAAAAAAAATCGATAACTTTGTTTTAAATTATCACAGATTTATGGTTCAACCATTCGTTTTAAAGGTATTGACGAGACCTTTAGAAAGATACCCATCTTGAAACTTTGCCCCCCCGGGTGGGTACTCCCCCCCCGGTTGGGGGGGGAACCGATGCCCCCACATGCACAAAAATTTTTTCCCAGTTAACTATTACTATTATCAACGAGACCTTTCGAAAGATACCCATCATGAAAATTTACTTCCCCGGGGGGGTACTTCCCCCCCAGGGGGGGAACCGATGCCCCCACATGCACAAAATTTTTTTCCTAGTTAACTACATTTATTATCAATAATTCATATTAATTTTACAATCACAAGTGTAAAATAACTCTCTTTATGCCCATTTATACGGAATTTTGTCATGTTAAAAATTTGCATAAAATGCTATCACAACGCCACCTGTTGAGCGATTGATCCCAAAATCTAATCAGCACCAGTTTATGTCAGGGTGCAACTAAATACCAAGTTTGGTTAAATTTCATTCATTGGTTCGTGAGATACAGCGTCCACAAAAAAAATGATACAGACAGACAGACAGACAGACATTTTCTAAAAACTATTAATTCGTAATCTAGACATCCCAAAACATGTAAATCCATCAAAAAACGGAGGTCGAAAATTTTCGCGAATCCAATACTTTCTCTATATTACATATAGAAGAAAGTAAAAATATATATATGGATGAAATTCTGTCTATGACAGATTTTAATTTAGTACGACAGGTCTACTTATATTTGTATTTTAGCACGCTTTCAACAACAACAACAACAATAAAAAAATAATGAAAGAGGGCACTCCAATAAAATTCTTAAACACATATTCAAATAATGTATTGATTTTTAATTTCAAATAAATTACGAAAACTTGAATGCATTAATTGCTTACTGTCTTTCCCTAATGGCTTAATCCTCATTTTCTAAATATTTTTATTAGTAAAATAATCTTAATAACAATTCCGTATTTATTATTAATAATTAACAGTTTCAACTTCTTCAGAACAAAACATAATATTAAAAAAACTCTAAACCAATTATTCGATATTTAAATTAACCTCCAAATTCATTGCAGATTAATTAATATTATTCCATTAATTTCTCAAAAGCATAATTAATATCAATATACTCATCTTATAAATCGAAAAATTCACAGTTTTATTCTAAAAATATATGAAAACACTAGTCTAAATAATCAGGAAATATTCACCCAAGATCCATTGGCTTTGTGCTGGTCAGGAAAAACGATTACGAACCCGAAATTTGTGAGTTAGATCCTCGCCGATGGGAAGTGAATGTATATATATATAAGTTTTTACGGATTTCACAAAATGTTTTAAAATAGAGTAAGAAATTAAATTTTAAAATTGGACATTGGCATATAATTTCGAAGTGTAACACTGTAAATTGGTAACGATGCAAAATGAGAGATTGAAAGAAATAGTCGTGTCGTACTAAAAATAATAATAGAGGGCGCTCAGAAAAATTCTCAAACACAGATTCAAATAATGCGTTGATTTTTAATTCCAAAAAATTTAATAAAATTTGAATGCGTTAATTGTATACAGGGATGGAACACGGGCACAGAATTCATACCGGAATCCGTTGAAGAAATTTCTGTACCTATAATATCGCTGATTTAAGAAGTAGAAAATTTTCTTACATTGATAGTGGTATGAATTCTGCGCTCGTGTTCCATCCCTGTGTATAATATCTTACTTTAATTGCTTAATACTCATTTTCTAAATATTTTAATTAGTAAAATAATCTTAATAGCAGTTTTGTATTTATTATTAATAATTAACCATTTCAATTTCTGCAGAACAAAACATAATATTAAAAAAAAACTCTACATTAATTTATACTCAAAATTCATCACATATAAATTAACGTTAATCCATTAATTTTTCAAAATCGTAATTAATATGAATATACTCATTTTATAAACAGGAAAATAACAAACATTCTAAATAAATTTCACAGTTTTATTCTAAAAATATCTGAAAACAATTGTCTAAATGATCAGGAAATATTCAGCCAAGACCCATTGGATCTGTGGTCAGGGTAAACGACTACTAATCCAAAGGTTGTGAGTTCAATTCTCACCGATGGGAAGTGAAATATGTGTATATGTATGTATATATACATATAAGTTTTTACTTATGTAAGTAAACTGATGTAAGTAATACATGTAAGATTTTACTGATTTCAAAAAATATTTTAAGAAAGAGTAAGAAATTAAATGGTAAAATTTGATATTGACAGGCAATTTCGACGTGGAACACTACAAATTGGTAACGACACAAAATGGTAGATTGAAAGAACTAAACCTGTCTTACTAAAAATAATAATAGAAGGCCCTCAGTAAAATTCTTAAGCACATATTCAAATAATGTATTGATTTTTAATGCCAAATAAATTAATAAAATTTGAATGCATTAATTGTATGGTATCTTCTCTTAATTGCTTAATACTCACTTTCTACATATTTTAATTAGTAAAATGATCTTAATAGCAATTTCGTAGTTATTATTAATAATAAACAGTTTCAATTTCTACAGAACAAAACAGAATATTAAAAAAACTCTAAACCAATTATTCGATACATAAATTATACTCAAATTTCATCAAAGATTAATTAACATTAATCCTTTAATTTCTCAAAAAAAAAAAAAATTATATCAATATAGAGGAGCGTGGGGCGGGTTGTAACAGTTTTTAGAAAATTAAATATATTGTGAAATGTATTTACGTTTTCCAGTTTATAATCGTTAATGTTGCTAGTTTTAAATTTTTTGCCTATTACAATTTGCTCCAGATTTGGGGCTAATTGTAACACACGTGGGGCAAATTATAACGGATACAAAGGGAAACCTAATAATAAAAATGATAATATTTCTAAACATTTTTTGTTATCAATAATTTATTAATTTAATAAAAAAAAAGCAATTAATATCTAATATTAAATTGTAACCTTCTTGGTATAGTAACAATGTACTATATCAAATGATTATATTGAAAAAAAAAGTGTAAAGAGAAAATCAACATAGAAGTCAATCTTAATCAGAATTGAAATTAATTCAAACAAATGATATTTTGTTCCCTCTCGTGCATTTAATGTGTGCTCACATTTTGCAAATTAAGCATTATACCTATTCTTCTGCCACAGAGAGGTTTTAGTAGAGCTCGAATTCTCCGCCCTTTTTTCTCATTAATAAGAAATTTCTTCTTTTTTTCTACCACTATTTTTATGCATAATTCTCCAATTCGTCATTATAATTCATTCTAACACATTCATTTTAAATTTGTAAAGTACTATATAAATATGGTTAAACAAAAATTTCCTGTGTTATTTTATCATTTTAAAAGGACATAACTTTCCGATTGACGAACAGTGTTGTCAGATGCGACTTTTTTTTTTTTTCAACTGTCACCGATAATTTTGATAAGCAAAATTTCATATATATAATTCATGATTAACTGTCTATTATCTAAGCTGCCAAATTTTTTAATTTATTCCGGAATGTTGTTACTCCCGCCCCCTTTTTACATCGTAATATTTTTAAAGTAATTTTCTTAAAGTTTAACCGCAATTATACCTTGAAGAAAATATTTCTACAATGATTACGGTGTGAGAAAAGGGCGGGCTAACATCATTCCGGAATAAATTAAGAAACTTGGCAGCTATGTATTATGATCATTAAATATCACTTCTCAAAATTATCGGTGCTTATTGAATAAAAGAGTTGCAAAGTTTGGCAACACTATAGACGTAGCATAAATAATAGTTGTATGTATATGTAAAGGTTTAATATATTATAAATAATTTTTACTATTGCTGTATACTTTGCATTACATTTTTATTTTTACTTCATGCAAAAATTATCCTTTTTTTTTTTTTTTAAATAAGTCAAATACCAAATTTTGCATCTTCTTCATAAAAAAGCATGTTTAAAATAGAAAATTATATGTTATCTTTTAAATCACAAATGAGTATCTCGCAAAAAGAAAAAAAAAAAAGAAAGAAAGAAAGAAACGGCAAACTGAATTTTTCTTTTAATAAAAAGTCATTTTAACCTTTCTACCCTGTATGGGTCGATTTGACTCATTTTTAAAAAAGATTTTGTGATAGCCCACAAAGATTTTAATTCTGAACAGTAAATGGTAATCATACACATAAAAAAAAAATTGTGTAGAAAAAATTTCTTGCGGTCTAAGTAAACATATTACTACCTGAGTCGATTAGACCCATGCAGGTAAAACGTAACATTTTTTCAACAGGGTAGGAAGGTTAAAAAGTCCTAATTAATATTTTTATAATAATTATTAGTAAATATTATTAGATTTTCTTTTAATATTATTATTAAAACGTTTTCCTTATCTCACTCTCTCTCTTCTCCCCACCCCTCTCTCTCTGTGTCCTTCTTTATATTTTATTTCATTTTATAAGATTTTATTTCTTCCACATTCATTGAAGATTACGATTTAAAAAATACCATGAATTATTTAAGTGCTTTATATATATAATTATGTATATATATATATATATATATATATATATATATATTGTTTGTAATTTTAGAACTAATTATATCTGTTTATTGAGAGATAATTATTTTTTATTAAATAAAGATTTTTTTTTTTTTTTTCTTTTTTTCGTAATTTATACTTTATTTTTTCAAAATGCATTTCATTTCATTTTTGCTAAATATAATTAAATGCGAAAATTTCAAAATAAGCAGTTTAATTGCGTTTAATTAATTTTTGGAATATACTTCTAAAAGAAAATTAATTTGAAAACCAAAAACGAACCTGACTAATTACAGCGATAAAAGTAAAAGTACAGATTTCGTTTGTTATTAAGACTTCTCAGATTATTTTTCTGCTTTATTTTATTTCATTTCTATTTTTTTTCTATTTTTTTTTGGGGGGGGGGGATACGTTATGTTTAATTATGGGGATTGAGAATAACCAGTTTTACTTACTTACAATAAGCACATTTATTTAATAGTCACAAATGCTATTAAAAGTGTACAATTTTTTTTTTCTCTCCTCATTCTTTTTTTTTTTTTTTTTTATGCTGGGTGCGAATATTTTTTAGGTTGCGACCACTATTTCTGAATACTGATTTTCTCTTTCTTTTTTCTTAAATTTTAAATCAAACATCTATAATTAAAAATTAGCTTTCGTAAATAGTGGAAGTGAGTTGTACGAGACTTGCAGCTTTAATTTGTAATGATTTTACAAACACAGACAAAAGATCCCTAACTTACTTCAGCACAGAAATAGACTTCCTACCTTTTCACGTTCAATGTCCATTCTGTTGGTGTGTTGCTTCAGCTGAAAATATAAATGATTATCACATGGCAATGTGAAATAAGTCAAACGTACAATTATTAGACAACAATTATTTAAGAGTGAGAAAAACTTAACCTAAATAAAAATAAATAAATAGATAAAATAATAATAATAATAATAAATTAAAATAAACACACTTTAAAAGCAGCATTCAGATATATATTCTAACTCAAGAAGTATGAGAGAAACTGTTTAAAAATTGAATAAAAGAAATACTTCCTGAATTAACGAATATTTAATATAGATATACGAGTCTATAATTAATAAGCTAAAAAAATCATAGTTTTTTAATGCATACATTTACTGCAAAAGAATTAAAATACGATTGCTAAAAGAACAATTTTAAAGTATAAAATGCATATCCTTATATTTTTTTTTCTCATAATGAAAATTCTTTACAGATTTTTATGTATCATGATATCTACATAAATTTTATCAATTAAATTTCTCAAATGTACAGTTTAAAACATTCCAAAATATTATTGGAATCATATTGAATAAAAGCTGGATTGTTCTGGCCATCACAAAACATTCTTATTATTAAGACATATAACATTCCAACTAATATTCCGTAATATTTTTAATACTTGTCTTTTATTCATACCAATATTTTTAGAAAGTAATTTTCTTCTCGTTTAATGGCAATTACATTTGAAGAAAAATTCATTTCAAAAATAGTGGTGGGGGTGATGGGTGGGTACTAACTACACTACGATATATTAATTAGAATTCAGCATGGTTAACATCCATAAAGTAATTTAACACATTCGCGACCGCTGACGTAGATTCACTTTATTCGAAAATCTGAAACTCAACGAGTGGGCGTTTCTTTTGCAATTTGTATGTTATTTGTTTCTTAAAAATATACACAATATTCATATTTGTATAATGAATGCACTATGGTTACAGATATTTCGATTAGTGAGAGTATGATTATAATGCTAATCAATTTGTATTATAAATGTGAATATCGAAAATTTTGTTCTGAAAAATTGTAACGTATGGTAATAACACCCACAGGCGGACCTTACTGTCAAAAAGACAAAAACATGCGGTCACGAAAGTGTTAATCGTAACTTCTCACAAAAATGATCAGAGCCTGATTAAGGGGGAAGCACACGTTATTTATACTTACACCGTTATTTTTTAACAAATACTTTCCTTCTATAATAAACAGAAAATTCTCATTAAAAATTATTTTAAAAGAATTCTGGTGTCTAATAACGGTGAGTAAATTGGATTGTTTTACACCGTTCATTTTTTATAAAAAAATATTTCCTCGTCAAAGCGTGGAATTTCTATGACATAAAGTAAAAAATAATTGTAATAATATTCCGGTGAGAGCGGAGATAATGTGTGCTTCCCCCTTCATCAGGCTGTGAAAATGATTATTCAGAGGCCGTTTATTAGTACAATTTTAACCAATATATACCAACTAGGAAATCACCCCATACTGTAATCATAAAAAAAAAAAAAAAAAAAAAAAAAATGGAAAGAGCACATATAAATGTGTTTTTTGACGCAAAAACAACAGCCCCCTTCAGCTTATTTTCGAGTTATAAATTCTGAAATTTCTCTAATAATCGGTGCAACCACGCTTGAATCGATAACACACCACGCCTTATTGAAATAATGAATGAAATCCAAAAGAAAAAGAAATCGAAAGAGCACAGACGAACGTATTCTTTGATGAATTAATCAGTTGCTCATTTCAACTTTGAGATAAATTCAATCGAGATATAATGTCTAAAATATGGCTACAATAGAATCTAAATCATAAAAGTCATGGTTCTGGCAGGTTTTCACGAGACTCCTCCCACTCCGTTCTCGTTACTACACTTTTACTCAAATATAGTTTTCTCGAAAACGGGCTTACGAGGGCTAATAGTTTATGCGTCAAAATTCACGTTAGATAGTGCCCTCACGAGTGAATCTAGTTTAATTTATTTCTATTATTATACTATTGGGATGGTTTCCTGGTAAAATGTAGCCATGTAGAGATTTGGAGGAGTTGAGTAATAGCCGCGTTACTTGTCAGTATTAACCAGAATTAAATAATTGTTCTTTTTAATAACAACAATCTAATATATCAGGCTTTGTAAATTCGTACGATTAGTTTATGTCAAGGTGCAATCGATTATATATTTTTTAATCAAAATTTATGTATTAGTTTTTCATCTACAGCTGTCTCGAAATTATAGTCGCACACAGAGACAGACAAATGGACATCTACAAAAATATTCAAATCATGATCAAGATTTCTCAAAATGTGTAATTTTTTTGAAACACGAAAGTTTTTTTTTTTCTTTTTTTTTTCTTTTTTTTTTTTTTTTTTACGAAGTTAACACATTTTTTATAAGTACACTAAAAAATAAAATGCTTTTTTTCTTTTTCTTTTTTCTTTTTTTTTTTTTTTTTTTACGAAGTTAACACATTTTTTTATAAATACACTAAAAAATAAAATGCTCTTTTTTTTCTTTTTCTTTTTTTTTTTTTTTTTTTTTTACGAGATTAACACATTTTTTATAAATACAGTAAATAATATAATTATTATTTTCTTCTTTTTTTTTTTTTTACGAAGTTAACACATTTGTTTATAATACAGTAAAAAATAAAATGAAAAGAAAAAAAAAAGTCATATTTCATCATCAATACTCCGAGTTTATCTATCGACAGTTTAAAAAATTTTTAATACGTTTATCAACATGTAGATTTTAAAATAACATGAAAGAGTGGCAAGACATAATTTTACTTTTTTGCAATAATACACCAAAACCAGACTCAAACTGAAATCGGAAAAACACAGGCATTTTAATGACTGTTGTTACTTAAATTATCTCTTTTTAAGACAAATACTACAAATTAATAACGATAAGCAGCTGCCTAAAAATTTATGGGAAATAAAATAAAAAAACATAGCTGCCAATATTTTAATTTATTCCGGAGTACTTTTAGCCCCGCCTTTATTTCGCACCACTTTATTTATAGAAAAATTTTCTCCGTTATATAACTTCGATAAAATAAGACAAAAAATACTTCTTAAAAAAAAGTGGTACGTAATAGAGGGGGGCTAAAGATACTCCGGAATAAATTAAAATATTGGCATCTATGCAAAAATTACTGGAAATACAACAGAAATCATAATATTTAAAACGTAATGAATTTCAACTCAATAGAAATAAAACATGTGTTTGCAGTTGTTATAAAATTTACAAAGTAATTGCATGGTACAAACTCGGCAGCAAGCGATTTATAGAATTAATATTAAAATTCATTAACCTGTCTTCATTATGATAACGTTTTAAGATTTGTAATATCAACAGCGCCATCACAAAGGGAAATTTAAACACCACTATTTTTATATAATAAACTAGCTGTTACCCCCGTCTTTCGCACAGGAATTTAATTATTAGAATAAATTTTCATCTTAGTTGAAAGCTACAATTCTGATGAAGACATAGAATTGAGTATTATAGTAAAAAATTACAATTTGTAAATTTTCACTCATATATGTATTGTATAAAAAAATGTATGTGTATTGCTTTTAATTTTCATAATTCTTTGTGCACTGATTTTAACATAAATTTTTTCAATTTTTCATTTCTATTGAAGTTCCTAAAAACGGTTACAATAGCTAGCAAATGA
Organism: Salticus scenicus; assembly: GCA_963930645.1. NCBI lineage: Eukaryota > Metazoa > Arthropoda > Arachnida > Araneae > Salticidae > Salticus > Salticus scenicus. The sequence goes on from OZ005658.1 coordinate 162,446,954, forward strand.
AATGTCGTCGAGAGGGTCTTGTAATAACCCCTTAACGCGCGCTGTCCTCGTTGCGAGGACGCAATATTTAAGATCCAGCTGCAAAAATTCATCCCGGAAATTTTTTAGCAAAAATTTACGTTTATAACACAGCAGAAAAGGCCGGTTTTTAAAACCTTAAAATTTAAAATTTCTTTTAATTTAATTTAGTTCATGAATTCTGGAGGCAGTATAATTTAAATGATCCGAATTGTCTTGCGCTGCAAAGGGTTAAAACTGTACTTATTTTTCAATATTCAGTTGCATTAAAAATATCAAGGCGTGCAGTGTTCCTAAAATTTTACGCGTTTTGTTTTATAACATGACTACTATTTTCACATCGAAATTTTTCTTAAACATTTTAGCGCTAAATCATGCGTAAATTTATCTATTACTGGTTGAAATATAATAAAGTAAGAGTAAAATTTAAGGAACGATGCAAGCCGTGAAATATATTAGTTTTCTCTGCATTGATGTTTCGTCAAAAGCTGAATATATGGCGATATTTTAATTCGGTATCGATAATCGAAAATCACTTTATATGCGTTATATAATAGAGACAATAATCGTATTTTGGAGCACTTTTAAAATAGTCTCATTCAGCGAAGTAACTTTTAGAACTAATATTAAAATAAATTTATAATGTTAGTTTTTTCAAGTAGATAAAAAATGAAAGTAAAAGAGCGAAATGTTTATCTTATTTATTTAAGCCTTTTGGATAATTAAATATAGTCACACCTATTTTATAATGGCAAAAATAGTATATAAAATTGTGATACGCTATAATACATGTTGTGAAATTGATAAACGTGTCTGTGTTCATGATATTCACCCTCTGCTACGATATGGTGAAGAGTTGACGGAAGTGTTAGGTTAAGTCCAGGCTAGCGGCTTGGGCCGAATCTTTCGATTTACTTTTGGCCATTCTCCACTTTAAAATTGTTGTGCAAGCTTGGGCTCAATTTTTTTATGCATACTCCTTTCAGGCCAGGCCTGAATGAAATATTTTCCGGGACCTTTCGGCCCAAATCTTTTTCTAGATTCCTCGTTAATCAATGAAAATGATAAAATATTTCTTCAGTTATTTATTTTACATAATTTTGCAGGCTGGTATGTCACATAAAATTTTATTTATTTAAAAGTGTCTGTAACTTCAATTTAATTGCCTATCAGTGTGTCTGTTAGCATGTCTCGAATTTAAAATATTTTATTTAAAGTATAATATTAGACGGTTGAAAATCATTTTATTCTTGATTAACCAAATCGTTTTAACAGTTACTGGTACGATCTGAAGACTACGAAAGACAGGGCAGATTTTTTAAAGACATATGTGAATCGGGCATTTTATAGGTGGGTCTATGGTGCTCTGGGTAGCTGTTTCTACTGAAGGCAGAATGAATTTAGTAATTTTTTCTATTATTATGAACATCAAGAGAATATCCGTAAATTTTAAACGTGGAATTCTCAGATTTTTCTTAGATTTTTCGGGGGGGGGGGATGGAGGGGCAATAATATTTTTTTTAAACTAGACTTACATTTTTGCTGCACTTCGAGAGCAATAGCAAACAGTTTGAAGAAAGAAACTTCTATATTATTACCTTTCCTGTTACCTAAAAGTTGAAAAAACATTAACTTAAAATATTAGAAAAGTGCATGCATGTGGAAAGTAATTTTTAAATAGTTTAAATGTATTCAGAATATCAGTTATGCTGTATGAAATGGTACTGAAACTGAATATTTAAAAAAAAAAAAATATGTATATATATATATGTATATAGATATACCAGAGAGAATGTCTGACTGTTTCACTCTAAAAAGAGACCCCATAAAATATTAATTTAAAGAATAACTGATAAAAAATTACTAAGATTCGTGCTGTCCTTATAATTGTGAACACCTGAAAAATCATCTGTTTGACCGTATTTAAAGTTTTTTAAGTTAGAAAAACGATAAAACTTTTTTAAATATTCTGTTAATGAAATTCAAATTAATAAAAAATATATTTGTTTAAATAATAGTGTTCAGTGGTTAGTTAATGTAGAAAAACGGGTGCCCTTATAATTATGAGAACCAGTGTATATACACATAACGAGCCAAAAACTAAATCTTTATCGATAGTAATTGTAAGGTATCATGAAGTAAACATAAAAGAATTTTAATTGTACTTACCAGTTTTTATCAGTTTATTGTTCTATTTAAAATTGTACGATTTGTTTTATAATTTCTATGAAAATGTAATTTCTTCATTAAAATATATTTATAAAAGTAATTTTTAAAGACTAAAGTATCCTTAACCCTTTCAGTCGCAGTGTTCCCGCTGATGGAACACCTAATTTTAATTCTCAAGTGCAAAAGCCAATCCCGAAAATTTTTTTGCAAAAATTTACATTTATAACATAGCAGAAAAGACCCTATTTTTAACTTGAAAATTTAAAATTTCTTGTATTTTAAATATGTTCGTAAATTTCGGTGGCATTTAAATGATCCGAATGATCGGTAATTTAAATGTTCCGAATTACCTTTCACCGCAAAGGGTTAAAATACTCCGGAATAAATTGAAATGTTGGGATCTATGCAACTTTTACGAGTTTTTGTTGTCGATAATGTTTACTTATAAAGTGATTTATTTATTAAATTAAATATTATTTGAATTCAATAAGGTTTACCTACGGATGTTTCAAACCAAAAATTTCTCGAAAAGGAACAATGCTAATTTTTTTATTTTTTGAATATTTATGATCAGCTGTGTGTCTAAAAGCCATTTTTAAAATTAGTTTAGTAATTTTTAAAATAAATTAAGTAGTGAACCTTAAAGGGTTAAAATAACACTCCTCCTCCAAACAAAAAGTAAATAAATGGAAAAATTAAAGCAATATATGGACTAAATGATTAACCTTTTAACTATGCCGGTAGTTAGTAAGTGTGTTTTTAAGATCTGCGTTGTATTCCAATACAATTTTTTTTAACTGAATTTTTTTACGTTATACCCATTTCTCTGCGTTATACAGCCTATCCAGTTGATTTTTCTCTCCTAGTGCAGAGCTGCAAACTAATCCGGCAAATTGTTGGTACCGCCCCTTTTTCTACACCACTTAATTTTTAGAGTATTTTTCTACTTAATTCATCATAGATATATTTGAATAGAATTGCTCTAAAAATTAAGTGGTGTAGAAAAAGGGGCGTTTTTCAATAGGCGTTAACAATTTACCGGATTCGGTTGGCAGCTCTGCTAGTGTACCTTTAAATGGTTCAAAAGTTATCAACACGATGAGGCAAATGCTACTTGTGTATATTTTGGTCAACAGAAAATAAGGGTTACGAATACGCATAGTCACTTTATATTTTTCTTTTCTATATTATTTTGTTTTAGAAGAACGATTTCTTTAGAAAATAATATTTCGTTTGTTAGCATTGGTTAGCATTGGTTAGCATTAATGTCTAAAAACATCTTTTTTGTTTTATTTCTTCGCGTTTGACGTTGTTGTTATGCAGGTTGACCCATAAATAAAAATTAAAAATAATTTGTTTAATTATCTCTGTTATTTTTAAAGATTATCTTTGTTATATCTCATGCAAAACCTTATAAGAGATGACTCCCCTAAGCCTCTCCAACACAAAGATTTATTTATGTCACGAAAATTAAATACTGCAATGAGCTGCAAATTCGTACACCCATACTTTTCAGCATTCGGATTCCTTTTATGCAAAAATTAATATAGGTCATAATTAATAATGTTTTTGAATATGAATTTATTAATATTTTTCAGAATTAAAAATATTTTTCTGAATGAAAAATGATAATGGACTATGTTTGGGTTTCTTCAGTGTATCTCGTAAAAAAAAAAAAAAAAAAAAAAAAAAAAATCTATTAAGTTATTTTTTGTGAAGATATTAATAAAAGTTGTAGGTATGAATTTTAACATTAGCACCTTCAAATTTTGAACACTTATAACTCTATAAAAAAAAGTAAGTGAAATATACAACAAATATACTTTTTCGCATCGTCGCGACCCTAGGAATTTAAATATAAAATAAAAATAGGGTATTACCATTGAAAAAATGAAATTTGGTGTGCGTTTTAATATTTAAACGACCTCCAATTAAAAATTTCACTTCATTTTCTGAAAGTACTAACAATTTCTAGTCGAATGATACCTATTACATTCTGATTAGCAACGAAGTTATATCGAGTGTTGCGTTTTTTTTTTTTTTTTTTTTTTTTTTTTAATTCCTCGACTGTACAGTCAGGAAAAAAAAAAAAAAAAAACTCCCCCCCATCTAATTTTGCCATAAGCTGTCGTAGAAACATGCGGCTGGTACCAATCGATTTGCAATAACGTCTAGTTTATAATGGCATAGTTCGGTTTTGCTTGGGGTGTCGTCTACATATTAAAACTGGCATCAACTTCATTTTTTTCAATAGTAACCCCCATTTTTTGTAATTTATTTGCATTCTTTGGATCAAATCATCGCGAAAAATGGTATAATTTGTATATTTTGCTCATTTTTTCATGAGGATTCTAACGTTAAATGAATGTGACAAACATTAATTCATATCTCCTAAAATAATTATATTAAAAAACTGTTTTTTTTTTTTTTTTTTTTAAATACGATAGAATGAAGTGACCCAAACATATTCCATGCATATTTTTGATTAAAAAAACATTTTTTGAATTATGAAAATTATTAATAAATTCATATTTGAAAATAATAAATTATGACCTATGTTAATTTTTCATGAATAGAACGGGCATTATCAAAATCATGGATTTCCCCGTTTACAGATCGTTTTTGACACTGTTTTTTTGAGTTACAGCGATATTTCATTTTTTACTGCTGTTGGGGGGGGGGGCGTCACTTATTATAATTTGTATCCTCTGTGAATAAATATCTGTACATATTTCATGAAAAACTATTTTAATTAACCTTTGTGTAATTCTAATGGTTTTATAAGCAACATTTCGATGTTTATTATACAAATTGGCTTATTTTTGATAAAATTATCGCAATGCAGGCGAGAGATTGGGAAAGAATTCCAAAAGACATGAAGTTCCGCCTCTATATCGCGGAAACAATAAAAAAAAGACAAAAAAAAAACTAGTTTGCATAGTCTTACATGACTCTATATGTGACGCTGGGATGCATAAATATCAATGGCATTTACTACATCGAATGCTGAAGATAAATTTTAAGTAATTTAATTGGAGGTATCTATAATAATTTTGTTTTGTGGTGTAAAGTTTTAGAAAATTTGTAAAGGCAAAAATTCCGTTGCAAATAGGAATATACCCGATTCTAAAAAGATAAGGCTTTGTTCTTAAATATTACATAACATTTCCCAGATTTTCACAGCTAAAATTATATTTTAACCCTGTGTTCATTTTTTTTTTTTTTTTTACTTGAATATTCGAGAATGAGGATTATTGTTTTTAAAAGCATTACGCAGTGAACAATACTATTTTTTTTATAATTAATTTTTATTAGATTTTTTAAAACAAACTTTCTGTTTTAATCTTGTTGTGACATTTTCGCATTCGTTTACTCTATTGTTTATGCTATTTAAATTTTATCACGTAACGTAACATAATAAAATATAAAAATTTTATTAAATGTTTTTTTTTAATACTAAATAATATAGTGGTATTTTTTTTTCTCAGTTTTTAAAATCTGTTATTGAAACAAAGCGCAATATTATTTATTTTCGATTATTCTTATCACGGTGTAAAACTGGCGTCACATTTATCATAGAAAAAGAATTTAAAACAAAGTGATATGTCTTATTATTTTTAAAGATATATGTTTTATACATTTAAAATTAAGAATTCAAGTACAGCAGAACGGGGAATATTCGTTTTAGGCAATAGGAAACCATTTTTACTAAATCCATATTTATTTTCACATGAATATACATATTAATTATACTTTTTCTAGTGAAAGTATTTGTATTCATACCATTTTGTTTATATAACTATGAATATAAGGAATATTCTTAAGAAATATCGTAATACACAAATTGTGAAAGAAACGCCCACTGGAGAAGCTACAGATTTCCAAATGACGTGAAACTACGTCAGCGGTCGCGAAAATGTTAAATATCCTTTCTCAGATTTTAGTTCAAATCTTGTTATCTATATATTTGTATATTATGTATTGTTGGTTTCTACACCTAAAATTAAATGTAAAACTTTATAGTAAAACTCTCATGCGGTACTTACTGTATAAAATAAAAATATACCCAACAAGAAGAAAGTAATTCTTTTTCTTAAATATTAGGCTATTTTTTTTTTAAATCGTTATTAAAATTATTATCATTATTACTATTATCTTAGTACCTAGATTTTTGTAATTCAACACTGTAGGGTTCATATGATTCAAGCTATTTAATTTCCTCGTAGGAAGCGATGTATTTAACTATTCCATGTTTAATAAATAGAAACGAATAAAAAACTTTTTTGATTCAAAAACTAACAAAGCAAGTCCTACAAATTCGAATCGTTTTTTGTTTTATGATTAACCCTCCTGAACTTTTTTCCCGGTGCGAAACTTAATAAATAATGTAATTTGGGTGGTAGATCACGATTTATGTTTTCTAAATGTATAGACGTACCACTAATACATTTTCACAAGTAACTCTATTTAGAATTGATTTATAGTATATAAATAGGTATGTTTTCCGAACCGCCTTGATTGTAGAAATCTGAATATGAGGTATAAAATTGGAGTCATAATTGAAAAAAAAATGAAGTTTATGCCTGTTTTAATATGTAGATGACCCCTTAAGCAAAATATAACTACATCATTAAAAACTAGACGTTATTACAGATCGATAGGTACCAGCCGCATGTATCTAGGATAATTTACGGCGAAATTAGGGGGAGTGGCGGTGGCTTTTTTTTTTTTTTTCCGACTATACATCAGATCGTCACAAGTACATTGCGTAGCCCTAGTGCAATGCAAAAATCCACCCACCCAACCTTCTTTTCGACATGACGTCAATGAATTCAACTTGCATTCGTGAATTTTCTTCTCCTTTTTTACTGTCTACTGATTGTTAGAAAAATAACCAATACATTAAACATGTCTGAGCTCATAGCAACGAATACCAATGTAAAGCCACATCTAAATTTACTATATACAAATACAGGTATTTAAATTCCTCTCTGTAAAAATTCCCTTTGAAATAACATTAAAATTTGTTTCTAATGTTAACAGTTTGAAGTACGTGAAGAAATCAAAGTAAAGAGGCAAAATGGTAATAAAGAATAGAATATAAATAAGAATATAAATACAAAGATAAGTAACACACCAATTTATTTTTTGAATAAATTAATAAGTAAAGTTGTCATACGTTGAGTTTTTTTTTTCTTGTCGGTACAGAAACATCATGTGACTCGAGCTCTATCATGGCAAGAGCGCGAGAAGTGCTATTGTTTGTCTAATATAGTGGTGCCTTTGAGGAAGGTGTAAGTTTTTTGGGCGGACAGCAACTTAAAGGAAATCTTATTTAATATTGAAGATATTTTAGAACAAAGGATTACACCATCACCATTTTTCTTGATAGCTGACAAAGCAATCACATTTTGCAACATGTCTTCCAGTAGAGAGATAGTTTTTTAGCACTCTTTTTTGGCTGAATCTGGCAAGTAGAAGTCGATTTGAATTAAACAAATTTTATAGTTCAAAAGTCCCGTAAACATCAGGGCGTTAGTATTAACTGTTAGTACATATGCTGTATGGCGAACGAAGGCACAGTAACAGTATATTGGTAAAAGACATATTTATATTTTGAATCGAAACTTTCCAAACTTGCCTAGCATTTGTGTTTAGTTTTCGAATACAATCTATATTCGAATACATTGTAGTATAAATCATTAAATGTAGACTCGAGGAAAAAATAAGACGTAACAGAGAAAGGGGTTTGACGGTAGTGATTAACTTGTCACAAAAATCTGAAATCGGCTGTATCTCGAATATCATTCCAAATAATGCTGATCACCTTTTTTGCAATATTTGCAATATTATCAACTTTCGTTGAACTTATCTTCAATCATATAGGTTATCATATTTAGGAGATATTTAAATTTTTATCTGAAATATACCATATTTTCTGGCATATAAAGCGCACAGGTTTGTTAAATCCTTTATGCACCGGACATTTAAATTTACAGTAAAAACTATTTTTTTCCTCAAGCGAGTTCGAGTGATGGATGAGTGCCGAGTACCCAGGGTCCAAATTAACATGACCCCCACACCTCAACATACTAGAGGAATAGGTAACAGACTAAAATACAAGTACCAGGTAATATAAAGGGGAAAAAAAGGTTTAAAAATTCAATTAATTAATTAATTAAAAAAAGAAAAAGAGGGCTAGGAAGGACAACCAGGAGGTAAAATAGGTCATTGCAATTGACTAGGAAAAAGAAAAAGTAGTATTCCATTTAAGGAAGAGCTCTCCGAAAACTTCCAGAGAATTTCTATTTTGGTCATTAAGTTATCAGCATTTTTCATTCTATTTAGTACGGATTTGAATTTATTGATTACTTCGGTAAAATTTGGAACATGAATTTCGTTAGCAATACCATTTAAGGTGTTATTTAACTCAGATGGCTAAGAGCGTTCTGCTGAGAGTATATATAGGAGGGAGTGGCTACCTGAGCGTAGGAGATTTCGGATTGGTCCGAGGGCAGAGTCTTAGTAGGAAGCTCATACTTACCAACCATCTCATTAATAACCGTACAATAGTTAACGCCCCTTAAAAAACGCTCCTATTTTCACACCACTTTATTTTTAGAGTAATTCTCTCCAAATATTACGATTAAATAAGAATAAAATTATTCTAAAAAATGATTGGTGTGAAAAGAAAGGGGGGATACTAAACATTGTTCGTTCAGAATGAGATGGTTGGCAAGTATGGGAGTTTAGGGAAGTCGGATTTAATAATTTTTGTGGCATTTCTATTTTCAGGGTATTTAGAACATCCTCGATAGTTCGTGAGATGGTCTCCTTCACAATTATAACATTTTTTCTCAATGCGATTTTCTTTGCCAATATTACAATCTTTGGTAAGATGCTCACCTAAACATCTTACACATCTTGCCTTCATATGGCAGTTCTTTGCTGAATGAAAGAATAATTGACATTTATAACATTGTTGGGTTTTAGTGGGGTTACGGAAATTTTCAATAGCAATTCTACAATACATAAGCTTTTGGATTTGGAAGATAGATTTACTGTGATCATTATTTGGGAGATGAATTTGGAATAAGCAGAGCCTGATTAAGGGGAAAGAACACATTATTTATCTTACACCGTTATTTTTTAACAAATACTTTCCTCCTATAATAAACAGAAAATTCTCATAAAAAATTATTTCAAAAGAATTCTGGTGTCTAATAACGGTGAGTAAATTGGATTGTTTACACCGTTCATTTTTTATAAAAAAAGAATTTCCTCCTCAAAGCGTGGAATTTTTATGACATGAATTAAAAAATAATTGTAAAAATATTCCGGTGAGAGCGGAGATAATGTGTGCTTCCCCCTTAATCAGGCTCTGGGAATAAGGGTAGTGTTTGTTTAGTTTGAAAACTTACGAAGCGGTTAATTTGAAGGATTTCAAAGTTAAGTTTAGAAAGGGCGTCTTCAATTTCAAGTTCAGCAGTTTCAATTGGGAGTCCACGGATGTCAGCTTTAAGTGGCGCACAAGCCCTATCATTTTTTAGGTAATATTGTACGCTCATTTCGTCAAGTTTAGATGTTATAATGTCATGACCTTCAGGAGAGTCCGGAAATAGTTTAATGAATTTTCCTGCAGGTCCCTCCGTGAAATTGCAATGACCTATGCTTTTTTCAAGATTTTTGAATAACTGATTTTTATTTCCGCATTTCACAGTAATAAACAAAGCCTGATTAAGGGGGAAGCACACATTATTTATACTTACACCGTTATTTTTTAACAAATACTTTCCTCCTATAATAAACAGAAAATTCTCATTAAAAATTATTTCAAAAGAATTCTGGTGTCTAATAACGGTGAGTAAATTGGATTGTTTTACACCGTTCATTTTTTATAAAAAAAAATTTCCTCGTCAAAGCGTGGAATTTCTATGACATGGAGTAAAAAATAATTGTAAAAATATTCCGGTGAGAGCGGAGATAATGTGTGCTTCCCCCTTAATCAGGCTCTGGTAATAAATCTGCCTTTTGGCAGGGAAAGTTTAGGATTTGTTTTTATATTCTTAGAATTTTTAGTAATTTTCGTGGCGACATCTAGTGGCACGGATTGGTCTGAAAGTAACTTTTCATCTAGACTTTCAAATTTGTTTTGAATAGGGATGTTAAATAGAGATTTAAGTTCAATATTTTTAAAATTTGGAGAATCATTTTCTAATTTACGCTTAGGAGCTTTAGTTTGATTGGGAATGTTAATTTCAGGGGGGAGATTGCTAGAGATAGTACGTTATTTGAATCATCTGATACCTGTGGAGTGTCATTCATCGATTCAGTGATTTTATCATCTGTAGTCCAATTAGGAGTCTCGATCTTTCCATAACCTATTCTGAACTCGGAAAATTCGGCGATAACACCTTTTTTCAATGTTTCTTCCACCAGAAAAATCTTAAAATAAATTTATTCTTAAATGTACGGTGTATATTTAAGAAGGAATTTATTTTTAGAGAATACTGGTGGAATAGTCCTTGAAAAAAATCGGGCCGTGGGAACCCAGTTCACATATTTATTACAAATGAATATAGATTATAATTATATTCTCTATAATCAAAATATTTCTATCAATAGTTTATGATTGTACAAATATGAAGAATATTGTGTATATTTATAAGAAACAAATTACTAAAATTTACAAAATAAACGCCCATTGGTGGAGTTACAGATATTCAAATGCCGTGAATCTACGTCAGAGGTCGCGAAAGTATTAATAAATGGAAGATTTTTAGTACCCACCTTTTTTTTCACACCAGTCATTTTTTAAAGTAATATTATATTTATTTAGTCGTACATTGGAAGGTAATTACTCTAAAAATAAAATGGGATGGAAAAAAGGGCGTGTGCTTCCGTTTCATAACTAAGATTTTTGGAAGTATATGCTTATGTACTTTAATCATAGACATGGAGCATGCCTTTTATTTTTTGTTTGCCTTTTCATATATTTTTTATTTCATAGCTTCGTAATCATAAAGTATAATTTTGTGGGTGTTTCATACGAAAAGGAGAAGCTCCTACCGTTTTTTATTACAACATTTTTTTCTAATTGTTGATTATTTTTAACAAATATTAATCCATATCTTAATATCATGATGCAAAGGAACGTATAATTGTTATCTTCTCAATAAATAAGGTTGTAAATTGGTAGGCATAAATATGATCAATGATGAATTAAAATCTAAGGAAAAAAAGCAATATGCAGAGCCTCGCTTTCAAGAAACATGAAATTCAAAGACCAATTGCAAAAATACATTTTAATTACTTCTGAAGTAGATAACCCATATCTTTTAATATAAACTCTTAAATTTACAAGTTTTGTGAAAAACGGAATCGACTGTAGTTAGAAAGTTATTTGCTGTTTTGCCGATTTCTAATTTGGTGATTTTTTGCATTTTTCACATATTTTATCATTTGTACTTCGTCATTAAATCTAAAAATTATAATGATACTGGTTTCTCTTTTAGGGTTCTCAGAAAGAGCAATTTTAATAACACGTTTTTATGTAGTAAATTTACACATGACTAATTATTGATACCTGGTGACATATTTTCAAGAAATCACCCTATGATATTTGTAATATCCAAATCTCTTGTTGTGTGAACCTTGGTTATTTTATAAGATATATTCTATTATTTCTAAACAAGTGCTTTTTTTTGGGGGGGGGGGGGGCAGCGTTTTTAGTAACATCAGAAATAGGGGAATTTCTAAGTTTTGAACATTTTGCAATCTATTTGGAATAATTTAAGAACATTCAAAGACAGGAACGATTAAAAACAAGCTTTCTGTATTGAAATTAACTTTTCTGTCACATCCTAACATGTATTGCAGGAATTCCGAAACATCCTGTATACAATTATAGAGTTTTAATTTAATCAAACATTTCTTTTAAAATATAGATAAGTAACTTATTGATTTTTTTTTTTTCAATAAATTAAAATGATTTTTATATGACATGGCAGCAAAAACATACCTCAGGCAGTAAGTGCTTGAGAAGAAGAAAAAAAATTACACACTACCTGACTCAGAAGAACAGACAGCAAGAAAAGTTCAAAAAGGTTCTTGAAAACTTTATCATCAGGTATTATTCTCTGTCCCAAGACATCCAGTTTCTTTCAATCTCAAAATTCCTCCTTAGATTAAAACACCATTCTTTAATCTTACAAAATCAGGCACTAAGTAGAAAATATCAAATAGGATGTCCAGGAGGGCCAATATCCAAAGCTGAACAATTTTTTCGGAGCTATTACATAGTTGCTATTTTTATGCTTTTTCGCTACCATAAAATTTAATCGAAATTTTTCTTATATTTTTCTCTAACTTGACTGAAACTAAAAATTTTTATTAATTTTTTCCGACACCAAAAAGCATGAAAACTTGGCAGCTTAAGCTGTTACTTTCACTAAAATTTAAGTTTGTTTAAATAAGTATACTCTATAACAAAAAAAGTGACGCATCAAGAAGGAGTAATGCAAACTGGACACAAATTGACATACATACAGGTTTCGATGGAATTCGAACACCAATTCATCATTATCATCGATCCTACGTGCAACTGGTACTTCAGTGACTTCAAATACCCTTAACAGGCTGCTCAGCGGGGTTGAACTCAGTCCCCGGATCTCTCTTCCACTGAGGACCTTCGGAGCATCATAAAAAGGGTCCTACAACCACCTCGGGATTTTACCAATCTAACGCAACAATTGGACAGAATTTGGCACGATACTTCACAGGAGCAAATCTGCCAACTCTACCAATTAATACCAAGCCGAATAACTGCGTACATAAGGGCCAGAAGTGGACCAACGCGTTATTGACTTGTTTACTTTGTGAAGCCCTTTCTCCTGATTAAACTACAATCACTTGGTTTTTTCCATATGTACATCACATCTACCAATTTTTGTCCCATTCGGACCACCCATTTCACCCTATCTACCAATTTTTGTCCCCACTTCTTCTTGGTGCGTCGTCTTTTTTTTTTTTTTTTTTTTTTTTCTGGTTATAGAGTGTATAATATAATAAATCATGTTGAAATGTTTTTTATAAAACAAAAGCCTTTAAAATTTAATTTTTTTTTTTTTTTTTTTTTTTTTACTTACGCTTATTTTTCAAATACATATGATTTTAACTACTAATAATTTATTTATTATAATTTTTATATAAATCTTGTAATGCAAATAATCAAGCAATGTGGTACATAATTACGATAAAAGCTGAAGTTATTTCTCTAATTTTAGAAATCTATTTAAAATATATCATACTGCAAAGTCAAAGAAATCTATATTAATAAAATCAGACTTTTGTCTGTAAATTTGTCGGAATCGAAAAATTTTGCGATATCTTCACGTTTCACACCCCATGAAAGCCGAAAATGACTTCAGAAAATTTTGCCTGTGTGTGTGCGTGTGTGTGTCTGTGTGTGTGTCATCGTGTCCGAATGTCGCTTTTTTTGTCCGGGCATCCCTCGGGAACGGCTGAACGGAATTCAACGACGCTTGGCAGGAATTTTGGTCTTCACCCAACTTAAAATTATATCTATCAACTTTTCAGAAATTCCCCCCCGTTCCCCCCCTAGGGGGTAAAAGACTAAAACACGTTTGTCCGGGCATCACTCGAGAACGGCTGGACGGAATTCAGCGGCGCTTGACAGAAACTTAGGTCTTAACCCAACTTGAAATTATATCTATAGAAATTTTAAAAATTATGATTAGTGTTTAAATTGTGTGTAAAAAACGCCTGCGCATGCGCCATAAATATTTTTTCTCTAAAACGCTTTGAATGGAAAAATAAAATATAAAAATAAATTTTTAAGTTAAAGACTTTTGTATTCGCGTGATTCGGACTACAAATTATGAAAAGATTGAAATGAAGTGTTGTCATCTAAGTTTCATACTTTAGTTAATTTTAAAAAAACTAATTGTCGTATCGAAAAACTGTTTACACTCCAGGATTAAAAAAAATCATCCCTTTCATTTGGTACTGAATTTGTAACGATAGGTCTGATATTTCTAATTTATTTTTCCTTTTTTCCGTTGCCACTTAAATTTCATACTTTAGTTATTTTTTAAAAATCTAATTGTCGCATCGAAAAACTGTTTGCACCCCTGGATTCAGAAAATTTGCCCCTTTCATTTGGTATCAAATTTATAAATATAAGTCTGATATTTCTAATTTATTTTACCCTTTTTCCGTTTTCAACCCAGATTCGGTAGAATGTGTTATATTTATATAACCGCGAGAAAAATACCTACAAAAGTTGGTGATTATTATTATTTTTTTTTTTTTTTTTAATCAGGAATTTGCACGTGGATAAATATTTTCATAGAGATATTTGGCATTAGTTTAATATTTTTATTTAATTAAGCAGTACTTTTCTTTCCTGCATTAAAACAAAATTTTTTGTTATTATGTAACTTAAGAGGTTCTTTTATGTTCTCCCCTTAATTGTAAATTATTACAATTTGGATTTTATTAAGATTTTTTATTTTTATTTTGTAAATATCAGAAAAGAGTTTTTATTTTATTTTATTATTTAATTTTATTTATTTATTTATTTTGTGTATGGAACAGATTTAGTATTGGATCACTTTGGCAAAATTGGAAATTCGGCACCGAAGTAGCTCGGACGTTTCTCGCCAAGATCTTTAATTGCACAATTGAGATAGCCAATTCAGTTCATCCCGAAAATGGCTTAAAATATTTAAAGTCACCAAAGGGTTCCCATACTAAAGCTGTGCTTTTTGTATTTATTTATTTATAATATTTTCTATTAAAGACTTCTGGGGTCACGAAATTTGGTGCGTAAATTGTTTATATGCATCCGGCACTTATTGTAACTGGATTTCACGAAATTCGAAATCCCCCCCCCCACCTTTCTCGGAGTCGGAGGGCAATAAACATGCGTAAAAACGGAACAACTATAGTATTTCTCCTCAGCTGGATTTGGCGATTATGGCTAAATCATAAATCTAAAAATCATAAATCATATAGAATAAATGATAAAATCGTAAGCTAAATTATAAATCATAAATCATAAAATCATAAATCCAAAATAAATAGCATGTAGGCTGCCATATTATATCGCAAAGAATTCAGAACGACATCGTTATCGTTCAAATCGGCGCCAAAGAAAAATCGCCAAATCTAGCTGAGGGGAAATACTATAGTTGTACCGTAAAAACATGTTTTTCCGTTTGAATTCGCTTTGAATTATCTTAGAATGGCGAATTTTAGTGTGTGGATATTGATTAAGTGTACGCATTATGTACATTAGTGAGATTTTGCAAAACTTCAAACTCACCTGCTGAGGAAGGGGAAGTAAGAAGTTGGTGAGTTGCTGCCGAAGGCAGTGGGACCCAGACTTCTCACGTTGCGAGCGAGAAAACCTCTACCAATCACAGCGAGAACTTAGGTTATTTATAAAGATATGGGATTTTGACAACTCATTCAAGTTTAATGTCCAGCGAAGCGGGCAAAGCCTGCTAGTATTTTATATAATTTAATATTTCTAGTATTTAAATAGTAATAGCAATATAAGTTGTTAATAAAACTTTTTTTTTTTAATTTTAAATTGTTAAATATTTTTATTTTGAAAAGAAATCTTTACTGTATTACAATTCTAACATTCATTTATAAAATAGAATTTATTGAAAGCTATTAAAGCTATTATATTTCATAATAGCAGGCTTTGCCCGCTTCGCTGGACATTAAACTTAAATGAGTTGTCAAAATGCCATATCTTTATTAGTAACCTAAGTTCTCGCTGTGATTGGTAGAGGTTTTCTCGCTCCCAATGTGAGGAGTCTGGGTCCCCACTGTCTTCGGCACAACTTACCCACTTCTTACTTCCCCACCCTCAGCGGGTGAGTTCGAAGTTTTGCAAAATCCCACTAATGTACATAATGCGTACACTTAATCAATATCCACACACCAAAATTCGCCATTCTAAAATAATTCAAAGCGAATTCAAACGGAAAACATGTTTTTACACATGTTTATTGCCCTCCGACTCCGAGAAGGGGTGGGGGGGGGGGATTTCGAAATTCGTGAAATGCAGTTACAATAAGTGCCGGGTGCATACAAACAATTTACGCACCAAATTTCGTGACCACAGAAGTCTTTAATAGGCAATATTATAAATAAAAAAATAAAAATTATACAGACACGACATTATTTCATTATATAAAACATGAAAATCTGACATTGACAGATTTTAATTTAGCGCCAGAGGCCTACTGCTAAACTTGTTAATATCGACAAATTCTTCTTTAGTTAATTCGTGACGATCTAAATTCCATGATAAAGTTTTCATTAAATCAAACCAATGTGTTTCAGCTGCAGATACTGTAACAAATAACGTTGGAAGTCCAAACTGTCTTATAGCCGCAAAACAACGTTTTTTCTCTTTTTCCCAATGAGGGGGAGGTGTGCCTTGGGGGGGACTCATGTCAAAGTTGTGCCTTGGGGGGGACTCATGTCAAAGTTCGGCCTTGGGGGGGACTCATGTCAAAGTTCGGCCTGGGGGGGGGACTCATGTCAAAGTTGGGCCTTGGGGGGACTCATGTCAAAGTTGTACCTTGCGGGGGACTCATGTCAAAGTTGGGCTTGGGGGGGGGGACTCATGTCAAAGTTGGGCCTTGGGGGGACTTCATTCAATAAATCCCCATTCAATAAACCGACTGAAATAGGCCTATAGCACTAATTAAGAGTGACCTATAAAAATTCGACAACTGTACCGACTGAAATGGGCCTCTAGCACTAACGAAAGCACAGCTTAAGTATCGGAACCCTTTGGTGGCTTTAAATATTATAAGCCATTTTTGCGATGAACTGTATTGGCTATCTCAATTGTGCAATTAAAGATCTTGGCGAGAAACGTCCGAGCTACTTCGGTGCCGAATTTCAAATTTTGCCAAAGGGATCCAATACTAAAGCTGTTCCATATCGAATCTGAGTTGAAAACGGAAAAAGGGTAAAATAAATTAGAAATATCAGAACTATATTTATAAATTTGATACCAAATGAAAGGGGTGATTTTTCTGAATCCAGGGGTGCAAACAGTTTTTCGATGCGACAATTAGATTTTTAAAAAATAACTAAAGTGAGAAATTTAAGTGGCAACGGAAAAACGGAAAAAGGGAAAATAAATTAGAAATATCAGACCTATCGTTACAAATTCAGTACCAAATGAAAGAGGTGATTTTTCTGAATCCTGGGGTGTAAACAGTTTTTCGATACCACAATTAGATGTTTTAAAATTAACTAAAGTATGAAACTCAGATGGCAAAACTTCATTTCAATCTTTTCATAATTTGTAGTGAAAATCACGCGAATACAAAAGTCTTTAACTTAAAAATTTATTTTAATATTTTATTTTTTCATTCAAAGCATTTTAGAGAAAAAATATTTATGGCGCATGCGCAGGCGTTTTTTACACACAATTTAAACATTAATCATAATTTTTAAAATTTCTATAGATATAATTTCAAGTTGGGTGAAGACCTAAGTTTCTGCCAAGCGCCGTTGAATTCCGTCCAGCCGTTCTCGAGTGATGCCCGGACAAACGTGTTTTAGTCTTTTACCCCCTAGGGGGGGGGGGGAACGAGGGGGGAATTTCTGAAAAGTTGATAGATATAATTTTAAGTTGGGTGAAGACCTAAATTCCTGCCACGGGTCGTTGAATTCCGTCCAGCCGTTCTCAAGTGATGCCCGGACAAAAAAAGCGACATTCGGACACGATGACACACACACAGACACACACACACACACACACACAGGCAAAATTTTCTGAAGTCATTTTCGGCTTTCATGGGGTGTAAAACGTGAAGATATCGCAAAATTTTTCGATTCCGACAAATTTACAGACAAAACTCTGATTTTATTAATATAGATTTAATTTTATTTATTTATTTATTTTGTGTATGGAACAGATTTAGTATTGGATCACTTTGGCAAAATTGGAAATTCGGCACCGAAGTAGCTCGGACGTTTCTCGCCAAGATCTTTAATTGCACAATTGAGATAGCCAATTCAGTTCATCGCGAAAATGGCTTAAAATATTTGAAGTCACCAAAGGGTTCCCATACTAAAGCTGTGCTTTTTGTATTTATTTATTTATAATATATTCTATTAAAGACTTCTGGGGTCACGAAATTTGGTGCGTAAATTGTTTATATGCATCCGGCACTTATTGTAACTGGATTTCACGAAATTCGAAATCCCCCCCCCCACCTTTCTCGGAGTCGGAGGGCAATAAACATGCGTAAAAACGGAACAACTATAGTATTTCTCCTCAGCTGGATTTGGCGATTATGGCTAAATCATAAATCTAAAAATCATAAATCATATAGAATAAATGATAAAATCGTAAGCTAAATTATAAATCATAAATCATAAAATCATAAATCCAAAATAAATAGCATGTAGGCTGCCATATTATATCGCAAAGAATTCAGAACGACATCGTTATCGTTCAAATCGGCGCCAAAGAAAAATCGCCAAATCTAGCTGAGGGGAAATACTATAGTTGTACCGTAAAAACATGTTTTTCCGTTTGAATTCACTTTGAATTATCTTAGAATGGCGAATTTTAGTGTGTGGATATTGATTAAGTGTACGCATTATGTACATTAGTGAGATTTTGCAAAACTTCGAACTCACCTGCTGAGGAAGGGGAAGTAAGAAGTTGGTGAGTTGCTGCCGAAGGCAGTGGGACCCAGACTCCTCACGTTGCGAGCGAGAAAACCTCTACCAATCACAGCGAGAACTTAGGTTATTTATAAAGATATGGGATTTTGACAACTCATTCAAGTTTAATGTCCAGCGAAGCGGGCAAAGCCTGCTAGTAGATATATATGAGCTATAAAGATATTGTTATTGGATTTATTTAAATTTAAAATATCAAAATATAAAAAATTTGAAAATTTATTAAAATTGGTTTTAGTAACAATCAAATCATCCATGAAATGGAAAACAGAAAATTTCTATTCGAAGAAAAAAATATGCTGGCAGCATTACAGAAAGAACAGTTAGTTCCCATACCTGTACTCAGAGCTTGATTACTACCTGTTGGGGCGTAAGGCCCAGGACGATTTTGGTGCCCCCCCACCCCCACCCCCACTCTTGAACAAATTAAAAGTTTATTTATTTATTTATTTATTTATTTTATCTAATTTGTGCACAAAGTTTGACTGCTGGTAAAAAAGTTAAAGCATCACCTTCATAAGAAATTAGTTTTAACTTCTTTTGCAACGAGACCTCAAATAATAATTATTATTATTGGTGCAGGGGTAATCTTTCTTCTGTGACTGTTGGAATCCACTTGCATAGAAACGTAATTTTTTACAAGGTATTCTTTATAATACTGTTTTCTTTTTTAATCCAAATCTACACCATGCATACCATACGAAGTCAGCGGGTATGTAAATATGAATACATGACCAAATACTACTGAAAATGTGAAGATATTTTCCATTAGTATGATACAAAGTTTTTTAATTTGTATTATGTAACTGTAAGTCTGCAAGTGAAAATTTATATCGATTTCTTGGTCCGCTGTAAAATGTTATATCATTCGACCTATCTCCACGAAAACTGGTATATTTCATAATCTAGCTAATGTTGTATTTTTTAATTTAATCGGATAATTGGTTAAAAGATATAAAAAAATCCCTACTTTCAACTAAAGATTATTACCGTTAGCTAACTTTCGGTTAATTTTTTTAAGGAAATCTTTTCCAAAAATAGCATTTTTTAAATTTAAAAATTATTTTGGTGCCTCTAGATAGAGATGCCCTAGGCCGAGGCCTTGTCGGCCTGTGCGATAATCAGGCCCTGCCTGTACTATGTGACTGTTTAATAATTAAATCTTTAAATATAATATGAAGAATACTCTGATTTTTCTGATATGACTGAATGATACACGTAAACATAAGTTAAACATAAAAAATCTTAGGGATGTTCAAAGAAGCCCTATAATTTATTAATTCTAGATAGATTTTATGAAGATTAAATGCTTCAAAAGAACCACTTCTTGGAATCGAAGAAAAATATAGATGAACAGGTCTCATCAATCTTTTCTACTTATTTAAAACGACAATAACTATAATTTCCTTTCGATTAAAATATAGTTAAATCAGTCATAGAAAGATTAGGGTAAGGTTGCAAGAGTTTCCGACTCAACATGGAATTCTAACGTAAGTAATTTTTATCAATATTTTTAAACTTATCTATTTTAGATATTTATTATACAAATTGTTGATAAAAAATACTGGTGTAAGAATTCCGTCTTGATGCGGAAACTCTTGCACCCTTGCAAAAATGCCAACATTTAATTTTATACCGGCACATTTTTGGCCCCGCCACTATTTCATACCTCTTTTATTTTCAGAGTGATATTTTCTTATTTTAAAGCAGTTTTGTATTCGAAAATATTATCTATAAATAAAGTGGTGCGAATTAAAGGCGGGGCTTAAAATGCTTCTGATTATATATTAACATTTACACGACAGCATGTTTTTGTCTTTTTCATTTTAAGGTCCGCCTGTGGGCGTTTTTCTTCCAAGTTATGATATTTCAGAACAAAATTTTCTATATTCAAATTCATATTACAATTAGATTTACATTAGAATAATATTCTTTCTAATCAAAGCATTTATATCCACAGTATATTGGTTGTACAAAAATGAATATTGTGTATATTTTTAAGAAATAAATTACATACAAATTTCAAGAGAAACACACACAGGCGGAGTTACAGATTTTTAAATGACATGAATCTACCTCAGCGGAAGCGAAAGTTTTAAAATGTTATCATCTACGCTTTTGTTAGTGGAATAGGATGGATGATTTTGATGAATTTTCATTCAGGAAATAACACTGTCAATTCTGTCGCATGAGATGCTTTATCATGATGAAGCATGAGTCCTCTTACATGCACTTCTTGAAAACTTTCTTTCTGAAGACACTTAGTATTGTACCAGTTAGCTGTAACTGTTGTTCAATTTGATGCCTTTGACTAGTTTTGTATTTCTGAAGGCAACGATATAGCAGACTTTCCCTGCTCGTCTTCTTTTTACTGTTAAAAGTTTGGGGTAATCTTCTGACCAAAATTTTACTTTCTTGATGATTAGGGAGGGGCGTTAAGAAACAGTATGTACATTTCATTACAAATTGTAATAAAGCGGTGACTACCATCATTAGGGTCAAAAGTGTTCCGTCTTTTAAAGGTACCATCTAACTCTTCCACTGGTATTATTAACAATAACCTCTATCCTGATTAATCAAAATATTATTGTTCAAAATACACTGAATTTTTCTAAAAGAAACTAGTGGTACCGAAGACTCTGCACACTCTCACCCCTGACCTCTTTAAATAACTTTAATTTTTCACAACAGATTTTGACAAGCTCAGCTTTTTGGTGTTCTGGTGAATTATGGGTAACCCGTCAAAAAGCAAATTTTTCCTTGTGCATTTGCTTTCATGAATAATGTTATGTATAGTAGCTGATCCAATCTTATGCTCCTTCTGTATTGTTCAGTAATTCCAGAGATTATTACCAATTAAAATGTTTCGTATGACAGACACATTTTCTGGTACCAAAGGTCTTCCTGTGTGCTCTTCATCCATGAGAGAACTTCGATATCTACGAAAGTCTTTAAACAAACTGAATAGCGTAACACGAAATGGAGCTTCGTTTTGGTATATTGATTGTAGATGTTGAAAGTATTCTTCTTCATTACCCATTTTAAAATCATAGAAAATCATAGCGCAATAAAACTCTCAATTTAACTCTAATTTCCTTTTTCTTTTCTTTTCTTTTCTTTTTTTTTTTTTTTTTTTTTCTTCTTCATAATTTATTCTGCGACACATAATTCTCCCAAATTATCGTCTGCACTTGGCAAACCTAATAGAGTCTAAGTTTTGAAATTTAACCAATAATATTTTTTGAACTTATCGTCTACCTCTATCTCAAAAATTTAAGAGTTACCCTAGAGTTATTTATTATACGAAAAGAAATGACATCATCTAAAAAAGAAATTCCAAGTGATGCACAATCCCTTTTCAATATATATATATATATATTATATGTGATACCAATATTAAATTCTTCAAGCCAAACTTTTCTTTGAATCGAAGAAAAAAATGAATTTACAGGCTTCACTAATTTTATCTTCAGAATTAAAACGAAAACCCCTTTAAATTTCTTTAGGCTACAAAATAACCAATTCTTACATCAGAATTTTCAAAAAATAATCTATATGTTATTTATTCTTTGATTGCTGTACAGATAACTGCATAAAATGTTCAGAGGAACATAAATCAAGAGAATGTCCTTTGGGGATTAAAAAGGTTGAACACCCGAAATGATGCAATAGCGGTGGAAACCATTTAGCCCTGTATCGCGGTTGCACCATTTTCCCCGAAAACAGACGAAAAACTCTCATTACTAGACCTGCCAATCCCGAAATCAGCTATGCAATATTAGCTACTCCCCCAGAAAAATCCGAATTTAGCAGCTCTCAGATTCCTCAAACTTCTACTCTTACTGAATTAAACAGTACTATCAAAGATATTACCACTGAATTAAATATCCCAAATTTATCTTATCCTGTAATTAAACTAAAAAATACCCTTAATATTATTAAAAAGAGCGATGATCAAGCCACTAAGGTGTTGAGTTTTATGTAAGCCCTTGGAGAACTTTCTCCTTAAGTTTGTTTGAAAAAAAAAAAAAAAATCTAGGTAATTAATTTTTTTTCCTTCCCTCGCTGGCTAACTTAATCAGCTTTCTTTTGAATTCTGTTCCGTTAGATACTCTATTCTTATGTATTGGAGGGTGCGTGACTCAGTCACAGGTACCTCTAACTCAACTGCATCTGAAGATGTACGGATA
The DNA here is from genome assembly GCA_963930645.1 of Salticus scenicus. Classification (NCBI taxonomy): domain Eukaryota; kingdom Metazoa; phylum Arthropoda; class Arachnida; order Araneae; family Salticidae; genus Salticus; species Salticus scenicus. Next base: position 162,470,083 of record OZ005658.1, read on the forward strand.
CTTATATCTTATATCGACATTTTAATTAATTTTCCGTGGTAGAATTAGTACTCAACTTCTTTTACAATAGCACTTTTTTTTTTTTTTTTTTTTTTTTTGCGTACGCGTTCCAGATGTAATTAAAAAAAAAAAAAAAAAAAAAAAAAAATTAAATAAATAAAACTGGTGCGAAAAGAAGGGCCAATTTTAACAATACTACGGAAAGTTAGTTAGGATGCTGGCAACTATGCAGATATCATATAAATTACTGATAAAACATACTGGTGTAAGAGTCACAACTTGATGGGAAAATTCTTGTATCCTTGTTAGAGGAATAGGGTGGATGACGGTAATGTGCTTTTATTACACTGTCAAGTTTGCTGAATGAGAATATATTTTATCAAGATGAAGCATGAGTCCTTTTTCATGCACTTTTTGAAGATTTCCTGGAAGATACTCAGGGGTGTACCACTTATCAGTAACTGCCGTCTAAATTTATTCCTTTGACCAGTCATGCATTTCTAAAGAAAACGATATACCTAACTTTCTCCATTGCTAGTTGTCTTTTCACTGTTCTTGGTTTCGAATAATCTTCGGATTCGAATTATATTTTTTGACGTTTAGGGACGTAAGGTCATACCATTTTGTTATTTATATATATACATATATTACTTACTTTACCGTAGTTATGCATTAGGGAACATAACTCTGCAAAAAAGTTATGTGAAATAAATGCGTGGTTGACTGTGCTCCTTAATTAATTTAAAATATTGGTAATTAGGGTTGGTAAAAAAACACTTTCTCTCAACTGTAGTTTACTCCAATACGCAATTACCATTAAATAGAGGAAAATTGGTCTCCAAAAAATGTAGTACATATAAGAAAAAGTCGAGTATTAATAATGCTGCTGGTTAAACTAAAAATTTGTCAGGTCGGCTTTTACAGAGGTGCCAAATTATTACAGATTGTCCGTAATCTTAATACCGGAAATTTTTTAATGTATTCTTTTGTAATAATTTATCTGTAATTTAATTGAGCAAGTAATACTTTTCCTTTATTGTGGTATGAAATTGATTTTTCGTTAGTAGACACTTGGCACCTTTGCTTTTATAAAAAGTCCAATAAATACTTTAATTTATATGCTTGAATTAAATATTTTTACTTTTATTTTGCTTATTTATTTACTTTACAAAAACACTGAAGTTTTACATTATATCATTTGTCAACACTATTTGAAGTGCTACAAAGAAATTTAAATTTAACAATATTTTTATGAAATTTTGGCAGCATAAATTAAAAAAAAAAAAAAAAAAAAAAACTCTTTTTTTTTTTCGAGACCTTAAAACTGTGACGGAATTTCCCGGAAGTTAAAATCCGCCGAATGAAGCCATAATAAGCAGGACTGTAACTCGTTAGCAAACTGCAATTTGTAATGATGGCGAACACTTAGAATAGGATTTATATGCCTGTAAACATTTGCATGCAGATAAATATATATATATATATATATATTTTATTGAAATTTCTGATTTGTTCACATACATCGCCCTCTATGACAAACTTTTTTTCTTTACGAAAAGAAATCCTTTATGAGAATAAATCTTTCGCAAATCGCGTTCAAATCTACCAATTCCTTCAATAGTTATAAATTTTTAAAATGTCTACAGACTTATGGGATATCCGGTATATATATATATATAGACATATTTAACAATATATGTCTATATATAGAGAGAGAGACATATTTAACAATGTATGTATAATCCATTCATTTTCATTCTTAACTGAAATATTCTTTTCCTAATTATGAAAAAAAAAAAAAAATGTTTAGATTGCTTGTCTTGAAATCATTGTTAAATACTTAATACTTAATAATTTGCCGTTTTATGCAAAAGACATTTTTTTTTAAAAAAGAAATCACAAAAGTGTGAATACCTTTTAGATTTTTGGCAAGCACACAAATATTGTTATCAACTTCAGAAGTACTTCATTCATAAGACCAAATGATAAATTTTTTTATTGCTGTATAAGAAGGCAAATATTATTCAGATAGCTATCTCAAGAGATAGTTGCCATGGGGATAACATAATTTGTATTCAGGCATCAGGATCTGCATCATTCTGCATATTATTTTCGAAAAGAAATGTTGAAAATTTGACTGAAAAAAGTTCCTTGATTTGTAAATATATATATAAAGTACTTTGTAAGATATCAAAGCTTAATTTATTTTCATTCATTTCTCTTTTCAGCACATGTTACACTGCATATACAAGAAAAAAATTATTTAAAAATAATACTGGTGGAAACATGCTTATAAGAAATGGTGACCGTAGAACAAAACTTTAGTTTACCCATGTATGAACGAGAAATTGTTTCTAGGTCAAATTTCCGAAGATTTGTTTTTGTTATACTATTTACATGTTTTGAGAACCCCTGAATGTTTCTTTTAACGGCTGGTCTAAGTGTCATTGTCTCCGCCCATTTTTAGGGTTCTTTGAGAAATGAATATTTTGAGATTTTTTTTTTTTCAGCTATTACTTTTATAGAGAAATTTTTATGGTATTTACACAATAATGTTTCGTGATTAAACATAATGCACATTTTTTTTTTATGGTGATAGTAAAAAAGCCGAAAATTTCTCATCCACAAAAGCACCCTGAAAAAGGTGGACAGTGATGTGGCCTCTGTTGGTCTTTCTCCATTCCTCTCTCTCTCTGTGTGTGTGTGAGTTAGTTATTACCATAACCAGGGTTGCCAGGAGGCGACTATGATTTTATTATATTTTGTACATCAGTATCATAGCATAGCCTCCTATACTAGATGCCTTCCGCGTGGCTCGAAAACTTGGCGGTAGACAGCGCCACCTGGTACATATTGCGCGACTTTTTTTATTTAACATTCACAAAATTTTTTTAAGTGGGTTTGATACAGATAAAGTGCGAATAGAATCGAAGAAACGTCGATTATATATATTATATACTACTTCTTAAAATTATTGGTGACAATTAAATAAAAAAGCCACGCAATCTGTATTAGGTGGCACTGTCTACCGCTTGAATTGTTGCCAAGTTTCCGAGCTACGCTGAAGGCATCTAGTTTAGGAGTCTATAATCATAGTTGCCAACATAGCACTTTTCAATACCAGAAAAATTTAATAGAAATATTTATTATTTTTAATCAGTGAACAGTAACGGTTTTCACTGATAAATTAAAATTTAAAATTAAATTAAATTAAATTAAATTAAAATTATTAAAATTATTAAAATTTTCCGGTAGGCAAAAGGTTCTAAGTTGGCAACTATAATCAATATTTTTGAAATAAAATAGTTTATTTATAATAAAACCAAAAATTTTTTTAATTAAAGTAATAAACTAATGCTTTGTACAATTATTGATGGTTAACTAATAAAATTTTATTATGTCCTTGGCAATCCTGGCTTAACTCAAGAACAAATATTATCAACAAGTCTTAGTTCAATATTCTAAACCTGTATTATATGAAAATATGTTCGTGTACATTATGTCAATATGTAATATTTAGGGTACGCGCAGTTAACCCCTTTAGACTGCATTAAATACCGTAAAATCCCGAAAGTAACACCCCCCCCCCCTTTTGAAAAGCAAAACAGATAAATTTCAGGTGTGTGGGGGGGGGGTTATAATCAAGATTCTTTAAAAAAATGAAGAAAAGGGAGGGGAGGTTATATTCGATGGAGAAGATTTAATTATAACTATGCTTAATGTATAGTATATATTAAACTTAGTTATGTGATACTTTAAAAATATAGTTGTTAGGTATTATTTATAAGCAAGGGGTCTGTCCACTTTTGACAACAGAATGAAACTTTTATAAAAATATCACTTTTTATAAAAAAGCTACTGTAAACTTTCATCCCCTCTTCTTTAATCTTATAAGTATTTGTAAATAAAAACCACTTTATCCGAAATCTCTTGAAATGACTGATATAGTTGAACGTCTTTAACGTGAACACGCTTAATGTGAATTACTTTTAACTTGAACTGTTTCCACAATCCCCATCAAAAGGAAGATTAGTTTCTGAGTTACTGATAGCATGAACTACTGATAACATAAACTCATTTTTTATCCCCCTTCACGTTAACGAGGTTCGACTGTATTTATATTCATAAATTTCTTACGTTACTGTATTTATTTAATGTAGATATCTTTGTCGCTTATTCAAAGTAGCTCGGAAGCAAATATACTCAAATTTAATAATCCCATGTGTTTATTATTCGGTAAATTACCATGCTCGAAAATTGGCATCAACTATCTGGAATCCCAATATCCCAAATATACACTGGTGTTCAAAATTTAAGCAGCAACCTGTTTTCTCATTTTCTTCTTTTGCGCATAATTTTTAAACAAATAAACATACGAACATAAAATTTAGATGGCATGTTCTTTATCATACCATTAATCGAATTTTATATAATTTTAGCATGAGTAATAATTTTTAAACTAAATTCTTCTTCTTTTTTTTTTTTTTTCTTTTTCCAAAATATGCTTTGGAAAAGAAAAAAAAATTCAACAATTTTTAGAAAAGAAAATTTAATAAATAGTGTTGTTAAGGATGCATTACAGACAGACGCACATGCCTTGAAATGTTACTCGAAATCTTTATTTTTCTTTATGTATTAACTTTTCTTTTACTTTTATAATAGACTTTTTTTTTAAATATATGATTAATAATTTGTAAACTGTGAGCAACACCAGATTAGTATTATAATGAACATTTTATCCAATTTTCATGTTTGTATGAATATTTTTTGAAAAGTTATTCAAATGCGAAAAAAAGAAGAAACAGAAAAGTAAATACAGGTAAAAAGATCCAGTTTTAATCTAATACGTGGATGCATGTTCATCTTCACCTATCTGCAATGCATCCTTATGACCATTTTTCATTAAATTTTCTTTTCTAAAATTGTTGAAATTTTTCATTTTAAAATTCAGTTAATGATATGTTAACGGACATGCGATTCAAATTTTATGTTCATCTATATATTAATAGGCAAGCACAAAATTTGTAGTCTCTTTTTACCATATTAATTATGGGAGTAGAGGGTTGAAAATGGTATCATTCGAAAGGTATAGTTAGCCGGAAGGTGCGAATACAAATATTATTTTCTTACGATGTCAAGAAGGTATTTAAATATACATTTATTTTTTATGCAATTTTCCGCATTTTTTCCTTTTATATACGTATTCCTTTACATTAAAAAATACCTAAAAGTAGAAAGTTGTTAAATCTGGCAATTTCATAAAGCTCAAATAAAACCATAGGTAATTTGTATAATGTAGCATCACTATACGCAAGCGAAGTGATGACGTCACTGTCTGTCCATGGAGCCATGAAAAAGATTTTCTATGTTAATCGTCCATTGGATTTTTTGTAAAAAATTATTAAAAAATAACGGAAATTATCTTCCGATTTTAATTCCGATATTTCGGTATAGTTATATATAAGTTACTGTCTACATGTGTTTGATTGAGTTATTTTTTCTGTAAAATTGATAAAATTTAATTTAAAATCACAAAACTCCAGAAAAAAAAATGGCAAACTTCCAATTTCGAATGTAAACATTAACATTTCATTTCAAAGGGTGATATTTAAACAATAAATATTCAACTAACATACTAAATAAAAGGAAAATGGATTTGTTACTAACTGCTGCATGTATAAGTAGACGATACGGAAAAAATTCCGATTTCCGCTTTTTGCTGAATTTACATGTTTTGAGCTTTCTTTACGTTTCAATTAACTGAAATTGGCTACTTATTTTTTAAAAAAGTGTCTTTGTTGCTAGCTGTTGTGGGTAGAAGAAGCAAGTAGAAGATACATAAAAACTTTTGATTTCCGGTTTTCGAGGAATTTACACGTTTTGAGGTTTCCTTGTATTTTAATTAAGTGAAATTGACTACTTATTTTTATTTTTTAAAAAGTGGATTTATTATTCTTTCCTCTGCATATATAAGTAGAAAATATAAGATTCAGAAAAGTTTTAGATTTTCGGTTTTCGATAAAGTTACACGTTTTGAAATTTCCCGAACTCAATTCGACCATTTTTGAAAAATATCTTTTTTTTTTTTTGTTCAAACACTGTATTTTATGAACCAATCGAATTAATTTAACAGAAATTGATACTTGGTTGGGCCTTGGTTTGACATGGTACCTATTAGCTTATGGGCTGTATCACACAACAAGGGGTTTTCACGTTGCGATTTTCTCATTTCAGGAAAGGCTAACATCTACAGAGAGAAATAGTTATATTAAGTAAACCTCTGCTGATTCAGTTAGAGTGAATATCGGCAAACAATTGCCGCAGCTGTGTTGCAATTGCATTCCGTTTAGGACAAGGCAATAACTTTGCTTTGCCTCGCTTTGCAAAAAAAAAAATGGTCGAGTTTCGACCACTGGGCGATACTAGTAAGATTTAATCAGTTATATTATTTTCCAGAAAGTAAGTTATCGTATTTTCTAGAAAGTAAGCTGCTAATTCTCCAAAAAAGCTAAAAATGATTACTAAAAATGGATTTTTGTGAGCAACATTTTTTAATAAGCGCCCCATTGGTATTTTTATTATTACAAATTTTCGCTACACTATGTCAAATGATAATCGCTGCACTTATTCAAAAGATAGTGTGAATAATATCCACATAATCAAAAAAATTTTATTTGAGTAAAAAAGGAAAATAAAGGTAATACTAAAACTAATGTGTTGTGGCCATCACAAGTTTTTCTTCTATATGACTCTGTAAAACAGCCCGAACTGCTGGTTTACATAAAGGATATTTAAGTCTAAATACTCTCAATAAATACATTATATATGTAGATTGGTGCAACTTTAACCAACATATTCTGAGATGTAGCCATACAGAAAATCGTAGAATGTGAGCAATAACAGCGCTACCTATTGGATGATATTCACACAAATCAAACAACTCTATTTTTCATAATGGCTATCATACACATTAATTTTGGTGCATTTATACAATAGAGAAATTGAACTATAGCTTTTCTAAACACGGGATAAAATACAAAATAGCAGCGTCCATTATAGAGGTAGATCGATATACTCCCAGATTGTATCACAGCATAATGTTTCAAAACGATTCTCTCACATGTCACGTTTTGTGCCATTTCAAACTAGAAAAAAATCTGAGATACCTTTTCCGTAAGTGGGAGACATCGCAAATACGAGGCACATGCTGGACGATTTGCACCAAAAGTTGAAAGACATCAATCCATGCCAATCTGTAAATTAATATATATATATAAACTATGTGCATTAATTTTTGAAATAGAAATAGAAATACAATTTTTATATTGGTAGAGCCTTGACTTTGTAAGTCAAAGATCCGGAGTTCGACTCCCGGTCCAGGCATTATTTTCACTCAGTCGGTAAAATAAAATTTCAAGAAATAGAAATGCCAGAAAATTTTCGGTGGCACACGCAAACGGATAATTTATAAAAGCACAGTCGTCAACATTTTAATTTATTCCAAAGCATTTTTAGCCTCACCTTTATTTCGCACCACTTTATTTACAGAATAATTTACAAGAAAAAATTACTATGAAAATAAAAGTGGTCTGAAATAAGGCGAGGGCTAAAAATAATTCGAATAAATTAAAATGTCAGCAACTCTGTGAAAGTAATCAAATTGAGCTAAAAACATTAAAAAAAAAAAAAAAAAAAAAAAAAAAAAGGGAAATGTTTACCAATCTGCTATTATTTTCTGTGAATATAGAAGAATGAAATGGAAATTGATTAATACTTTCGCGACCGCTGACGTGAATTCACGTCATTTAAAATCTGTAACTCCGCCAGTGGGCGTTTCTGTATGTTATATAAGTTACATTATTTCTTAAAAATATACCCAATATTCAAATTTGTGCAATCAATGCACTTTAGATACAAATACTTTGATTAGAAAAAGTGTAACTGTACTGTATATTCATTTATATTATAAATATGAATAGAGAAAACATTAATTTTAAGTAATGTAGTACAAAACCACAACGCCGATAGGCGGATATTACTGTCAAAAACGCAAAAACATGCGGTCACGAAAGAGTTAAAACGAAATATTTTACGATGACACGAAAATTTATTTCCCTTTCTCAATATACTATTTATTTATATATTTTATTATTATTATTATTTTATCCTTTTATTTTGCACTTTACCTACCCAAATCTCTAACACCATGCGTAAGTTCTTCAAGAATACAATGCTATCATTTTTTAATGCAAATTAGGATGTTGTCACTGAAAAATGATTAAAAAAAAACGTTCCCACCCCTTCCTAAAAAACGGTGGGTATCGGGCAAAATGGGCGTCATATACGGATTCAGGAGGTCATTTTACATAAGAATATGCTGGAATGGAGTCAGAGGGAATTTTCATGCCGAGCAGTGATATTAGTCTTTAAATAAAAGAAACTGTCTTAAGAAATAATTGTGTAAAGAAAATTCCGAAGCATTGGCAGCTGTGTTATGAAAAAGAAATAACGTGGAGACAATCACATATAAGTGCAACCAGTAGCAGTTCATGGGTTCTTAAACGGAAGATTTACCACACTTAAACTGGATAATACAGGACCCATTTAGAACAAACCTTATAGGTTCATGCATTTATATTTTCTTAAGATGGGAAAAGCAATTTAAAAAAAAAGAAAAAGAAGAGAAAATTATATATATATATATATATATATATACAGGTTAATTCCGAGGTCATTGAATATATTTGGAGGAGAGGTAGGAAACATCCCAAGGATACAGAAATAAATGAGTAGGTGCTTATGTCCCCAAACGTCATTTTAACTTTTTAAGAAACGGGTGATTTTGCGTAGATTTGGGCGTGGCTCCTCGAATGTTACGTTATTATTTAAAGAGTTTTTACATGTTAATGCTTACATAAATAAATAAATTCTGTTTATATCGATGTATTTTATCGCAGTGATTGCAATAATAAAAACATTGTGTATGATTTTGCGAAAAAATGAAGCATGCAATATATTAAAATTTACACAGTTGACGGATTTAGTTGTACACAGTTGCCCAAAACAACAAGTTTTATAGGGTTAAAATAACGTTTGGGTACGTGGTTTCCTGTACATTTCCGAAACCTTGTGATATCCAATACCTCCTCTCCAAGTATGTCTTGAGATCTCGGAATTACCCTGAATATATACAGGATGTATCAGAAATTTTGTCACTTAAATTAAGAAATGACAGAAGAAATTTTATTGAACCCAAAACACATATTTCTAATCATATTTCTAACCGTTAGCAAATTAACTGCAGATAGAATAAAAATATCCAAATCTTCAAAAATTCCCCTATCTTTGTAAGTTTATAGAAACCGTACTTAGAAAGAAAGCACTTATTTGAAAAAAAAACAGAAAAAAAACATATAAGATGCCACCAGTTTCATTAGATATTCTAAGTAAATTCGATCACTTTCCCCAAAATCTTACCCATCATAGCAGCCTTAACAATATCGGTTATCTAGTTTAGAAATAATTTCTAGTTCTGAAGTAAATCTTTATCATTGAATATCAGGTTTCTCGAGAGAGATGCCCCGTCAATTGTCTCTCCCCTCCTTAATATTTAATTTACTTTTGACCATATGTACATGCATCAACTTATATCTTATTTATTACATACTAGTCGCCTTCGGCGACCAATTGGTTTGCGATCCTTGAGAAATCCGACATTACGAAACTCTCGTTCGGTGGAGCTTGCGGCGCCTTTTTCTCGTTTCAGGTCCTACAACAGCTTATTGACATACAGTGAAAATAGCTTTATTGAAAAATTTAATCGCAGTAAATTCCCGCTCAGTAGCGCCTATGGCGCCCAATTCCCGTTTCAATATCTGAAACAGCCTGTTCACTCACCGTGTTATGATATTTCAAAATTCTGACTTTAGCAAAGTCCAGCTCGGTGGCGCCTGAGGCGCCTGAGGCGCCTTATTCCTGTTTTAGAACTTACAACAGCTTGCTCGCTCATAACGCAAATACCTTTGAAAGTTTTAACTGTAGCAAATTTTGCTCTGTTGCGACTAAGGCGCAGCTTTACGTTTCATGATTTGAAACAGCCTGTTCGCTTATCATGTAAAGGACCTTTGAAAATTCTGATAGTGGCAAATCTGCAACTTTGTGGGGCCTACGGTCTCCCAATCTTCTCCATATAAGTAATTTACTGATAATCAGAATTGAAATATTGAAATATTAAAATGTCAAAGCTCCCTTTTTCAACATATATTTTCAATATGTACTATTCAATTTCAATTTAAATGACTTTTAAAATAAACAGGGTTGAACATTAAAAGAATCATGAGTATGTGACATTTAATTAAAAATATATTGTAGTTCTAGTGTTAATTGTGATTAGCGTCTCTCTATTGGATATATTTAATGTAGGTTATTCGATAATATAAAAGTACTTTAAAATATCTTTCGAATGATGTAATTAAAAATAATTTAATCATAATTTGAACTTGAAATATTGAATTTTTTAAATATTACAGCGCCATCTGGCGGTAGAAATTTCTGTAATCTACTGTTCTATTTCAAATCAACAAAGCTTTCAAATAATGTATTACTTATGAAATTATTTTAATTAGTAGCTGAGATACAGAAAAAAACCTAATCAGGACACCTTAAAACATGTAAATTAAGTTGAAATCTCGAATTCCACTTTCGATAATATAAAAGTATTTTAAAATATCTTTCGAATGATGTATTAAAAATAATTTAATCATAATTAGAATTTGAAATATTGAAATTTTAAAATATTACAGCGCCATCTGGCGGTAGAAATTTCTGTAATATAGTGTTCAATTCCAAATAAAAAAATGCTTTCAAATGATGTATTACTTATGAAATTGTTTTAATTAGTATCTGAGATACAAAAGAAAACCTAATCAGGACACCTTAAAACATGTAAATCGGGTGAAATCTCGAATTTTATTACCTACGGTAGTCGGTTAATGGAAGTAAAAAGAAAAATAACTATTTTTTAGCCCCCCCCCAAAAAAAAACCTATATATACTAATTTTCAACGGTCTATCTCGATTTCAGATTTTTTGACCCCCTTCAGGACACCTTAAAACATGTAAATCAGGTGAAATCTCGAATTGCATTGCCTACGGTAGTCGCTTAATGGAAGTAAAAATAAAAATAAATATTTTTACCTTAAGTATATTCCTTGCTATAGAAACTAGTAACCTCTTTCGAGAGATATAGTATTACGAATATTTAGTATACGAATATATAGTATTACGAATTATTAGAATAAAATTAAATTTGCAATAAAATGTAAATTAAAATGTAAATTTTTTGTTTATTGACCGAAATCGATGAAATTTGAAATGCAAGTCGATCTTGTGATGTCCAGGCAGTATAGTATGTTTCGTGTGCGACAAAGAAAAATTGAAGAATTTTGAAATTTGCAATTTTTAATCCCAGTTCAAGAACACAGGAAGTAAAAACATTTCTTCTTTTCTCGTTGTGAATGGGAGTTGCCATGGTAACCAAAATATCAAGTGTTGTGATAGGAATCGATTCTGAAACGTGGTATGCTGTATTGAGAATATTATGAAAACCAATGGCGTTATGCAGTAAATTAAAAAATTTATAACTGAATGAATTTTTGAAATAATCTCTCAATCTTTTGAGATCTATATGAAAAAAAAAAAAAAAAAAAAAGAAAGAAAGAAATGATATATCTCTAAAAGATTTTGAGTTATAAAATGTTTTGTGAAAAAAAAATGATGTTTCGTATAATCTAAAAATATGGATCGCTAATACGTATTTTGTTAAAATTTTTATGAAAGAGGATTAAATGATATCAATATACAGGTTGTTAAGAAATGGACGATTACTCTTTCGTAGAGTGCGATTCAAAACACACGATTGAGAAAAAGAAAAAATTTGGACCCTTTCTAAAACTTTTTTTTAAATATAAAAAATCCGTATTAAAAAAAAAAAAAAAAAATAATAATAATAATGTAAGAATCGGTAATCAATGCTCTTTCTCGTGGTACAGGCCTATTTTCAAAATCTCAAATCGTTGAAGTGAGATCGCTTTACAAAAACGCGCGTAATTTTCTCTCTCTGCTTCTTCTTTTGAGGAACGCGCTCGATTCTACTTGGAGGGTGGACAATATGATCCGATCGCTTTTTGATTAGACATAGGTCGACATTTTAATTAATATCTCCACAACTAATAACAATTTTTAAATTCTTTATTCAATATCCTCTCGGGGTGGCTTCTGAACACCCGTATGTCAAATTTTGTACTTCTACGTTCAGTAGGGGCTGAACGTATAGATGCACGGACAGACTGAAAGACAGAGAGAGGCAGACATCTTCTTTTATTATTATAGATGTTATAATTGTAGGATTATTTATATCACAAAATCATGATATGTTGCCATTTGTATTTTGAATAAAAAATAAACATTAATCAGTTAATAAGTGTTAATTTATTCTGGAACAGTTGTAGGCTTGTCTTTTTTCTATTAAAGATGATAATAATGAGTAAAATGCTCTTTGAAAAGATCTATGTGCGACAGGATTCCTGGGAATAATTTTCACCTGCGTTGACGAAGGTGGATGAAAGGAAATTAATGAGTAAAGAAACAGATTCTTAACCCTTTCCTACCCCGTGATTCCAATTGGAATCATAACATTTCAGATTTTCTTTCTTACCATCTAACACTCCCGCTGATTCAAAATGAACAATATTAAAATCTATGTACATTTTCCCTTCGAAAAATACTTATTTTGGATGACTTCACTATCTTTATTGATAATTGAAAGTATATTTTACGCTATTCTGATAATAATATCGGAATCAGTTTCCTGTTTTGGGCAATTTAAGTAAATTAACTGTTTGAAATATTTTTTTTTATATTCTTTTAATGTTTATAATATGTATTTTAATTAATTACAATATGTTATTCTCCAAAATTTTGATATTATTATTTATTGAAAAGTTATGGTTTTTAATGGCATCAGTGATTATATTAAACATGAATAAACATCTATCAGTTGCTTTGTTAGCTATATTAATTCGTACCCTGCTATAACTCCTATTTAAAAAAAATATTTATATACATTACGCAGGGATGGAACACGGGCGCAGAACTCATACCACTATCAATGTAAGAAAATTTTCTACTTCTTAAATCAACGATATTATAGAGAGAGAAATTTCTTAAACGGATTCCAGTATGAATTCTGCGCCCGTGTTCCATCCCTGCATTACGTTTGAAATAAAGTTATGACTAAATATAAGATTTATTGTTTTATGGAGGGAAAAAGTTGGGAATGAAAGGGTTAAATGCAAGTCGAGAAGAAGACGGAGAACACACAAGAACAACAACAATAGTATTCAGTAATTCTAATAATAAAATGTTGTTTCAGTTTAATTTTTTTTTTTATTTAAGTTGTCAATTTTTTCTCTTTTAGATATAAGTTTATTATTATTATTATTATTATTTTAAAAGAAATATATACATTTTTATTCATAGTAAACTGCGACGAAAACTTATAAAAATGTCTGTAAAAACACAGGTATCCAAAACAATGAGCACACTTGGCAGCTATACTATATCTACTTACTTTCTCCAGAAAGCTATTCTATCTTATGATATTATAATTATTCATTAAATTAAGAAAAAGAAAGAGAGTATATCTTACGGAAAGGCATAGTTTCCAGCTTAGTGCCGAATATAAATTATATTCAGAGTTATTACAGCTGGAAATCTGACAGTTTATATTGATTTTTAATGTCTTTAAAGGACTTGTGCTCCCTTAAGTTTTAAATTATATTCGGATATTCGTTCTGTTTGTTAGTGTTAGTGTTAAAATGTTTAATTAGAACAAATATAATTTCAGTTCTAACTTTCTTTTTCTTTCTTTCTTTTTTTTTTCTTTTAATATTTCTTAAATGCAATATATGTGTATAGTTAAACATTAAATTTCCTAACATTAAATTTAATCACACCACTTGATTTATGACAAAATTTTATTCTATATACAAACAAGGAAACACTAACTGTGTGAAATTTTGTATTTATTAATACGATCATAGGTATTCTCTTTGTGCTGCGGCATAAGTGAGAAATTGAGATCAATTCAAGCATGGAGATGAATCAGAACTTAGCTGCTTTTTTATCGACGAAATGTTTTTCGAATGGCAGTGTCTACTCTTATCAATTGTTGCAAAAGAACAAACTGCTCACTAGGCCGCTGCCCACTACGGAGAGATTAAAAATCAAGTATGTTTTACTTGATAAGCTAAATGGATTTCTTTTATCAAATTATTCTCAATTTCAAAAGTATATAATACACAATTACTACAAGGGAGGGAGGGTGAGATGGCCTTATAAAGGATTAAAATACTGTTATATCCGGAGTATAAAATGAAGATCAGACACGATTGTTTATCACTAAACATTTTAATTATTAAAACATATTTTTGCATACGATAGTGCACAAACACAACTATAATCATATTAAAATTTCTAATGTCAAAATTATATTTTTCACATGCGGTTTAAATAGACAGAAATTATGGTGCAAGTTTCGTAACTACCAACTTTTATGCTTTTTTTACTACTAGAAAATTGTAGTGATTTATTTATATATACATAGGTGTAGGGATCTTTCATTTTTCAAGGGACACTTTATACCGGAAAATTTGTATAATTGTTTTCAACTTATTTAATCGTCGAAAGTATATGTGATGTTGTGGTGTATTTCGAAATTGTATTCCTGTTTCAATCCATTGGACTTTTGGTAAGTGACGTCACGTAAATGTACATGGACCTGTAAACTGTATTGTCCAATCAGTGATCTGTTAAATTCCCTTTACTTTTATCTCTGCTAAAACAGATCAGTCTTCAAAATGTAGTCGTTTATGTTACTTGTGTATTTCATCTGTAATTGTCTTAGTCATCCATTAAATTCTATGTGTTTAAAATGTATACGCCTCGTCATATCAATGTTATGGCTTAATCATAAATCTTCTCCTGCCCATAAAATACAATAGATGTATTCATTAAAAAAATAAAAAAAAGGTAGCGAAAAATGACAGTAAAAAATTAGGAAGTTTGTCAGTTACCTACGTATATATTTTGGCAATAGTTTTTTGTGATATAATAAAATGATATTATTTATGAAAATATTCCAGTGGCCAAAAAGTGCAGAGATGGCAATTATGTGTTTTTCTATAAATTACGTAAAATACACTAACATAGTTTTTCCAATCACGCCCTTAATCTGAAAAATGTGTACACAATTTAACCCATTTTATCCCATTGTCCTATTTAAAGGACAGCTGAAAAATAGCATATAGAAATCAGAATTTGCTTGGTGCGAATATTTTGTCAGCTGGAATATATAATGCTATATATAAGCTTCTGCTAGTGTGTTATGTGTCTCACCTCCTCTTCCATCTGGAATCTTTGTTTAATCATTACATTAGGGGGCGTGGTTTATCTTCTCTTTACGGTTGAAAATTCTTTCTGTAAAACTATCATGTATATAAGAAAGTATTATGCAGATAAAGCAAAATTTTATACTCAGAAAGCACTTTTCACTATTGAAAAGAACACTAAAACATATAAGTGCAAATTCCATCCTCTTTATTTCAATGTCCTGCGTACAAGGTGGATAAGATTTCTTATACATAATATATATATTTTTTTTCAAATTTTGTTGTATTTAGTTTATTTAGTTTTAATTAACCTTAAAAAATATATTTTTTCTCAAATTTGAGCAAAGTAAATATATTGGGATAAAATGGGTTAATTTGGGATAATGCAGTTCGAAATAATGTGTTGCATTCATATGTAACAGTCACAGTCACTATGTTATTTGGTCATCATCCTCATTTGTACGCTTTGGAAGTGATTACGGGGAACAAATTCACAAATTATTTTCACCAAACTTCAATTGCTGAACGAATTTATCAGACTATACATAATTGCCAACGTGAGTTTTTCGAAAAAATTGATAACTTTGCAAATATACTTCTCATAGCCTTAGAAAAGATTAAAAATCAATTAAGTTTTATTTAACAGGTTACTTGTGGGTCACGTAAAAATACTTTTTTTTAAAACAGAAAAACGAGCCCCGTCCTTAGGCGTTTCTCTAAAAGTGTATTCTATAAAAAAAAAAAAAAAAAAAAAAAAAAAAACATTTGTGTTACTCTTAAATGTGCCGCCAATGTATATATACGCCAGGGGTATTTACATCATCAATTGCTAAGGATAAAATTTAAATAAATGAATCCCATATACGTAAAATATTTTTCTTAAGTAATACGTTTTAGAGGAAGGCCAAATGGGGGTGCTTACCATTCAAAATAGAAAAATACCCGACGAAAATAATAATCTAAATGTGCTTCTTTTATTTTCCATAAGGACGATACGATGATTACTTCTATCGAAAGTAAATAATAAATTAATAAATAAAATAAGCATAAAAATTAAAATTAATTTTAAGAAAATAAAATAAGGTTAAAAGATTAAATTAATAATTTTGTTTCTGAAATGAATTGCGCGAAGCAGAAATCATTCAAAATAAAGCAGTGGAAGTAGTAGAATCGGTATATATGAAGTTACTTAGTCGTAATCAAGGGTATGAATAACTGCAAACGCTCAATTACGTTTTTCCTATTTTTCGTTGGAGGTAAGCATTGGTTGCGACCAAATGCAGGTACTCCGAAGCACATCGTTGACTTGACGAAGAAGACCACAACATCCCGAGATCCGATTCAGCTTATATCTTTATAAATATATATAATTTATATTCAGGGTCGTACTCTCAGCCCTTTTTTCATGACACGTTCATGGATCAGAAATTTTCAAATTTATTGCTACCACTATTTCTATAAATTAACCTCTACACTGTATAATCATTGACCATTAATATAAATATACCAGAATTATTGTATGAAATTAATGGTGGCAAAAAATGCGGAAATTTCTTATTTCTCTGAGTGTTCTGAAAGAGAGGAGTAGAGTACGACCTCAGCTTACCTGTCCATACTTGCCAACCATCTCATTAATAACCGTACAATTGTTAACGCCCCCTGAAAAAACTCCCCTTTTCTCACACCAGTATATTTTTCGAGCTATTCTCTCCAAATGTTGTTACGATTAAATAAGACTAAAATTACTCTAAAAAATTACTGATGTGAAAAAAAAGGCGGGTACTAAAAATTGTACGGTTCATAATTAGATGGTTGGCAAGTATGCCTGTCATTAAAGTACTGTGATTAGTATCCGGAGTTGTACTCTCCGCCCTTTTTTCAGGACGCTCTCCTGAATGAGGGATTTTCAAATTTATTGCAACCACTATTTTTATAAAATAATTTCTACCCCGTGGAATCGTGGCACATTGATAGAAACATACCAGAAGTATTTCTGCATAAAGTTAGTGGTGACAAAAAAGAGGGAAATTTCTTATATCTGAGAGTGCCCTGAAGAAAGGGCGGAGAGTACGACCCCTGTTAGTATATATATCCGTGTGTTTGTGTTAGGGAAAAAAGTACTTAAAATAAGATAATGGGAAGTAATTGAAACGTGAAATATACGAGCCTGAATACAAGAAAATTTTATTTGTTAAAATATTTCACAAGATTCAGAAGTGATAATTAACATTTATTCGTAAGTTATCACTCTAATAATTTGCGAATTCCGAGAAAAGGTAATTTATTTTGCGCACTAATCAATCGAAACATACGCACTGACCCTTGATTAAATGACATAATATTTAAGTAGAAATATCTTTGTTGTATATCTTTTCTTTACATTTAAGACGTTTATGGATTTTCGATGGTTATAGTTTTAATCCAAAAATAAAATATAAAAAACAAATTTAAAAAACAAATTTAAAAAACAAATTTTCTGAAGGTGAAAATGGAATTAAAAAAAAAAAAAAAAAAACATTAGGTAATGAGTAATTGTAGAAACAATTTTTTTTCATAGAATAACATGGGCTTTGGATGTCGACGAGATTAGGAGTTTTCTGATCTTAAAAAACATAATATTTTAGAGAAATGCCTAAAGGAGGGGTTTAAAGTAAGAATCTGTAGCCTTCTAAGGTTTAATATTAGAGTTGCGAACATTTTCATTTATTTGGGAGGATTTTTACCCTCGCCTATATTTCAAACTTTCTTCTTCTTTTTATTTTTTTAATTTTTTTTTTAGAGTAATTTTTTTTTTCTTGTTTTGTGGTAGTTATTAAATGGTGAAAAATATTCTATAGATTACGTAGTGTTAATCAAAGGCAGGGTGGGGCTAAAAATACTTCGGAATTATTTAAAATGTTGGCAACTATGATTAATAAACGGGTGCTAATTTCAGTGTTGTCGGCTTCCACGTTTTTCTTCGATTCAAGCACAATGAGATTGGCTATCGAGTTGCGTTCTTATAGATTTACTGTTAGCGAAGCCTATAAATTTATTATGATGGATATGCTTTTAAATGGCAATAAAACGCAATAACAAAACGTAACTAGTAATAATAAACAGGATTTAAAAAAAAAAAAAAAAAAAAAAAAAAAACTTAATTTAAACCAAAATTCAATAAATGCACTATTGTCTTTATCAGTAGGTGGGAATACTGTAAATTTTCTGGCCAACGATATGTCACTTTTCGATTTTTTTTTTTTTTTTTTTTTAAGTCTCAATCTACGGATTTTTACGATACCAGTTTTACGATAGTTGGACATTTAACGAAATGGAAAATTTATCGAAAATATAATTGAATAATTTGAAAAAAAAAAAATCTAATAGTCCTCCATACTAAACTAAATTCTGCTTTTGCCACAATTTTATCAAAATCGCTATTTTTATTTTATTTTATTTTATTTTATTTTATTTATTTACTTATTTATTTATTTTTGAAAGAAAAATAAAATAAAATAAAATAAATAATAATCAGTATCGAAACGGACAGTATTAATTTTTTTTCTTTTTGTGTGTGTGTTTCACTGCGTTGGGTGGTTCTAATGTGTATTGATAGATTCAGAAATGATTGTCATTTTTTTTTTTTTTCTCTATCACGTAAGGAATTTTTGAAAAGTAAGGACGGAGATCAGATGAATTCACCAAGAGACTATAACAAAATAGAACCTCTTTATGTATAAAATACATTAAAATCGGCTATTACTCACACATTACCATTTCACAGCTGCCAAGTTTTTTTAATTTATTCCAAAATGTTTTTAACCCTGCCCTTTATTCACACCGTAATCTTTGTATGATAGAAAAATTTTCTTTAACCCTTTAACGTTCACTACTTAATTTATTTTGAAAATTACTAAACTAATTTTAAAAATAACTTTTAAACACATAGCTGATCATAAATATTTATAAAATAAAAAATTAGCATTGTTCCTTTTCGAGAAATTTTCGGTTTGAAACATCTGTAATGTTAAATTCAAATAATATTTAATTTAATAAATAAATCACTTTATAAGTAAACACTATTGACAACAAAAACTCGTAAAAGATGCATACTGATAAACAGCAGAAGAATGATCCCTGGCGATATCTGCGCATGTGTGAAAAGGGTTGGTCCATTTATAAAATATGAATGTCTGTAGTATCAATGATTCTACACATAGTAAACGAAACAAGAGTAATAGAAAAATTTCCCCTCTCTCTTCCATTGCTGTCTTCCCTAGCGCGTGAGTAGAATCGTCCTGGCACTTTACCAACAGGGGATCAATCTATCGCGGCCGAAGAGTAGATCCCAACATTTCAATTCCGGGTTATTTTAACCCTTTGCGGCGCAAGGTAATTGGGATCATTTAAATTACACTGCCACCGGAATTTACGAACGTAATTTAAATAAAAGAAATTTTAAATTTTCCCGTTAAAAAGAAGAGCCTTTTCTGCTGCGTTATAAATGTAAATTTTTGCTAAAAAATTTCCGGGATGAGTTTTTGCACTTGAGAATTAAAATTAGGTGTTCCATCAGCGGGAACACTGCGACTGAAAGGGTTAATATATAATTACGATTAAATATTTAGTAAATTACTCTAAACTTTTTACGGTGTGAAAAAGGGGCGGGACTAACAACATTCCGGAATAAATTAAAAAATTTGCCAGCTATGCCATTTACATGTGTCTCTTTACACCGGAGCTCCTTTTAAAGCATTCTATCTTGTGCGCGGCTTGAAGGCTTTGTAAGGGGGAATTCTTTACGCAGCATCCAACAATAATCTGCTAGCCTGTTAACACACCATCGTCCCTGATACCTTCTCTACATTTCTTGGGTATCTTGATGAAAGAGCTACCCTTCTCTTTCACACACATCACCGAGAGTTTGTGGGAAATAATTTAGATGAAAGTTGCAAAATTGGAGTTTTAGGCTTATATAATCTCTCTCTCTCTCTCTCTTTTTTTTTTTTTTTTTTTGTCAAAACTGTACGTGATGTAAATTTTTGAATAGTTTTTCCTTGATCAGCACCCAAAAATACATTACGAACACATTTCACCTTCAAGAAAAAATTTTCATCGTCGACCAGTGTTATTTCTTTTTCTTTCTTTCTTTCTTTTTCTTTCTTTCTTTCTTTCTTTCTTTTTTTTTTTTTTACCTTCTTTTAAACATTCAGATCTGAGTGAATGCAAATGAGGAAATTTAAAATCAAGAGATACCAGAATTTGATACAAACATTAATACATCAATAATACATTCTTCTTCTATTTTTTTTTTTTTTTTCCTTGGTTAAAAAAATTAAATTCAATTAAAATTTTCTGTTATTAATTTCTTCTATTGGAAATTAAAATTAGGTGGTTTAAAATATATCCCGTTGCCTCTGAATGAGTTAAAAAAAATTCTATAAAAACTTTTTTTTAATCTTCAAAAGTCTTTTGTTTAATTTCAGATTGAATAGTTACCAATATAAGTATTTTCATATATTTAAATCAGATTAATACAACACATTTTATTGTAAATGTTTACACTTTTAAAAATGTTAGTACCACTTAAAAAAAAAAAGCAGCATATTTCATCTTTTCATGAAGACAGTACTGCATTTATTTAAATTTTAGGATTGAATAAACATTTTTCCATCTTGTTTCTTAACACTGTTTATCGTGTTATTACATTCCACAGTCTTATTTATAATTCATATGTAATTAATTTATACCTATATATGTGTGTATATATATATAAATTTATTAATGAATAATTTATTTAATTTCATGATATACGTGTATATTTTTATTGAAAATTTTCATATTATTATTCTTTGTTTATCTAAAATCATGTAAATGATTGCTAAGTACAATTTTTTTCCCTTTTCCTTTATCTAAATTAATTAATGTAATATAAAGGAAATTCTTTTTCAGTTTTTCTCAGTCAATTTTATAATTTTCTGCGTAGTATTATTTTTTCATTTAAGTAATTTCTCTCGAATACCTAAAATACATTAACATAAAAAAATATTAATGGAAAGTAAAAATGTAGTAATTAGCTTTTTTCTTATTCGCTTCGATTTTTTACTCTTTCACTTGTGGCTATCTTTCATGTTTTGGAAATCGTAAAATATAATTTCAAAAATATTTTGTCATTTAAGAATTTATTACCCGAGTTTCTTCAAAAGTAATTATTTATTAGCAATTAGATTCCAAGAAATTTGTTATAAAAGTGTCTATGCTTTATTTTAAATTATAAGGAACATGTGTATAGTAATTATAATTTATTTACTTTAAAATAAATGAATTATCTCCCAATATAAATTCATTTAATTGGTGCTAGCATAGCCTCCTAAACTAGATGCCTTCCGTGAGACTCGAAAACTTGGCAACACTTCAAGCGGCTACCTGAAGCAGATTACGCGCCTTTTTTTATTCAGCTGTCAATAATTTTAAGAAATGGTATTATCATAGCTGCCAATATTTTAATTTATTCCGGAGTACTTTTAGCTCCGCCTTTATTTCGCACCACTTCATTTTTAGAATATTTTTCTCCAATAAATGACTGTGATAAAATACGAAAAATTTAGTTTTAAAGAAAAAGTGGTATAGAATAAAGGAGGAACTAAAAGCACTCCGGAATAAATTAAAATATTGGCAGCTATGTATTATATATGTAAAAGAGGTTTCTTCGATTCTATTCGCCTTTTATGTGTATCAAATCTTACTTTAAAAATTTTTGGTGGCTGTTGAATAAAAACGTCGCCCAATCTGTTTTTTAAAATTGAAATTTGATATATTCAATTTGTTGCAAATTTCTTTAACAGATGTTGAGATATAGCTATTTGAAAATTTGCATAATATAGAGACCTGATTGATCGATATATGTCGAAAGTGAATCAGCACAGTTTTTCATAATATGTATTTCACATACGCATTTTAGTAAATGTATATTAACAAAAGAATCTGAGATGTTGTCTTCCTCTAAACGGGATAGAATTTCAGCACCTCTCACTGGATATGTATTCAGATTAGATCACAACAGTTTAACATAACATACACTATATCACGTATTACGTTTGGTGCAATTATGCTCCATAGAAATTGAGATACAGCCCTTCGTTACATGAATTACAGAATAGCAGAACACCTATTGGGTCAAACTAAATATGAAGCTATGTTGAATTCTTCCGATTGATTCCTGAGATACGTTTTCACAAAATTTTATTAAGATGTGCAAACAATTTCAAAAAATTGTCAGATATCGTTAAAGGCGTCTCCAGACATGTTAAAACCCTAAGAATAAAATTTCCATGCATCTAATCCTTTTTTTATCCCATTAAGTAATACCTATGGGAGAAAAAATAAATATGTACGCAATTTCTAATCATTTCACTGAATATTTTTTTAGTATTTATGTACACTAGAAAAAAAAATGCTTTTCCGTTTAATTTAATATATTAAAATTGAAAAATATAATAGTAAACCCATAAGTTTGCATCTAATACTTGCATCTAATACTTTCTTTACCCCTTTAATTCTGTACTGATAAGTATAAAGGATTTAAGTTCAAAAATGTCGATTTTGAGTTAAGAACGTAGTCAGACTCCAAGGGAAAAAAAAAAAAATTCTCTATCGATTTGTATAAAGGATTTAAGTCCATGTCATTTAGTTTTTGAGAAAATCCATTGGTAAAAGAGATTCACGTCAGAAATTTAGTATTCAAGTTTGGTATAAAAAATCAAGTCCTGCAGGCATTTTTTCAAAACTGTATAAATCTGTTAAAAATAAGCAAACTTCAAAATTAAATGTATATAGTATATTCACAAAATTGTATATTATGATGATATCCTGGTTAAAACTGTATTGAATGGATAAATTTTTATGCAGCATTTTTTTAACTTTATTTTTCGTCTCATGAAAAATCAAGAATATGGACATAAATCCTTTATATTTAGCACATACTTGCAAACATCCTAATTAATATTCCGTAGTGTTGTTAGTCCCGCCCTTTTATTAACACCAATAAATTTTTAGAGTGATATTCACCAAATGCAATTACGATCGAATAAGAAGAAAACTACTGTAAAAAGATACTGGTGTGAAAAAGATGGCGGGACTAACAGTACTACGGAATATTAATTAGTATGATGGCAAGTATGTTTTAGCAGTACAAAATTAATGTCTATGGGGAAATAAATAAATAAATGTGTATGCTACTTCAAATCATGTCATTGATTATTTTTTTAGTATTTATGTACACTAAAAAAAAGGATAATAATAATAAAAAATAAATAAATAAGGAAAAGAAAATGTTTTTACGTTTAATTCACTATTTTAAAATTGAAAAGTATAATAGTTAACCCTTAAGTTTTTTAAATATTTTATAAAAATCTAAAAAAAAATCTCTAATGCAGCTATATTTTTTCTTAAAATATTGACTATAATTTTTATAGAATTTTATTAAGCATTTTTATCTAGATACAAAAGCTGAACTTTGAAAGATGACTGACTGTTGCAAATGTAAGAGGACAGATGTTTTTGTAATAATATCCGGATTGCATGTAATTCTCGCTGACTGAACAAATTCAAATGCCAGATAAAAGCCAAGTTGCCAGATTTGGGGATTTATTTCTGAAGCTTCGGGGGAAACATTTGGGGACAGAGATTTAATGGGGGCAGTTTGGGGTAATGAGAAAGTTTGGGGGGAAATATGGGGTTTTCTTTAAAATTGACAAAAGTTTACTTTTTTCTGAAATCCCCCCAACCCCCCCCCCCCCCCAAAAAAAAAAAAAAAAAAAAAAAAAAAAGAAAAAAAGAGAGAGAGAGAGAGAGAGAGAGAAATTGGTCAAGTTTATCAGATGATAATACATTGATTCTGGATTCTATTTCAGAAAAATAAAAGCAATATTTACAACCTTTTGATTATAAAACTGATCCTGTTTTTTTCCTTTTGTGTTCTCTGATTTCAGGAATTTTTTTGTTTATGTGTGCTATAGCAAAGCATAATGAATGCTTGAAACGTATTGATTGCCGCTTGAATAATTAACCCGTTAGTAGTCGCTAGTTGGTCTATTTGCTGCCCATCCTTAAGTGTTACCAGATTTTTTTATTCGATAGCCACCAAAAATTTTTAAAAGTGGCATTTCTTATACATAAAACACGAAGAAACTCGAAGAAACGTCGATCACATCACTTTTTTAAATTATTGGTGACAGTTAAATAAAAAGTGCGTAATCTGTAATAGGTGGCGCTGTCTATAGCGACTACTAACGGGTTAAGCTTAAAGTAAGCTAAACCAAGTCTAAACTAGGATGCTTGATCTTTAAGTTTGAATTAAACTTGAAGGTTTGAAATATCCATTTTGATGCAAGATCTTTAAGTTCTCCAGATACCTTAATTTTTAACTATTTTATAGTCCACAAAAATTCATTTTATATATACATATGGGATAAGTATAAATGATTAGAGAGAAGGAAACTATAACCGAAACATTACACAGATTTAAAATTTTCGAAAAATTAGTGTGTTGAAAGCTATTTTTGTAAATGGGGATTTTTTTTCAAAAAAGAACTTCATCTGGGGAAATATATGAGCGTAAATTTATTAAATATTCTTTGCATTTTTTGTATGAATTAAGTTGGGGATTTTTTTAGGTAAAACCCTTGTTTTGGGGAAATTTGAAAACTTTTTGGGGAAACTGACTTTTGACCATCTGGCAACACTGAATTAAAGTATATCAGAGATACCACAGCACAGTTAAGTTATTTTTTTCCTTAGCTTCGACATCAACAGGAGAGGTAAAACTTGATTAATTAAGTCCTGCATGAATTAATGTCTGCGGAAAATGCCTAATAAGAAAAAGAAATGACTCTAGATTTTAAATTTTAGAGAATAATAATTTAGAAAATGTGTTTTTTTTTTTTTTTTTTTTTTTTTTTTTTTTAATCTCCACTTAAATCTTTTAGTAAATTACTGTGAGTGAAAAAATTTAGTATAAGATTGTTTTGATATATAATAATATCAAGTATATTAAAATTTCTCGGAAACTACTTAAATTTAGAAAGAAATTTAAAAAGTTTAAATTTTAGGAAAATGTTAAATATGCATCCTGATAAATACATTTTAACTTTTTTACATCCATTGCACATCATTAAATTTTAACTTTAACATTATATTCTAAACAAAATTTATTGATGTAGAATGAAAGGGGAAAAAATAAAAAAATTAGTAATTAGAAAACATTTTAAACATTTTTCTAAAATTTTATATTTAGAATTTTCATTTCTAAACATAAATAGTTTCTGAGAAATTTTAATATGACTTAATATTGTTATATTTCAAAATACACGAAAAAAAAAAAAAAATGTAACTCTTACTCTTAAGTAAGTAATTTAAAAGAAATGATTTCAAGGATAGAACACGGCGCAGAACTCATACGGTATTCGTTTAAAAAATTTCTCTACCAATAATAACGTTGACTAAGAAGTTGAAAGTTTTGTTACATTGATAGTGGTAGGAATCCTGCACCCGTGTTCCATCCCTGTGATTTTTAACGCCTAACAAATCTTTTTTAGTAAATTACTCTGTTAGTTATAATATTTTGTAATTAATATTCTGTAATGCATTTTTATAACATTAAAGTATAACAACATCAAGTATATTAATTTTTTTCGGAAACTTCTTTATGGTAGGAAGCAAAATTCAAAAAAATTAAATTTTATGAAAATGTTTAAAATGCTTCTTGATAAATAGTTTTTAATTTTTTTTTTCTAATTTATATTTTTAAATTCTAAAAAAAAAAAAATCCATTTAGGTATTACTTTATGGATTCACTGATAATGCAACTTCTTAGCATTCATGAATAAATACATTTAAAAAAAAAATTATCTTATCAATGGATTTATTAAATAATACCCAAATGGAGTTTCTTGTTACAATTTAATTATGTAAAACGGAAGTAAAAATCTAGTATGTTGTGGCCACCACATGACTTTCTTTTATATTTTCCTCTACAAATTCGCTCGGTAATAATAATTTATTAAAATTATTATATAAAGAAATTATCTTCCATGATAATGCAGACGATTTCCATATGAGAGAAGTAGTATAACACTAAATATTCAAAAAAAGTCAATTTTATTGTCAATATTACATTAAAAAAAAAAATAATAAAATAAATCAGCAACTTCATTTTAAATTATCGCATATCTATGGTTCAACCATTCGTTTTAAAGGTACTGGCAAGCTCTTTTCAAAGATACCCATCATGAAAATTTACTCCCCTCGAGGGGGACTACACATATAAAAAATTTCCACAGTTGGCTATCTCTATTATAAGTAATTCTGGTAAATTCCATAATGATTATTAAAAAATAATTCTCTTTATACACATTCATACAAAATTTTGTCCTATACCACCATGTTAAAAATTTAGAAAAAGCGGGATGGCAACGTAACCTAAAAGACAATTTTTACCAAAAGTTGATAGGCACTAATTTATGTCAAGGTGCAGCTACATACCAATTTGTATGAAATTCTGTGCAGCAGTTCCTGAGATACAGTTGCCACAAAATTTTGTCACACACACACAGACTGACAGACAGACAGACAGACATTTTCTAAAAATGGTCAAATCGTGTTCTACAGCTCTTAAAACGTGTAAATCTATCAAAAACCCGAGGTCGAAAATTTTTAAGAATCCAATACCTTCTTCTATTGAATATAGAAGAAAGTAATAAGAATTCATTTATCACAAAGCATTTTAAACATTTTCCTAAACCATAAAATTTTGAATTTAATTTTCTAAATTTAAACAGTTTCCGAAAAATTTTAATATACCTGATTTTAACCTATTTAAAATTTAAAATTTTTAAAACTGACCAACTGAATTAATCACTTAATAAAGATACCTTTAGTAATGCTCTGTTATAGATGCCAAAGATCTTTCAGGGCGAAATCCGCCCCTTCTTCAGTAGCTACATGGTCGCTGTCTTTCGTCGAAACTGATTTCTCATCCCGCTCTTCTCTCTCGGTCTTGCTCTTTATAATGTGGCGCCACACTCCATCCAAATCGGCGCGCGATTCGTGCCCGTTACACGCTAAATTGTCCCTCATTATTTCTATTGTTTCACGGTAAAAGGCGTAGTCTGGGTTGTTGTAATTTGCTAGTTTTTTTGTTTCATTAAATATAATATCTATATTATTTTCCTTATTAACTTTTGTAAGGGCTGTAGTTGTTTTATCATATTTGATATCATTTTGATGCTCTTTGATTCTAGTTAATATTTTTCTTTTAGTTACTCCAATATAATTTCCTCTTTTTTCATCTGTATATTTAAAAAATATTTGATAAATGCCGGCTGTTTCAAGAGGGGGGGTTATGTCTTTATCGTTTCGAATTAATTGGTATATAATAGGCAGGTTAAAAGCAGGTTTTTAAAGCAGGTTATAGTAAAAAACTAGTGAATAAATTATATAAAAAAGAATAAAAAAACTCAATAATATCCCAAACTACCAAAAAACCACCCTATATTTCACTCATTCCATACCATACGATCAAGGAATTTCAATCAAAGTTAAAATATAGCCAAAAAACACAACATAAATATACCTATAAAACCAAAACCTAATATATACCAATTAATTCGAAACGATAAAGACATAACCCCCCCCCCCTCTTCAAACAGCCGGCATTTATCAAATACCTTTTAAATATACAGATGAAAAAAGAGGAAATTATATTGGAGTAACTAAAAGAAAAATATTAACTAGAATCAAAGAGCATCAAAATGATATCAAATATGATAAAACAACTACAGCCCTTACAAAAGTTAATAAGGAAAATAATATAGATATTATATTTAATGAAACAAAAACACTAGCAAATTACAACAATCCAGACTACGCCTTTTACTGTGAAACAATAGAAATAATGAGGGACAATTTAGCGTGTAACGGGCACGAGTCGCGCGCCGATTTGGATGGAGTGTGGCGCCACATTATAAAGAGCAAGACCGAGAGAGAAGAGCGGGATGAGAAATCAGTTTCGACGAAAGACAGCGACCATGTAGCTACTGAAGAAGGGGCGGATTTCGCCCTGAAAGATCTTTGGCATCTATAACAGAGCATTACTAAAGGTATCTTTATTAAGTGATTAATACCTGATTTTATTAAATTTCAATAAATATGTGTGTAAAACGTGTTTTTCAAAACATTATGAGAGCGTGTATATAGAACGTTCTTAGAATGTCCCTGTTTCTTTGGACCGTACAATATAACGTCTTCAAGATGGACAAATAGACATAATTAGAATGTTCTCTCAGAACTATTTTTTAACGTTCAGAGAACGTTTCGACGCTGCTTGCATATATTTTCCAGGTGCAATAAATGGTGCCTCCTGTAGAAATGCAGAGCTGCCAACCTAATCCGGCAAATTGTTAACGCCTATTGAAAAACGCCCCTTTTTCGACACCACTTAATTTTTAGAGCAATTCTCTTCAAATGTATCTATGATGAATTAAGTAGAAAAATACTCTAAAAATTTATTGGTGTAGAAAAAGGGGCGGTACTAACAAATTGCCGGATTAGGTTGGCAGCTCTGGAAATGGTATGCTTAACGTTAACGGTTCGTTAAGAGGGTTAAACAAATATTTTTGGATTTTCCTTTTTTTTTTTCTTCTCTCTCTCTCTCTCTCTTTTTTCTTTACAGGAATTTGCGATGTAATTTTGATGCATTACTCTGTCTACGAAATGTATTTTTTTATTTCTTTTTAGCACATTTCATCATATTTATAATGTGCTAAGAGATATCTTTCCCAGATGCGATAACTGACGCTTCATATAGGAATGGTATGATTAAATATTTCGACCTCTTTAGGTTCTGTTAACTTTAATTTGAAACTGAAAAAACTAGTTCCAGAATTTATTTATATATTTATTCATTACCCAGGTCGATATGTAAGATTTTGATTTCATAATTTTGGCTGATCTTTATATTTTTTGGTGTGCTGAAACCGAAAATGAAGCTAGATTTTCTATATCACGTATAGATTTTTTGTTTTATCCACACTTAGAATCCCTGAATTCTTTTTAAAAAAATTAAAGTTTTATGCCGGAATTTTTATACTGAAAAATTTAATAAAGAGAACTAAATGTAATGTGTTTTGCATGATTTTGCATAAACAAAAGCAGAGTGTCTTTCGCATATCAATTGAGAAAAAAGTCTGATCATGGATGTGTTACCACTTCGGACTATTTTTGCTTCATCTCTTTAGAATATACTACCAAGAAGTACCGGCGACGTATAACAGATTTCGTTGAAAAAGTTATATTATGATTATTTTGGTTTACCAATAAGGAATTAAGACCAAGTTTGGACTCCTCATAAAGTGTGTCATAACTTTGTTGAAAAACTGCTCTTGTGGCAGAAGGACAAGTTAAAATCCTTCAAATATGCTATCCCAGTGCTGTGGAAGGAGCCAAAAAATCATGAGAAGGACTCTTATTTTTGTACCTGAATCATACAAAGTTATAAATGAAAATTTCAAAAGGTCATTGAATATCCAAATCTTGATATTCCTATTCGTCTGGAACCACATAATTGTAACTAACCAGTTTCCAAGACCCCTGAAGATTTGGACAGTACCGATTGTGAAACCGAGGGAGAAACGTATGTCACAGTACATAGTGATTCTAACAGTGATTTTTGAAGTCGACATTGCAGAGACAGAACCTAAACATTTTCTGAACAGGAGCTGAACGATTTAGCAAGGGACCTTGGACTTCCAAATTATCAAACCAAATTTTGTCAACATCACTTTTGTAAGCCTGTGTTATTTATTTTATTTTATTGTATTTATTTATTTATTTATTTATTTTTTACAGAATTTTGCTTTAACACTTTGCGGTGTAAGACCGAGCGTCATTCGGGTTGATATTTTCGGCCAAGCAAACTAAGCCCGAGATTCTCTCGGGGTCAAATTTAACTCTCTGAGCTGTAAAAGTACCGACCAAATTCTTTCGCCGACTTTTCAAATATCATCTACGAACCTTTTAGTCCCCCCCCCCCAGAAAAAGGTACATATATACGTACATATATATATGTCAGCACTAAAGCGAAGTAAGTATTATATAACGATATAGAACCAGAGTTGCTTCTTTGAATACTATGAGCGTTGTTGTTTTTGAGCAAATTTTACTAAATAATGTTTATTTACAGATAAAACTTATTTTCAAGCATTTGTACAACATTTGGGTAAGTTTTTATGCAAGTCTATGCAAAATTTTATGTTAGAAAATATTGTTTTCTTATGTGGAACTCTTTTTTTTACTTTAAAACATACTTTTTTCAATAATTTCTCATTAAATATTAATTCTTTGCATATTTAAGTAGTTCCTTCGTTATGAATAAGAACAGTTAGACGTTTATATTAAAAAATATTATTAAAGTACATATCTGCTACGTATTTTTTAAAAAAATCATGAAAAGTACCAAAAACATTCAGTCCAAAGGGAGATGCGTGATCGAAATAGCTCAGACCTGAGAGTGTTAGTTATTAATAAGAAAAATTAGTATCATTTCTTTTAGACTTATACGTAAATTCTGGTAGTAACTTATTTTGAATGAGCGAAATTTCCTTGCCTGTGAAAGTGTTAAACAAGGTTGCATCAATATTTTTCTATTATTGTGAACATGCGTGAAACTGTATTAATTTTAGATAATCTTTAAATTGATATTTACACATATTTGATTCTGGTAGACTACAGCATATTTTCTGCAAAAAATATTTATTTTATCCAAGGTCGTAATCAGAAAAAAAAAAAAAAAAAATCGAAGTGTGCATTTCGTGGTAAGCTATGTGGAAAAAGGTGTGGGTAATACAGTGTTAGAATTCTCGGTGCTTTTTTCAGGACACTTTCAGAGATAAGAATTTTCCTCTTTTTCCTGCCACTATCTTCATATAGCATTATTTTCCATATTTTTATAATAATATGTCATGATTAAATATTTTTCTTATTAAATTTAACGAAATGTTTCGGCTATTCCATTAACTTTTTATTTGAATTATTATGAAATTCAGAAATCAAAGCATAATTAAAAAAGGAAATAAAATGGAAATCCAATTATTCTAAAATATTATTTTGAAACGAATAAGCGCTTAGTGGATTGAAATTAATATTTTGCACTGCTTTCTAATATGTGTTTTAAAATTGACTGAGTCAATGCAAAACTGACATGAAATGCATCAAACATGAAAATAGTACTTTTTTTATTATTGCAGTGTGTACAACATATATGTTAAGGATTTGAAAGATGTATTCGTAAATGCAACAAAATATTGTTTTACGAGTGTTTTTTTTTTTTTTTTGTTTTTTTTTCCCTTTACACCAAGTTAACGTTAAATAAATTATTTTGTTGACACCAATTTATTTTTATGCCTAAACTTGTATATAAAAAAAAACCATTGATCATAAATTTTGTCCAATATTAAAGGGTTCGTTTACTCAAGTGTCTTTCGCTCTGCTAAGGTAAGAGTGAGAGGGTATGTTATGCATAGAAATTGGCAGGAAAACAATGACGCGAAAACTCGAAGCTGGAAATAAATGAGTAAATAAAGTAGTATAAAGAGTTGCCAACATTCAATTTATTCCAAAGTACTCTTTGTACTCGTCTTTTTTCCATGTTAAATTGTTAGAAAAGTAATTTTCTACATATTAACCCTTTCAAGGGCAGAGTAATTTTCTTCATTTATAATCAACAGAGTCTAGAATTTACGATCAATGTTATAAGAGAAGAAACAAATGGATTTTCCCTTTATTTCCCTTTTAATTTATAAAAGTAATATCCTGTAAAATATTTCCGGGATGAATTTTTTCAGTTGAAAATTAAATTAGGTGATGCTGTAGGGGCATCACCGCCCCTGAAAGGGTTAAACTGTAACCACACCGTGTAGTTAATTACTGTACGAAGAAAATGGTATGGAAAAAAGAAAAAAAATGGACACTCATAATGCTACCGAATAAAGTAAAATATAAAAACAGTTCTGAATATGCGTTTCATAACTATATCATCTACAACACATAGCATATGAAATTGCGAACTTAACTATTAATTTCATACTTGCTAACATACCAATTAATATTCCGTAGAATCATAGTACCCGTCCTTTATTTCACACCACTTTATTTTTGGAGTAATTTTCCGTAAATATATTTTAATTAAATAAGAAAAAAAAAAATACTTAAAAAAAAAAGAAAGAAAGAAAGACTAGTGAAGACTTGCAAATTATTATAATTCATTCCGGAGCATTTTTAGCCCCGCCTTGTTTTTTGAACCAGAACAGGTGTCGTAGTCTCCGCCTTTTTTTTTTTTTTTTTTTTTTTTTTTTTTCTTTCATGATACTTTCAAAGAAGATAGATTTTCACCTCTTCTGCCACCATTTTTTTTCTTAGAGATATCTTTATTGTATTATTAAACTAATGTGATTAAAGAGTATAGAAATTCTTGTATAAAAATACTGGTAGAAAAAAGGCATAAATTTCTCATTTATCAAAACGTTTTGGAAAAAGGGCGTTGTCAGAATTTTGTACAATAGTTCACTCAAAATTTTAGCAGTGATGAATCAAGAAGAATCATTCTACCATTCTTCAAATTTACTCGTTTGAAAAACAAAGTCGAGCAGAGCCTGATTAAGGGGGAAGCACACATTATTTATACTTACACCGTTATTTTTTAACAAGTACTTTCCTGCTATAATAAACAGGAAATTCTCATTAAAAATTATTTTAAAAGAATTCTGGTGTCTAATAACGGTGAGTAAATTGGATTGTTTTACACCGTTCTTTTTTTATAAAAAATATTTCCTCGTCAAAGCGTGGAATTTCTATGACATGAAGTAAAAAATAATTGTAGAAATATTCCGGTGAGAGCGGAGATAATGTGTGCTTCCCCCTTAATCAGGCTCTGAAGTCGAGGCTAACAATGTTCCGGAAGAAATTATAAAGGTTGACGACGCTGCTGGTGTGGAAAAAAAAAATGTTGGGTATTGACAATTTAACGGAACATTAATTATGATGTTGGCGTGATGTAGTTTTCTTATATAGGAAAAAAAAAATTCTAAAATAAAAAGGAAAAACTTTCATGATTATTGTTGAAATAGTATTTATTGAAAACATTTTAGAATTATTCATGAAATTTTTCACTGAAAAAATTTCGAGCATGCAAAATCATTTGAAGTAAATTATTTCTCTTTCTTCTAAAATGAAATAAAAGAATATGTAAAACGTGTAGTAAATTAAAAAAGGAAAAAGAAATAAAAAATAAAATAAAATAAAAGTTAAGAATAAAAATTTTAGTTTTGCAATAGATCTTTTTAACATATTCGCAAACATTGCATTGACGTGAATTTATAACCGTTTGAAATTTGTCAATCAGGCAAGGAGCTTTTCATCTGCAATTCATTAAATTACTTCTTAGAGCTGTACCTGATATTGGAATTTGTACAATCGATATTCTTTGGATGTTTATACTTTTCACATAAATAAAATAATTACAACGTATTTCCTCTGATAATATTAACTTGGACAAAGAAAACTTGTAGTAGTCTCCTATATTATTAAAATCTGTGCGTGTGTGTGTGTCTGTGAGAAATGGCTTGAGCAGCTAAAGCTCGGGCGCTAATGGTCGCAGAGCTGCCGAATGCAGTGGGGATCCAATCCGACTTTTTACCCGATGAATTTTTTTTCTTAAGAATAAAAGTTTGATTTGAGAAAGAATATGTGCGCGCAGCGCACGTATATCTTCACACGTGCACGCGCAGCCGAAGGCAGTGGGGACCCGGTGTGAATTTTTACCCGATGCCGTATTTTTTTTTAAATTCCTTTTCTTAAGAATGAAAGTTTATGAGTAATAACATAGAATTTTGAGAAATCATAAGGATGGTGAAGGAATACGCGCGCGCATTGCACGGGTCTACGCTGCCGAAGGCAGTGGGGACCCGGTGTGAGTACCCGATGCTAAGTGATTTTTTTTTTAATTCCTTTTCATAAGAATGAAAGTTTATGAGTAATAATATGGATCTTTGAGAAATCATAAAGATGGCGAAGGAATACGAGTGCAGCGCAAGGGTCTACGCTGCCGAAGGCAGTGGGGACCCAATGTGAGTTTTTACCCGATCGGAATTGAATTTTTTTTAAATTCATTTCTTAAGAGTAATGTTAATGAGTGATAAGATGCAATTTTGAGAATTCATTCATTATAGTGATTCATTTAAAAATGCTGACCCGCTAGCGGGCGAAGCTCGGTAGTGTTTAAAATAATTTCTGTATTATTCTGTACAATAACTTCTGTAGTAATTGTTTTTTAATCAAAATAGAAAAGACTGCATATCATAGCATTATGATACAGATAGACATTAATATCTATGTAGAAATAAACTATAAATCTGGCCTCCCAGATTTCCTAAATTTTAGGCTCATTTTTTATATTATCACCACAATTTTACAATACTTTTTAATATAATTTTTTAGTGTTAAAACAGTCAAAAGTGTTTATGAGAAAATCCTTATTTCTGGTACTGATAAAAATATAATAAAATGAAGGTAAACCTTTATGAACGTGCGAGGTCTGTGTAATTATATATATATATATATGATCAAAAGTGAATTACTACTGGGAGTTTGTCAGAGGAATTTCAAAACATCATGGTAGAAGTCTCGCTTTTTAACAACCTGAAAACGAATGGTGCATAATAAACAGACTGCTAAATTTCACAGGCACTAGTTAATTGATGTGATTCATTCAAAGCTTTTTCAAAAATTATTCAAAAAGACCAGTTTTTAGTAAAATATACTTAATGTTGATAGCTCAGTTTTTGCGGCGTTTCAGAATGAATATTCTTTTGGAATGTTATTAAATCCCCCGCGTGTAATGCGTTAATTTTATACAAGTTAATTTGTTTAGTAAACCTCGGAATATAATTTACGGTAAGAATTACGTGAAAGTATACAATAAAACTTTTCGAATTGTATTAAATTTTAGCTATCGATTTTCTGCGGTAACTGATACAAATAATAACACGTAACGGCCCCTTAACATTATTAAGCAATGCAATATCAATGTTACTCGAAATTAATCCGTTAGTGGTCGCTAGTTGGTCGATTTGCCGCCCAACGTTCAGTTTTTCCAGATTTTGTTTATTCAATAGCCACCAAAAATTTTTAGTAGTGACATTTAATATATATAAAATGCGAATAAAATCGATTTAACGTCTATCACATCACGTCTTAAAATTATTGGTGACAGTTAAATAAAACGTTCGCAATCTGTAATAGGTGGCGCTGTCGATAGCGACTACTAACGGGTTAATGATTGGAATTAGCAATAAATTTGAAAATCCACTTTGATGATACCTACTCTATTCGTGTAACAATTAATATAGGTTGTAATTTATATACATATATATATATAAATATATTGGAATATGAATTTATTAATCATTTTCATAATTGAAAGTATAATTTTTAATCAAAAATGTGCATGGAATATTTTTGAGTCAATTTATTCTTACGCATTAAAAAAGAAATTTGAAATGATTGAATTTTTGAGAAGATATGAAATAAAATCTAGCACATTTATTTAACATTCGCACCCTCTGATTCCAAAAAAATTATTAAGAGATAAACATAAACTATACCTTTTCCGGACTGTTTTGAAATATCTAGGAAAAAAAGGTTATAAAAATGGGTGTTGCCTTCTGGAAAAATGAAGTTGGTGCAAGTTTTAATATGTAGATGAACCTCTAAGCAAAATTTAAGTACAATATTATATTCTAGTCATCATTACTTACCGATCGGCATCATTCTAAAATTTCTCCAACGATAAGCGGCAAAATTAGCTGTGGGTGGCTTTTTTTTTTTTTTTTTTTTTTTTTTTTTCAGACTGCACAGCATCGTTTTTAAAATTATATTTTCTTTATGTAAGTTTCCCTTTTTCCAGTAGCCACAGCTTGGAAACAAGAGTGTCAATCAAGTTGTCCAACTTAAATTCATTTAAAATATTTTAAACAGTTGATTGTTGTTATTACCATTCTCTTTATGTTGAAATCGATTCAGTATAAAACTTCATATTATAAATTCATAAAACTAGAATAATATGTTTTATGAATGGTAGAAAGTTTGTTGGAATGTTTTAAACAGCGGTATTTTTAAACGTGAAATAGTATATTCTTTTGAAAAGAAACACGATGTTTTACCGATTGCAACCGCTATTAGACGATCAAAATTGCTGTGGTGCTGCTCTTGATTAAAGCACAGGGATGGAATACGGGCGCAGAACTCATACCACTATCAACGTATGAAATTTTTCTGCAATTTAAATCAACGATATTATATTTAAGGAAATTTCTTAAATAAATACCGGTATGAATTCTGCGCCTGTGTTCCATCTTTAATAGTATTAAACCTTTCAAGATTTTTTTTTTTTTTTTTTTTTTTTTTTTTTTTGAAAATGGCAACCGAACTCATGTAAAAAATGGACTGCTGTGATTCCTCCTATTATAATTTTACTTGAGTTAATAATTTAGTTGTTAACCCTTTGAAGCAGATTTCTCCTCAAACATAATTTTTGCACTTTTTTGATAATTTTAAGTTATTTTAGATCTAAATAAGTGGAAAATGTTATATTTAAAATTTTAAATAATTTTGGTTCTAAAACATAGAGTGGGGCACCGGTGTCCCTTTCTGCGTTAAAGTTAAATTCATCATGGGACACGGGCGTCCCATGAATAAATATTTTTACAAATTGCACTTATTTACAATTACTTAGATATAGGAGTAGCAATAATTCATTACTGATCTTTTTTAAGTAATCAAATTTAATTAGAAATAAATTTTTGAAATTGGTTGATAAAATTTTTTCAAACTACTTTTATTTAACATTTATATTTTAGTAAAAAATTTAGTCTGATAATCTAATAGATTTTTTATAGTAACTATTAGACTCTCTTTTATAATAAAAAACTATCATATAATAATAATATTTGTAATAAGAGCGTCAAAAAATAAATAAGCAAAAGGGACACCGGTGTCCCATCTGCGTCAAAGAGTTATACTGTCTTACAGGTAGGAGCTTCAATTTCTGTATAATTGGCGATGTTAGTCCTTTTTGATACCGGAAAATCTTAATTATTTTTACTTTATTCGTCAAAAACGGTGCAGTTCACCGATTAAGTAAATTAAATATTTCTAATCAACTTTTCGTGTAGCCAAAAGATGTTGCTAAACTGGCAATTATGTCTTTTCGTAAAATATACTCTTTCTTTTTCTTAATTAATGAATAACTATAATATCATAAGATAGAATAGCTTTCTGGGAAAAAGTAAATAAGCATAGTATAGCTGCCAAGTTCTCATTGTTTTGGATATCTGTGTTTTTACCGAAAACTTTTTTAAGTTTTCGTCGCAGTTTACCATGATTGAAAATGAATGTATTCCTTTTAAAATAATAATAATAATAATAATAATAAACCTATATCTAATAAAGGAAGACTTGGAAGCTAAGCTGTAAATTCAAAAGAAAAAAAGAAAAGAAAGAAAAAAGAAAACGCTATTTAAAATAAATAAATAAAAAATAAATAAACATATAACTAAAACAACATTTTATTGTTAGAATTTCTATTGTTGTTGTTCTTGTCGTTCTTGTGTTCTCTGTCTTCTTCTCGATTTCTATTTCAGAATCTGTTCCCATACTCGTTAATTTCCTTTCACCCACTTTCGTCAAAGCAGGTGAAAATTCTTCCAAGGAATACTATTGCATGTAGATCTTCCCAAAGAGCTTTTTACTCATTATTAACATCTTTAATGTTATTTTCTAGCATTCCCATTGCTTCATTTTGAATGATGTCTGCTTTCGATCAGATCATTTCAGAGACTATGTCAGAGCCTGATTAAAGGGGAAGCACACATTATCTCCGCTCTCACCGGAATATTTTTACAATTATTTTTTACTTCATGTCATAGAAATTCCACGCTTTGACGAGGAAATATTTTTTATAAAAAATGAATGGCGTAAAACAATCCAATTTACTCACCGTTATTAGACACCAGAATTCTTTTAAAATAATTTTTAATGAGAAATTTGTGTTTATTATAGGAAGAAAGTATTTGTTAAAAAATAACGGTGTAAGTATACATAATGTGTGCTTCCCCCTTAATCAGGCTCTGGACAATGCTATACATTTTACCTTTTAACCTTATTTTATTTTCTTAAAATTAATTTTTATTTTTATGGTTATTTTATTTATTATTTACTTTCGATGGAAGTAATCATCGTATCATTCTTATGCGAAAAAAAAAATAAACACATTTAAATTATTAGCACATTTTCGTCGGGTATTTTTTTATTTTGAACAGCAAGCTCCACCTTTTGGCATTCCTCTAAAATGTATTACTTAAGAAAATTATTTTATGTATGTGGGATTCACTTATTTAAATTTTATCCTTAGGAATTCATGATGTAAATACCCCTGGCGTATATATATACACTGGCGGAACATTAAGTGTAACACAAATGCATATTTCTTTTCCTTTCTTTCTTTTTTTTTTTTTTTATAGAATACTTCCCCAGAGGGCGGGGCTTTTTTTTTAAACATATTTTTTTGTGACCCGCAAGTAATGTGTTAAATAAAATTTATTTGATTTTTAATCTTTTTTAAATATAGGAGAAGTATATTGACAAAGTTATCAACCTTTTCAAAAAGGGAGACAAGCCTACTTCCATTACATTTTAATAAATTCGCTCAGCAGTTGAAGTTCCGTGAAAGTAATTTGTGAAATTGTTCCCCGTAGTCACTCCCAAAGCGTACAAATGAGGATAATCACGAAATAACATAGCGACAGTTACATGTGAATGCAACACTTTATTTCGAATTACATTATTCCAAATTCAATTGTGTATATATTTTTCAGATTAAAGAAGCGATGAGAAAAACTAGGTTAAAGCATTTTATGTAATTTATAGAAAACACATAATTGCATAGGTGCCAAGTCTACTGTTTTTGGCGTGAGACTTCACCCCGAAAAATGTTATAGCCGTTTTCTGTAATCTTCGGATATTCGGATACTGTTTGATGGAAGCACCTGTGACAAAAGCCACGCATTTTCCTCTGACTAAGGATGGAACTAATGAGGCGCGAGTCCTAAAAAAATCACAATTGCTTCAACGGAGAGAGGGAACATAAATACGTAAACCTGGAATTCATAAAATAGGAAGAACATAAAATAAAGAAGGTTAAGGATAGCATTATAAAGTATAATAGACAGTTTAAGGATAGTAAGAATAATTTTGTATTTTCTAGGAGCAATTTTTTTTCTTTTTTGAACAAGAATGATAAACTTAACATAAGCAAACACAGACAACACAGGGTATAATCTCCGAGGAGAAGTCAGTGCCCGAAGGCGATAGAAAAGACAAAAAATACGTAACATAGAGTAAAACAGCAAAAAGGTTAAAGGTGGGAGTTCAGAACGAGGCCCGCTTTGAGTCAGCGTCTGTTCATAGGATCTTTATGGTCATACGCTGCTAGTGTGTTTAAAGCTGGGTCATCTAAGGATTCTAGAGTCAAATGAAATTGCATATTTAAGTACTGAATGAAATTATTGAGAGTTGAAGTAGAAATATCCTTATAAATGTGAAAATTTCGAACATACCATGGCATGTCGAATTGTTGCGCTTTGTGCCCTAATGAGTAACTTGATATGGGATTCTGCAGCATATGACCATACGATACATGCATAAGTGAGAATGGGTCGTAAGTAGGACATATACAAGAACATCTTATTTTTAGTGTTTAAATTACTATTCCGAGCAATTAGGGGCATTAATTTCGATTTAGCCGCTCGAAATTTCTTACGCGTAGTGGTAATGTGTTGTTTGAAAGTGAGTCCTTGGTCTAGAGTAACTCCAAGGTATTTACAGTGGTTTGACCAAGCTAGGGGTGTGTGTGTGGGGGGGGGGGGGGGGAAATTTTCAGTAATATTAACAGTCAAAAAAATATATAAGTTATTCATTTAAGAATACTGGTTTCAATTCTGATTCAAAATTTAAAAACTTGTCAGTTCTGTAATTGCCATCTTTACATGTTTTGGCTCCTGGAATATTTTAATAAATAATATCCTTTTATTGAAACACTAAAAACTATTGCCAAAATATATGTATACGTAGCTGTCAAACTTTGTATTTTTTTTACTCACATTTTTAGCTCCTTTTTTATTTTTTAATTAATATGTCACACATACTTTCGACAAATAAGTAATCTGAAAACAATTCTAAAACTTTTCCAGTATTAAGTGTCTCTTGGAAAACGAGCGACCCTGCATCTATGGATATTTTAATAAATTACTATTATTTTCTGGTATTTAAAAAAGCGTAAATGTTGGTATTTTTGAAAATATTTTTACCATAATTTCTCTCTATAAACCACATGTGAAAAATATAATTTTAACATTAGAAATTTTAATTTACGACTATAGTCTTGTTTTTGCATTACTGTATGGAAATATGTTATATTTCAATATTAAAAATTTCTAGTGTTAAGCAACTGTGTCTGATCTGCATCTTACACATTGGGAATTAGAGTACTTTATTCCTTTAAAAGACCACCCTCCCCCACCCCCCACTCCTTGTAATTG
Organism: Salticus scenicus; assembly: GCA_963930645.1. Classification (NCBI taxonomy): domain Eukaryota; kingdom Metazoa; phylum Arthropoda; class Arachnida; order Araneae; family Salticidae; genus Salticus; species Salticus scenicus. The sequence goes on from OZ005658.1 coordinate 162,511,216, forward strand.
CATATTATAACTTTTTGAAATTGAGAATAATTTGATAAAAGAAACCCATTTAGCTCATTGCATGAGTTTTATTTTATTTTTAATCTTTCCCTAGTGGGCAGTGTTCTAGCGAGCGATTTGTTCTCGTGCAACAATTAAAAAGAGTAGATGCTGCCTTTCGAAAAACATTTCGTCGACCACTTATCCCTTGACCACAAGGTAAAAATTCCCTAGAAATCCCTACATTCCTAAGTCACGTGACTTTAGAAAATACTGCATTGTGATAAGCTGAAAATTACATAATATCCTTAAAGAAGTCCTAGTTCAACGTAAAACCGAACGAACCCTAAAGGAGCATAACGGAGCATAAAGGAGCATAAAGGATTAACAGAAACTAATATACAGGGTGATTCAACGATGATGGGACAAACAATGAGAGGAGGTAGGATAAATCATTAGGACTCAGAACTGCATAGGAACCCATGTCCCCAAACGCCATTTTAACCCTTTACAGACCATGTGTTTTCTGAGAGTTTTAATAGATAGCTCCGCCTACTGCCATAGCTTGTGAATGGTGTACTATTTAACAGAAAGTTTATGTCTTTTACTGTTAATTTCACAAAATACATGATAAAAATGTTGTTTCTGAATATTTCATACCGATTGAATAAAACTTAAATTGCGAATAAATTTTTAGATATACACACGGAATGTAAAACTTAGGCAGTGGGCGGAGTTTCAAATACATTGCAAATGTTTCTTTGCAGTAATATTGACAATAAATGGGTTGAATCTAATGTACGGTACTGCTAATGAGAACAGTAAAGCACGACTGTATCAGGAACGATTTCAAAACAGGCACATGCCGAATCACAAAATGTTTGAGCGGTGGCATCGGAACATTTGTGAAAATTATACATTTCGCTCTAATTCTGACCTTAATCTCCTAGACTAGATGCCTGTTGCATGTCTTGAAAACTTGGCAAGAGTTCAAGCGGTAGACAGCGCCACCTAGTACAGAATTCATGACTTTTTTATTTAACTGTCACCAATAATTTTAAGAAGCGATATACGACATATATAATCAATGTTTCTTTGATTTTTATTCGCCTTTTATATATATATCAAATCCGATTTTTAAAAATTTTCGGTGGCTGTTGAATAAAAAAGTCGCGCAATCAGTACCAGGTGGTGCTGTCTACTACCACTAGAACTGTTTCCAATAAATAGAAGGCAAGAACTCTTTATTCGTCGCTAGTGCAGTGTTCATATGCTTAACCCGCAAAACCCTTTGAAATAAGGATGAAAAGTTTCCAACATTCTTAATTTATTGTGGAGTTCTATTAGTACCCGATCTCTTTCACACCATAATTTATTTAGAACAATATTGACGAATACATACTTGCCAAAGTACTAATTAATATTCCGTAGTATTATTAATCCCACCTTATTTTTTACACCAGTATCTTGTTAAAATGGTTTTGGGCTTGTTCAATCGTAATTGCATTTGCAGAATATTGCTTAATAGATTTGCTCATGTGAAAGAAAGGGCAGGCCTAACAACACCGTGGAATGTTAATTAAAATATTGGCACTGCAATTGAAAAAGAAGAAAATTACTCATTAAAGATACTGGTGCGAAACAGCCTTCCGGAATATTTTATAAAAGTTGGCCATTCTGGTAATGCTGCTATCTGCGGATTACGCAAGGGACAAATTTTAAAAATTGATTAAAACTAGGGAAAAATATTAAAAATTGTTTCATAAACAATGTTAAATGATATCAAATATTTGGTTTTAGTATGAAATCAATAATCAATTAAAGATTTAAATGGAAAGTTAAAACATATAACATCCTTGAAAGAGTTCTTGCCTTAAAATTTATAAAATACTTAGTTTTTTTTTTTTTTTTTTTTTTTTTTTTTTTTGGGGGGGGGGAGGGGGAAGGGAACTTTAATGATTAAAATTATTTCATATTTTATTTTAGAAATTAACCATTTCAATTCAGAGGTCCGTATACTTAGACATTGCTTACAATTGAATACCTTGGGATTTTGACTGGACATAAAACAATGATAGACGTTCCTCGAACAATGACAGTGTCAAAACTGAATTTAGCTGTGAAATAAAAGTTTTCTTGTCTAGTTTTGCAATGTGGTGTCTGAAAAAAATGAATAGTTAAAAAAAAAAACAACCCTCCTTGTATTAAGATGAAGTGGGTCTAACAGGATTTGAAAATTGTAATTCAGTCGGGGCGGCTTCGTCCCATTTGCACGTCACGTTTTTGTGAAAAAATTCTAGAAATAGCAAACTCTCGGTAATGTTCTTTTGGCGTCCAGTATTGCCAGATCTGGAGGTTATTCTATTCAATAGTCACTAATAATTTTGAGAAGTGATACATGATATACATAATAGAACTGACACCAGTTATGACCTTCGAAATGATTAGGCAAACGTTACAATTAAAAATTATTGGGGATTGTTGAATAAAAAATGCACCACATCTGGTAGTACTAGTGGCGACTTTTGTGCGCGAAGTAAGGAAGAAGATGTGGTGTATGTGTGCGTGGAAATTTCAATTAAAAGTATATTTTTAAATATTTGCAAGTTGTACAAAATTTCTTAAAGAAAATTTCTCCAGTCCTTTTTTTTTTATGAATCAAGGTTGCGAGAGTTTTCCTCTCAAGACGGAACTCTTACATCAATAATTTTTATCAATAATTTCTACTTGCGTAGTAATTTTTTAAGTATTCAACACGAGAGAAATTATTTTAATAAAATGCTGGTGTGAGTGCTCCTTGTTGATACGAAACTCTCGCATTGCACGTATGAATATATTTTTACGTGAATCAGTGTATATGAAGTTATTTAGTCGTAGTCAAGGGCATGAATAACAGAATAACTTAATAAGATTCAGCTTATATCTGTATAAATATCTATAACTTATGTATTATTAAAACTTTCTGATTAATATATGTATGCGTGTGTTTGTGTTAAGAAAAAATTACTTAAAATAAGGTAATAGGGAGTAATTGAAAAGTGATATATACCGTCCTGAATACAGGAAAATTTTTTCTGTTAAAATATTTCACAAGTTGCACATGTTAAACCAGTGACGATTTACGTTTATTCGTAAATTATCACTCTAATAACTAGCGAATTGCAAGAAAAGGTAATTTATTTTTAGCACTAATCAATCGAAACATATGCACTGACCCTTTATTACAACTTAACATGATATAATATTTAAGTAGAAATCACTGTGTTGCATATCTTTCCTTTGCATTTAAGACGTTTACAGATTTCTAATAACCAGCGAAAAATGCACTTAGTTATAGTTTTAACTAATATATATATATATATATATATAATTAAAATAAATAAAGAAAGAAGTGTTATAATGGTTATGAATTTTTTGAAGGTGAAAATGGAATTAAGAAAAAAAAAAAAGGGGGTAATGAGTAATTGTAGAAACAGATTTTCTCATTGAATAACATTGGCTTTGGATGTCGGCGAGATTAGTTTTTGTCTGATTTTAAAAAACATAATGTTTTAGAGAAATGACTAAAAGAGGGTTTTAAAGTAGGAATCTGTAGTCCAGTAGGGGTTAATATTAGAGATGCGAACATTTTAATTCATCCCGGAGCAATTTTAGCCTCGCCTTTATTTCGAACTGTTTTTTTAAGAGTAATTTTTTTTGTTTTTGTTTTATCGTAGTTATTTATTGAAGAAGAACATTCTACGAATTAAGTGCTGTGAATCAAAGGCGAGGCTCGGCTAAAATTACTTTGGAATAATTAAAATGCTTGCAACTATGTTTAATAATCGAGTGCTAATTTCAGTTTTGTCGGTTTCTAAGTTTCTCTTCGATTCTTGCGCAATGAGGTTGGCGATCGAATGACATTCTTTTAGAATTACTGTTAGCAAAGCTTAGAAATTTATTATGATCGGTCTGCTTTTAAATGGCAATGAAATGTAATACCAAAACGTAAATAGAGACAACAAAACAGGATTAAAAAAAAATCTTAATTTAAGCAAAAAAATTAATAAATGCAAAAAAATTACTAATGGTCAAGTGGCCAGCCGACTGGTTTTCCAGTCGCATTGCATTATTGCCAGCTTGGTATGGCCCATCGTATGTCGGAATAAAATCATTTATTGCGAAAAACACGGAATCTTAAATATCTTACAACTTAATTCTCAAATAAATAAGAAGTGGGGGATTAGAAATTACAATTTGCCTATTTTCCAATGATCCCCCCCTCCCCACAGTTTAAGACTAATATAAAGTGCATGAAGTTGAAAAATGCCGTTTTTTTCCCCTCTATTGAAAAAATGCCTAGTAATTATTGATTGTTTCCCTCATACCACGAGACTATAAAAGTAATTTTCACATTTTCAGTAATAATTATTCTCGATAAGATAAGAGCTAGATTGCTATTTCCTAATAAAAGTATGAAAATACTTTTTCATTAGACACCCATTAGGTGCCAATTGCACTGTTTTTGGCGAGAGAATGAGAGACTTCAACCGAAAAAATCTTTATACCTGTCTTTCCGTAATTTTAAACGTCGAAAAAAGCATATATAACATATTCCATTTAAAATTACTGGGGTGAATTCTTATTTAAATCTTAAAAAACTTTGTAGCTCTTGACACCATTACCTCACACTTCTTTTATCACATTATGAGAAAAAAACTGTTCACTAATAAAAGGTTTTTTTAAAAAATAACTCTAACATTTATTTCTAATGTCAGTTCTTTAAGAGTCATATTCACCAAACTTCATTGATCGAGGATCAAACCATGGATCAGCAAATCGGAGAATCAACGCTAACACTGGATTAAATTCCTACGGTATTCACCATCAGCCGATTACGTGATCCATGGATTAACTGGAAGAGAAAGAAAAGCTTCGTTTTGATAGGCCAAGAAAGAAGATAGCATTTATTCACCATTCGGCTTAAATTAACCAATCAATCGGATTAGAAGATTAGAAAGAGTAAAAGCAAATTGGCAACACTGATACTCTTATTTACTTCGCTTTTGTTAACGTACGGATTAAGAATCAATTTTACTTTAGAACATTTTTAAAAAGAATAATCACGCAGACGACAACTGTTTACGCTACGATTTAAAATTTTGATTGTTATGATTAAGAGAATCTTAAAGCTATTATTGTTTTTTCTTCCGAAGTTAATGCTTTATTCTTTTCTGTGCAGATGCGAGCCCTATTATCTAACATTCATATAAGAAATTCCACGGAATCTTTATATAATCGATAGTAGTGCTGGGCGATGTTGACATTTCTTAAATCGATATATCGTTCATATAAAATACCGATATAAGGATATATCGATTTAATGCAGTGTTACCAAAAGTGGTCAAAACGTTCTCTAGACTCCTCAAAACGTGTAAATCCATTGAAAGCCAGAAGTTAAAAAATTTTACGAGTACATTCTTATAATTAATACAAACGCAAAAATCAACAATGGACCGTAGGAAAATTATTTTAGTTAACCAAATTAAATTTTTTTCTCGAAATTATTATCTTAATCACATACATTTATTTATTTTTTACTAAAATAAGGCCTTTGAAAAAATCAGATTTCTGATAAAGATGTAATGTTTATACAAATTATTATAAAATTATTCGTTATTTTCCACAGTTCAAAATTTACACATCACAACACAACACAACAGAGTATAATTAATATAGCGCAGTTTTTCTTACCATAAGTTATAGAATTCCACATTGACTCGTGACGTGACTTTTGTGAGTAATCTTCAGAATATTTAAAAACAGCCCAATTTATTATTATTATTATTTTAATTAATTAATAAACTCAGAATTTTATTATTTCTTATTAATTTTTAATCCATTAAAATTTTTATATTCCCCACTTACATACGAATGAATTGCAAAATGGCAATTAGCAGAAAATTGCTAATTAATAGAACTTCACACATGATATTAAATTTCTATAGTGCCTTGCATCCCCTAACAAATATAATTCTTAATTAAAATTTTCTAAAATACAATTTCTTAAAAAAATTACAAGATTTTCTTTTTATTGAAGATTTAAAATTTTTACTTATTTTAGATTAAATTACATCAAATACTACAAAATACAAAAAGATTTAAATAACTAGAACTCAGCATAGGAAAATAAAATTGATAGAAAGAACAACAATTTAGTGCATTGGAAGGGGGGGGGGGAGGAAAGCATCAACTTTAACCGTATTTAAAATTATTTTTAAATACCCATACTATATGCTGTTAATAACTGACTTCGAAATAAATAAAAATTAGATATGTTTAAATGTTTAAATTATTTTTGACAATATGACAATGTCACATTGTGTACTGAAATTAACGAATTTAATGAAAAAATATTAATTACATAAAATATTCATAAAGAATAGTTAATTCACTTATCTAATAAACAGAAACTGGGATTTCTTATTTTTAAAATATAGGAACTGGAATTTTTACAAAAAATAGCAGAATAAAATACTAATATTGATAAAATAAATCTCCAATAATCAAACGAATTTTGAATGAATGAATAAATCTCATTTCAACTAGTCAAAATCGGTTTTCATTTTGCTAGTGCGCACGCGTTCTGGCTCGAAAGAATGGTCTTAAACCGATATTCTCTTTTTCCCAATGCGCCTGCGTAACACTAAATCGAAACGGCACTTCAATCTTCATGATTTAGCTGTCTATGACTGCGCATGCTTTAGACTGAGTAAACCGGAATCTTTTTGAATGAATATCTGGCATTATTCCAACTATATTCAATCGAGATTTTCATGATTTAGCTGTCTATGACTGCGCATGCTTTAGACTATACCGGAATTCCTTTGAATGAATTATGAATAGTTACCTGGCATTATTCCAACTTTATTCATTCAGTTTAACCTAGAATCATACGTTCGCGAGTTCGGATGTTTCTGAATCGATATTTTACGGAAGATGAAATATTTAAATCGGATAAACGATATTAGCGTTAAATCGATATTTTAATTTATATCGATATAAAGCCCAGTCCTAATCGATAGCGATATCGAAATTCCACATTATCCAAAGAACCCAAATCATTTACTCTAATTTGATGCACAGTCCTTTTCCTTCTTTCAAATGTTTCCAATAGTTCTATGTTTTCAATATCATCTAGTGAGAATAGATCGTTAACGTCAGCCATGTTTGTTATTTGTTTACGAAGCTGAGCTGCGGAGTGCGCATGCGTTACGAAAAAATCCGAGAATTAACTCTGTTAATCCTCCGATATTTGAGGATCAAAAACGAAGAGTTAAAATAGCCGGTGAACTCCAGATTTTCGTTGGAGAATACCGATTTTCGTATGACCGAGCGATTACCGCTGATCCGAAGTTTAATCCGAGTGTTAAGAAGTTGGTGAATATGGCCCTTAGTGCTGTTGCTTGTAAGAAAAACGAGTAAATCGAGCAGAGTGGATTTTTATAAATGTTATATTAAACATGGAAAAATTAAGATAAATATTGTAATTTACACCAATTAACAAATAAAGATAAATTAGTATCTAAAAACATTCTCTACTTTAACGAACGTCAGGTAGGATCACGGACGCTGTAAACGTTCAAGAAATTCTCGTTCAACCAATTTGGTTAGAACGGGAAATCGTATTTACTCTATAAACGAAAAAAACTGAGACGACTTTTAATTTTAACTTAATATAATACGTCTACATATCACCCTAGATATTAGATATGTCTAAAAATGTCCCTAGTAACTAATAATACATCCAAGTAAACTATAATTAGGGTTAAGGTTTAATTATTTTTATAATTTATAACTTTTTTTGTGTTTTCTGAAAAATTGTATCCGAAGGAGAAAACATGGTTTGAATGTTTGTTCCTCATTTGTAGATTGGAAATGCTATATTAAAATTTATATTAATATTATACTTAATTATGATATTAATTAAAATCATTAATTAATCGTTAAAGGTTAAGGATTTTTCGGCCCTGAAGAGTTTCAACTTCTTTTTTTGTTATTATATGAATGATTAGCCCCTTGCCTGTGTCGCCCGAATCTAGTTCGGGCACTGACCCCCCCACTCCCCACGTGCATTTTTCCTTTAATATTTTAGGGTACATGAAGCATCAGCCAGTATTAAAATATACAGAGTGTTTATAAAGTCCCGGAACCATTTTGATGTTTAATAACTCATAAAATAATAAAGATAGATTAAAATTCATAACATAAATGGTTAGATAGACTCAAAAAGTTTCATGACCCTTGCCAATGAACTTCCACGTGTGCCCTCTTCGTCGCACGGAGAATATCAAGTCGATAGTCAATTTCACTCCAGGTAGCGGGAAGCATGTCTGAATTAGCCACATGCATCTGAAATTAACCACACGCGCAGACGATAGTTACAAAAGTAAAGACATTCAAACCTGAAAAGAAAATATATGAGTTATTCCATCAATAAATGCCATAAGTTTGTTTATATCTTCATTATTTTACGAGTTATTAAACATCAAAATGGGTCCGGGACTTTATAAACACCCTGTATACAACGTATTTGGAAATATGTACAGAATAAATATATATATTACAAGGGTCGTACTCTCCGCCCTTTTTTCAGGACACTCTCAGGAATTATAAATTTTAAAATTTATTGCTACCACTATTTTTATGTAATAATGTCTATGCTCGATAATTATGGCGCATTGCTGTAATCATATCCAGAAGTATTTCTGCATAAAATTAGTGGTGGCAAAGAAGGTGAAAATTTCTTTTCTTTGACAGTGTCCTGAAAAAATGGCGGTGAGTACGACCCCTGATATTATTCATATATTTATTTTGAATCCTTTTTTTTTTTTTTTTTAATGAAACAAAAATAGGGATCCTATAGGCGTGTGTTTAAAAAGTATGCCGCAGTTAAGGGATTAAACAAACGAATATAAATAAAATGTGATGCGAATTAATTCTAAAATTCCGGTATAACTGCTACGAAGCTTTACATATATCATTGCGTACTCACAGTTACTGTTGCAACGCATTAAATGAAAACTCCCCCTGTAGACGTTGTTGATGTAAGTCACATAGTTTTAGAACTGGGTTTTTTGCATGGATGTTAACAGTTTAATTTGTTCTGGAGTATTTTTAGCCCCGTCTTCATTTAACACCACTAACTTTTCTTTATTTTATCCTTATTTTTATCACATAGTAGGCGGAGACGTATTAATCCTGGACGACAGCTTTTGCACTGCTCGATGTCTTTTTCTAGTCAATTTTGTCCTTTTATTACTTCCGGTGTGAGCCTTTTTTCTTTTTTTGTTCTTTTTTTTTTTTTTTAGCACACTTGACATTGTGAGATTTTTGGTTTTCGTCCCACGATATTTCTATGGGGTTTTTATCTCCCCCACCGTCCCTCCTTTTCTACATTCTAAAGTGCGGTGGTAATAATAGGCGAACAGAGGAACAAACACTGGAGAAAATTTTTCGATAAATAAAGTATTGCGAAATAAAGGCGGAGCTAAAAGTACTCCGGAATAAATTAAAATGTTGGCATTTATGTTTTTTGTATTCCTGTTTATATTACAATTAAATGTATATTTTAAGTATACAAATTCTAATCAAAGTATTTGTATTCATAGTATATTGAATCTAGAACGACAAATACTGGATATATATTTAAGAAATATTGTAGCTTGCATATAAAAAAAAAAAAAACTGTGGGCGGAGTTACAGATGTCGCAGATTGTACTCTCCGCCTTGAAAAAGTTAATATTGTTTAAGATATATATAAACTATATAGATAAAAACAGTGTCAATTAATTTTAAAGAGTATTTAGTGCAACAAAAGTGCAATTTAAATAGAATTTGATTAGAGAGACTAGATTTCATGAGTCTGACCACTTTTCGACTTGTGCAGAAGGAGCATACGCAATGTATTTACTGTAAGCAATGTGTGTTTTCTTTTAATTTTTAACCTTTTTCATATGAGCGCAGTCTCGCAACGCGTTTGTATTTGTGTATAATTATTGTCATACTACACTTCATAATATATTTCAATTACAAAATGCTGCTCCTTTCCGCTCATGTGAAAAACGTAAGCCAAATATCTAAGCATGAGGGCCATATTCGCTAGAAATGCAAAATCTAGGAATCTTAAAGTCTCTGGGGAGCCGACAATTACCAGAATTATATTAGTTAATAGACAGAAGTTAGTGACAGAAGTTAGTGACATTAGTTAGTGACAGAAATTTAAAATATATAGATTTTATAATAATTAAATGCAAAAATTTCATATGTGTGATCAATCTGACATTTTTCTCAATTTAAAGAGCAAAATACCGCTTATGGATCCTTATACTTATAAAAATGTTTTCAAAATGTTAATGTTTTAAAGAACAAAAAGTGGAAAATTGGAACTCAGTTTTGTCCTAATATGTACAAGAACCATTTGAAGAAGTTTAATGAAGATTCAATAATAACAATAAAATAAATATTATGCATTTTAACAAGACACGACAACAAAAAATTTAGTTTTGAAAAAATTACATAAATGTTTTCATTTTATACTAGGTTGACTGTTTATTTATAAAAATAAATTCTTATACGTCAGCATAAAATGGTGCTAATTAAAAAACTCTTCTCTCGACACAATACTACCGTTATGTAGTTTAACATTTTATCAAAACAGAATTCCTAACTTATATAATTTATTCCAGAACATACTTAGTCACGTCTTTATTTCACAACGCTTTATTTATAAAATAATGTCTTGAATATATAACTACGACAGTATTCAAAAGAAGGCTGATTAATAATGTTCTGGAATAAATTATGACAGCTGGCAACTCTGGTAAAATTCAAATATTGAAGTTTTAGTTCAACTTTGACATTTTGAAAGTCCACTGTCGCCTTAAAGTACTCGAACATAAGTAAAATTTCAAAATCTAATATGTTTACTATGTTACCTTTCTTTTTGTTGAGTTCTACTAACTAGCAGAGCTACCAACTTAATCCGAAGGTTTGTCAGTTCCGCCCCTTTTTCTACATCAGTCTTTTCTAGAGTATTTCTCTTCTTAATTCATCGTAAATATATCGGGTCAAGTAATAAGTAATGTCGCTTTTATAATGCACATAATATAAAACTGTTGCACACCAGAAAAAATTTCAAGTACAGTAAGCATATTATTTCACAGAGTGGGCGTGTCTTTCAGGTAAACAAAATAATATTAAAGTTTTTTTTTTTTTTAATACTCTTTTTCATGCATAGATAGGTAATGAAATTAAATATTAATAGATGCTTTAAATATTAATAGATATTAATAGAAGAATGAAACATAAAATATATGATGACTTTTAGTTATTTCCAATGGCTTTTTTTTTTAATTTCCAAAGTAATAAGAAAGAGTACAATGTAATATAAAAACATAAAATTATAATTAATCAGTAATGTACAATCCGTTCTTTTCCACAACTTCTGCCAACATTTTGGCCATTTATCCCTCGTTTATAGAACTCTTCGGGTTTCGATTGAAAAAAGCTAGAGAGCTTCTTCATTATGAAATCTTTTTCCATTGAGAAAATGTTGTAACGAACGGAATAAACGATAATCTGACGGAATTACGTCTGGGGAATAAGGTGGGTGTGGAAAAACTTCCCACCATAACTGTTTTAGTTTTTCTACAGTAATTCGTGCGACGAGTGGGCGGGCATTGTTATGTTTAAGAATGACGCAATTCTGGTTGAACAGTGCTGGTATCTTTTGAATTAAAACTGGATGAAGTCTGTCCAGTTGATGACAATAAACTTCGCCTGTGATTGTCTGATTAATTGTTAACTGCTCGGAATGAATCACACATCTCAAGTTCCATCAGGCGCACAGCATCACTTTTTTTAATGTAAATCTGCTTTTGGTGAAGATTGGTTTGTCTGATCTTTGTCTACCCGTTGTGGTCGTCTCTTTAAATCCGCATATAGTACTCACTTTTCGTCCACTGTTACAATTTATTCCAGGAAAGACATGAATGACGTGACAAGAGAGATTTGCAAATGAACTTGGTTTGCCTGGTTTAGTTCATGTGGAACCCATTTCTCAAATTTTTGAACCTTAACAAGCGATCGTAATTGGTTGCAAATTGTTTTCTGAGAACAGTCTAATGCTTCTACAAATTCCTTTTGATTTGCTTGATTATTTTAAACCAAAAGAGCTTGTAACGCATCCTGATCAAAATGAAATACACGACCAGGACGAGCTTCATTTTTCAGTGTCCGGTTTAGTTTGTGAAATTTTTCAAACCACTTTTGACGCTTCCGATCTTTCTTATCCGAGGGTATCAAGAATGTTTTCTGCAGCATCTTTCGCGTTTCTTCTCAGCTGGAATTCTTAAAGCCTGCAATCCCTAAGATGCTCTTCATCTACCATTTGGCTTTGATTGAATTTTAAATATTTACAGAAACAAATGACACGGTGAAATACGTTTACTATACATGAAACTTTTTCTGGTGTCCGATAGTTTAATATTACGCGCATTATGAAAACGACATTACTTATTACTTGACCCAATATTTGAAGATAATTACTCTAGAAATTAAGTGGTGTAGAAAAAGGGTGGTAACAACTCTGAATTGGGTTGGAAGCTCTGAATTAGCAAATTTTAGCCTTCATCGCCAAATCACAGACTAATTTATAACTGGCGGAAAATAAAATCATAACACCAGGAAGGAGTTGTGAAGTTCGAGAACCATGAATGTACAGTCACCACCCCCCAAAAAAACGCCACCCCCCCACACCTAATTTCACCGTAAATTATCGTAGAAACATGCGGCTGGTACCTATCGATCTGTAATAATGTCTAGTTTTTAATGGTGTAGTTACATTTTGCCTAAGTGGTCATCTACATATTAAAACACGTATAAACTTCATTTTTTTCAATGACGAACCCTATTTATGACCTCATATTTAGATTTCTGAGATCAAGGCAGTTCGGAAAACCTACCTATTTATCTATTTTTATCTATTCTAAGCAGAGTTACACGTGAAAATGTGTTAGGGAACCGTCTATACATTTAGAAAAAATAAATCGTGATCTACCACTCAATACACATTATTTATTAAATTTTACACTGGAAAAAAAGTTCAGAAATGTTAATTATAAAATAAAAAACTATTCAAATTCGCAGAACTTTCTGTGTTAGTTGATGAATTAAAAGATTTTTATTCGTTTCAATTTGTTAAACCAGAGCCTCCTTAAGTAGATGCCTAGCGAGTATCTTGGAAGCTTGGCAACAGTACAAGAAGAACATAGCCAGTAGATGGCGCTTGATACCGTGTCGTAAAGTTCTGTTTATTTCCAGCGATTCAATTGAGTTCTTCATGGTTTGTTTTATTAATTTAACAAATGTGAGAGGTTTTTTTTTTTTTTTTTTTTTATAATATGGTGTATTGCGTCGTTCCATTTTGTAAATCGGACAGTCGCCGTGAAAATATAAAGTTTTCACGGTTTCATATTTCAAGACAAGGTATGTAAACTGCATAAGTAATTAATGCAAAATTACCAACCCTCCGGATTTTTGAATATCAATAATATTTTTCACAAAAAACATTATTTTTATTTACTATCGTAAATTCTGTGATTAAGACGAAGATAAATTTAAAAGAAATTATGATATAAAAATTCGAAGGGTTGACACCTCTGTTAGTAAGTTAGATTTAACAAATAAAATAGTTATGCTTATTACAAAATGAAATGAAATTTTTATTTATTGATGTAGGAATACAGAAAAATAACTTGTTCTTAGTTACTTTGAAGTAACTCTATATTGTAGTATTTTATAGTTTTATTCATAAATTACATTAGTATCTTATGAATAAAACTATAAAATACTCCAATATAGGAACAAGATTGATTTATATTTTTTTAATACCACTGTTTTTTAAAGACTTGTGTAAATGCGTATAAAAATTTGATTATTTCAGTTAAATCGAAACAAAAGTGTTGGGAATCTTGAAAAGAAAAAATAGAAAATTTTTATTTCTACTTTTGTTCTTTTTAAAAATATTAAGTTTTAAGATTCATAACATTACTTTTATTAACCTTTTACCACACAAATGGAATATGGAATTAAAAATTCATCTAAAAATTAAATATCAAAATTACTGATTTGAAAAATTATCAGATATAACAGAAAGATGACTTGATTTTTTGAAATAGAAATTCTCCACATCCATACACTCACCTATACACACACACACATATACTGGCTAATTGCCAAAAACTACTTTTTTTGGACTCATGAGACCTTAAAAATATAAATCAAGGGAAAACTCGATATCGAATTTTTGGACCGAACACAATACTTTCATTACCTACGGTAGTAGGGTAATGGAAGTAAAAATATTTCAAGGATGTTATTAATTTGTCCTTAAATTTGCCAATCTTTATCAAATTTTTCAAATTGAAACCTAATACGAGTTTTAAAATACAATTGTGAATTTCCTGCATTTGTTTGTTTTTAAGTTATTCTGATAATAAATATGCATATAAATCAATCACTAAAAACTAAAAAAAAATTTTTTTTTTGTATTCAGAGAACCCCAAAACGTGACTTTATTCAAAAACCTGAGTTGAAAATAAAACTTCAAAAAAATGCTTTGTTTACATTATAGGTTCGAAAAATTAATTTTCCTTCTTCAACAGTATTCGTCGACATAAAAAAGCGTAGCAAAGCACTTTCGTCAATTACATTCTACAGAAAAGAACGTTTAGCTTAATTTTGGATAGCCCTGTATGTTTTCAATAAACTATGTGCACATCAGATTGTGCATTTAAATTTAGTCTTATATGAAAAACACTTAACACAAAATGAAATACACTTTCAGCATTTTCCAAGTATATCCGAGATAGACAAACCGACGCGCACAGACCAACTGCTAAAAACATTTTTCGTTTCAGGAGACCTCAAAAAATGTAAACATAACACAACTTCATTTCGAAAATGTCTATCAGTTTCGAAAGCATACCCTCTCGGAACTGGTGGAGCTAATAAAATCTTGAAAAAAAAAAAAAAAAAAAAACTTTTTGTGCGAGAGAAAACATATACTCAAGAAATCCTTAATTTAAAAAATTTAAATCTTAATGGTTATTTATTTATTTTTTGTGACGGACTAGACAACAGATTGTTTTCTTCTCCAATTTTTATTACTGAATGTTAACTTATCTCGTTAATGTGCTGGTCTATTTTTCTTATAAATAATATAAAATTCTCGATTTAAGAAAAATAATTCACACCTAATAAGGTAAAAATGTAACGTAAACGACATGACCAAAAAAAGAAAAAAAAGACATGATTTTAATAATTTATCATTATAAATTATTCATTCTAAACTGAACTCATTTAAAGTTCAGAGATTTTAATTTATATAAACGAAACTTTCATCTGATATCTAAATTAAAAAAATTTTTGAAATTTTTATTGAATAAATATATAAAAAATAATTTAATCGCGTGATAGACATGCCATGTTTTTGCTTATTTAATTTTAAATTTCGTTTTTTAATTAATAATATATTAAAAAAAAAAAAAAAAAAAAAAAAAAAAAAGGTGTTATTTATTTGATACGTTGTAATTCAATTAGTTGAAAAGCTAAAATAGGTCTTGTCCACTTTCGAAGAAATTTAAACTCTATACTTTTTTAAATATAAATATTTGAATATTTTTTTGAAAATATTTACGATAAAGCACTTTCACATAATTTTTTCAAATTAAAAGAAAAAAAAATACAATTTTGGACTTTAAATTGAAATTTATAGCTAGATTTTATACGAAAAATATAACTTATCTATGAAACAGAAGAAAATTGTTGCTCTGCGTAGGTGCTGTCACCTAGCGTTAGTTTTGTTTTTTAAATGTTGCCTAATTTAACATTGGGATTCGAAGCACGTGGAAGGCATCTACTTAAGGAGGCTCTGGTTAAACATTTAATAGTTAAATACATCACTTCATACGAAGAAAATTCAATAGCTTGAATCATATGAACCCTACAATGTTGAATTACAAAACTCTAGATACCAAGGTAAAAGAACATAGTAATAATGATAATAATATTAACAGCGGTTAAAAAAAAGGGGGGGTTTAATATTTAAGAAAAAGAATTATCTACTTCTTAAAAGCAAAAACTGTTTTATTTAAGAGACAAAAATTTAAGTTAAAATACATTTAAAAAACAAAATATATATATATAAACAATTAAAATCTACTAACTAACAATTATTATCTACTTCTCGTTGGGTATATTTTTATTTTACGCAGTAAGACTCGCATGAAAGTGTTACTATAAAGTTTTAGATTTAATTTTAGGCGTACAAACCAACAATAGATAATGTACAAAAATATAGGTAACAAGATTTAAACTAAAATCTGAGAAAGGATTTTAAAATTTTCGCGACCGATGACGTAGTTTCACGTCATTTTGAAATCTGTAACTCTTTCAATGGGCGTTTCTTTCAAAATTTGTGTGTTACGATATTTCTTAAGAATATTCCTTTTATTCATATTTATATAAACAAAATAGTATGAATACAAATACTTTCACTAAAACGAGTATAATTATTATGTATATCCATATGAAAAGAAATATGGATATAGAAAAAAGGGTTTCCAATTGTCTAGAACGAATATTCCCCGTTCTGCAGTTGTCTACTGCACTTGAATTCTTAATTTTAAATGTGTAAAATCTATATCTTTAAAAGTAATGAGACATATTACTTTGTTTTAAATTCTTTTTCCGTGTTAAATGTGACGCTAGTTTTACGCCGTGATTAGAATAATAGAAAATAAATAATATTGCGCTTTGTTTCAATAATAGATTTTAAAAACTTAAAAAAAAAAAAAAAACTTTATTATTCAGTATTTAAAAAACATTTAATGACATTTTTATATTTTATTATGTTACGTCATGCGATAAAATTTAAATAGCATAAACGGTAGAGTAAGCGAATGCTAAAATGTCACAACAAGATTAAAACAGAAAATTTGTTTTTAAAAAAATCTGATAAAAACTAATAAAAATCAATTGCATTAATTTAAAAAAAAGAAAAAAGAAAAGTATTGTTCACTGCGTATTGCTCTTTCAAATAATAGTCCTTGTCTTACCGTGTTTTTTTACCGCGTTTTTTTACCGTCATGATACTTAACTTGAGGTGCACGAATCCTAGAATATTCAAGTTAAAAACAAAAGACAAAAGGGACAAAACAGAATTTTAGCAGTGATAAACTAGGAAACGTTACATAATATTTAAGAACAAAGACTTAACTTTTGAGAATCGAGTATAAACCTCCTTGCAACGAAAGCCACGCCTTTACACAGTTTTTCTAAAACTTTACATTATAAAACAAAATTATTGTACATACTTCCAATTAAATCATTTAAATTTTGTCTTCAGCATTCGATGTAGTAAATGCCATTGACATTTATGCATACCAGCGTCACTTAGAGAGTCATATACCAATACAGAAACTAGTTTTTTTAATATTGTTTCTGTAATATAGAGGCGGGGCTTCATTTCTTTTGGAATTTTTTCACAATCACTTGCTTGCATTGCGATAATTTTATAAAAATGATCCAGTTTGTATCATAAACATCGAAATGTTGCTTAGAAAACAATTAGAATAACATTAAGGTAAATTAAAATAGTTTTTCTTCAAAATATATACAGATATTTACTCAAAGAGGATACAAATTATTATAAGTGACGGCCCCCTAACAACAGTAAAAAATGAAATATCACTGTAACTCAAAAAATAATGTTAAGAACGAGCTGTAAATTTGGAAACCCATGTTTTTGATGATGCCCGTTCTATTTATGTAAAAATTAACATAGGTCATAATTCATAATTTTTTCAAATATAAAATTATTAATAATTTTCATATTTCAAAAAAAACTTTTTTTATCAAAAATATGCATGGAATATGTTTGGGTCACTTCATTCTATTATATAAAAAAAAACAGAATTTGAATATTATAATTATTTTGGAAGATATGAATTAATGTTTGTCACATTCATTTAACATTAGCGCCCTCATAGTTTGACAGCTTATAACTCTGTGAAGAATTGGGCAAAATATATAAACTATGCCATTTTCCGCGATGATTTTGTCCAAATAATTCAAAAAAAAAAAAAAAAAAAAAAAAAAAAAAAAAATGGGGGTTACCTTTGAAAAAAATGAAGTTGATGCCAGTTTTAATATGTAGACGACCCCTTAAGCAAAATCTAACTATATCATTATAAACTAGACGTTATTACAAATCGATTGATGCCAACCACATGTTTTTACGATAATTTACGGTGAAATTTGGAGGTGGGGGGGGGCGATTTTTGTGACTGTACATGATATTTTTTAGAGAGATGATATTTATTCAAATTCCACGGTAGACGAAAGAAGAGTGGCGCTAATAGCGCCATTATAAATATGCAAATCAAATTTGCTTTACATTTGCAAACGTAAAAAATCTTGAACGACAGTAAATAGTGGTCAGAAAGTTTACTCCCTGAGTGTTATATTTCGTCCAGATTGAAAATGGTTTACAGACTTTAGTCAATAATGCCCCTAAAATCATAGATGCCAACATTTTTATTTATTACGGAGTATTTTTAGCCCCGCCTATATTTCCCTACCCCTTATTTGTTAAACGAATTTTTGCTTATTTTAACGAAGTTATATTTTGGGGAAATATTTCCTATGAATAAAAGAGTGGTGCGAAAAAAAGGCGGAGCTGGAAATACTCCGGAATGTATTTCATCTAATAATGTAATAATGTATTTCATCTGTATTTCTCTAAGCTAAAACATAGAAGACTCTGTCAGCAGTTTAACTAGTTTTATCAAGGGCGTTTAATAGGATTACGAGAGGGGGGGGGGAGATTTTTACAACGATATTGCAGAAAGTTTTTTGCAGACCCGACCCGCAGGACTTTCGACCTGCAACCGACACGAACTCGCAACTTCTGACTTGCGATCGCAAAAAAATATTATTCAATTTCAAGAAATCTAATTAAAATTCTATTTTACGAGATGCAAATGTCTTAGAGAATTAATTATTACGTAAATATTTCAAATATATAAACATATTAAACTAGTGTATAAAAAAATTATATTAAAAATAACTAATCTAACTATAAACGAAACTTCAGTATATAATATAACTAAATTTTTTGTATATTAAACTTACTTTTAAAAAATCCATTTGTTTTAAATGTTCACAGTACATAATAGAAAGTAAAACAAGGAAGCAAATATGCGTTGGAAGGCAAATAATTTTATCATATAGGTTTTTAAATGTAAAGCTTTATTCATTTATTCTTTAGCAATTAAACTTATGTTATAAGTCATTTTGCTTTAAACTGCTATGAAGAAAAATGATGTCATACAATTTCTTTATTAAAAAACATATTTATAAAAAAGCAGCATGAAAATGTTTCTAAGGAAAAGTATTTTGCGACTCTACTCTCATTCACTGCCATCTGCGATTTCAGTGGTATCAAGTTAGAGCTCATTGTGGAGCGAATGATGATCAGTTGTTTTCGCTGATGAGAACTGTTTCTTCCTTAATAACAATAATGATCTTATGGTAGTTAGAACTAAGTCAGGTGTGCGCTAGACCCATTATGTCAGCAGTGTAGACAAACTGGACTTTCTTTATGAGTTGTAATCTAACAAACAAGTTCATATTTCACCAAGAGCACTCTTGTCGTTATCCTAAGTAGCCTTCACTTCAGTATCATGAAAAACGGCAGTTTTTCTAGTGACGCAAGCGCAAAAACAAACGAACGCCACGACACTCAGCGGAAACGGAAAAACGAACGAAAACTGCGACACTTATATATACAGGAATTTTAAGATCAAACAAACCGCTGAAAGCCGACACTTAATATCTCAGGAAATATGGGAGGTTATGTTCTGATATTTTCAAAATAGACTTTCACCTTCTGTCTGATCCTACCCTGAAATCGCTACATTTCTGCGTGCAATATATTTCGAGATATGAATTGGCTCATTTAAGTTGTAAATGGGCGGCATATGTAAGGAACAAATTTTTCTCGAATATGGCTCGACCGAATGTCGTTTAATTGATATATGATATTAATCGCTTTTATCTGATGTGCCTGACGTCTCCCTTTTCCCTAGGAAAACTCTTGTTTTTTTTATAACTCAGTTTAAAAATCGAACTATTTTTTACTCCGAAAATACCGTGATGCGGCAGTTTCGCGGACGAATTTCTTCTTTTCCATCTGAAATACTGAATATCAAATAATCGTTTTGGCTCCATCTATCGGAAAGCGTCAAAAATAAACACAAAAAAAATATATATATATATTTTTCTTTTTTTAATATGTATATTAAATGAGTTATTTATTTAGGTACTTGTATTTTATATGACATTTGTTTATCAAAAATATTCTTTGTATTTACATTGTTTTCATGCTGATACGTTGTTAACTTTCAAAATTGGTTCTATTTTAAAAGGTGATTGCAAGAACAAAAAATTTTTCCTTTATTTTCATAAAAATGACAAATAGTATGATAATCATATGCAAATATTTGTAATTTTTTCAAAATTAGGCGATAAATCACTTAAACTACGGATTGAAAAAATTCTTAAAACAGAATATGAAAATAATTAATTTGCTCATTAAGTTTCTAGTATATATAATATATAAATTACAAAATGTTAAGCTATAATAAAATTTTGAATAGATTAAGATTTTTTTTTAATTAAATTCATAACAAACTATACTACTTAAATATTTACCAGTATAAAAATTTTCACTTTTTAAGATTTTTCTATTATTATTTATTTTTCTCTTTTAAATCAAATCTATACCTAAAAAATTATAATAAGAAATAAATATAAATAAGAAATTTTTGTCATTTTTTAAATGTACTATATTATGCCTTTGTAATGTTGCATGTGTCCATCTTTTTTATCACTTTTTATAAAATTTTGAAATTTTATTTAGTTTGTTATTTTGTTCGAGTATGACCTATAAAACAACACTTTTAATATAGTGTTATAACTCATTACCATGCTCCTTTAATTTTACGTTTTGATCATTAACCCCTAAAAAGTAATGATATCAATACAAAAAACCCTTAACGGGTTAAAAGTTTGTGACGCAGCACTGTACTTTATGGCTATAAGAATTAGAAATACGGGTCTTAAAAATAATGATATCAAATTTTCAGTGACGCTTTGATATTAATTAAATTATACATAGATTTTCTTATTTGAATTTGCTTTTTTCTTTTGTTTATATTTACAGTGTAAACGTTATTTTCAACACAAAATAATATATAGCATTTACTCATTGATACCTTTCCATTCACATCTCTTATACTATGAAAGCATGTGTTTTAAAAGAAATTATATGAAATTCCAGTAACGCAGTGGTGTTACATTAAGTGATTTGTTTTTAAATTTCTCTGCAATTATTTTGTTTTGCATATTAAAGTATATGTGCACATTGAAATATTGCTTTTAATTTTCAAATACGCTGTCAAATATATCACTTTCATTAAGCTTATATTATGTACTGAAATATATTTATTTCAATGAATTATTCTATCTTTTGCGTCACGCCATCCAAAACTGTAAGTAAAATATATGGAAATGTTTACTTTGTGTCATTCCATCCAAATAAATTGAAAATGCATGCAAATAGATATCGTGATGCAAAGAAAAAAACTGTGAATTTTTTTTTCAGTTTTGGATGGCGTGAAGCCTCTGCGTTACTGGAATTTCATATAATTTCTTTTAAAACACATACTTTCATAGTATAAGAGATGTGAATGGAAAGGTATCAATGAGTAAATGCTATATATTATTTTGTGTTGAAAATAACGTTTACACTGTAAATATAAAGAAAAGAAAAAAGCAAATTCAAATAAGAAAATCTATGTATAATTTAATTAATATCAAAGCGTCACTGAAAATTTGATATCATTATTTTTAAGACCCGTATTTCTAATTCTTATAGCCATAAAGTACAGTGCTGCGTCACAAACTTTTAACCCGTTAAGGGTTTTTTGTATTGATACATTATACTGGTGATTGCACCGGTTATTCCACCATTAATGTGCAGTATTCAAGAGGATCCAAGGAGTATTGAATAGGATAACTCTCCCCCTCATATCTTTAACCGAAACCTAAGGTATTGCATAGTGTGTCGACATGGCTTTTGGCCTTCGAGATCGTACCAGCTTTCTCCTAACGAGCACGCGTGATACATGATTGGACGGCAAATCCAACATCATCCACGATTAATATTAATCGCTGCTTATTTAAAGGATAGACTGTATATCACTACATAATTTAAAATGACTAGCGGTACCTGTACGACAGAATGCAAAAACATTTGCAGACTTGCAATTAAAATCGTGGTGTACATAGCTTTTATTAACTTATTACCATTTTACATTTTAAGATGGATCTTCTCGCGCATACTTTAATCTATGACCATAGCTGCCAAGTTTTTTAATTTATTCCGGAATGCTGTTAGCCCCACCCTTTCTTCACACCGTAATCTTTGTAGAAGCATTTTCTTCAATATATAATTACGATCAAATATGAAGAAAATTACTCTAAAACGTTTACGGTGTGAAAAAGGGGCGAGACTAACAGCATTGCGGAATAAATTAAAAAACTTGGCAGCTATGTATGACCTTGAAACTGTAATCAAATAAGTATCTTATCTATAATATTATTTTTGGTTAAATTTCAATTTTTTAAACTACTTCTTTTAGATTTGAAATTATTTAAACTATTTACTAAAAAGGGTTAATTGGCACAGAAAAATCTAACAGGTATGATGAAAATTAAAGAAAAAGACGTGAATTATGTGATTAGGAGTACATTGCATATACCAAATATGTTTTCCTTCTCTGATAGCATGTCTGCTATCTGCTGCCTATTATTCATAGATGCCAACATTTCAATTTATTCCGGAGTATTTTTAACTCCGCCTTTATTTCGCAACACTTTATTTACACAATTTTTTCCTCCAACATAGGTCGTACAGTCCTTGAATTTTATTTATTTTCTGCACCAATAATATTATACAACAGTTTCTGATATGAAGAAAGTTTTAAACCTTAAACAAAATAAATTATATAAAAATATTGGTGGAAGAGTCCTTTAAAAAAGGCGTGGCCGTACGTATTATGTCCAATATGCATAACCCTCGATAAAGTAGGGAAAATTTAGTTAAAAAAAATATGTGGTAGGAAATATAAAGGCGAGGCTAAAAATACTCCGAAATGAATTAAAATGTTGGCATCTATGCTATTATTTAATACCTCATAAAAAATTAAGATTGAATAATTTTATATATCAAATGTGTTACACTAATGTATGATAAAGTGATGTTATTTCTTCTTCATAGTTCGTACAGTCCTTGAATTTTATTGATTTTCTGCACCAATAATATTATATAGGAGTTTTTATATGATGAAAGTCTTAAATCTTAAAAGAAAATAAATCATAAAAAAATATTGGCGGAAGAGTCCTTGAAAAAAGGCGTGGCCGTACGAACCATGTTCTTCGTTAGCACCAAAAACTTTATGGGATTGTCTACGGAAAACACATTATCAGATTATTTATTTGCTTATTTATTAATTTATTTTACTGTCATGCATTTGGTAATATGGGTTTAGTTGTTCGATGAATTCACATAGTTGCCAACTGTTACAATTTTTTAATACTGGCATTTTTTATAGAATCCTTCTCCTAATTTATTCATAGGAATCTTCTGTAAAATCTTCTAAAAATTTTCTGTAAAAAAATATGGGTGTCCAAAATATAGTAATATTTGAAAGCTATGAACTTAGTAGGATGTAAAAGAAAAACACTTGTTTCTAGGACACAGATGTGTAGATTGGATAAAAGAAGTTGAGCTTCAGAAACAACAAATTTTAATACACAGGTAGCGAAATAGGACCAAAGACACATACAGTTACAAAATATAATTATAATAATAATTAAAAAGCAGTTTATTTACCCATGGTCACCAACATTTTATAGTTATTTAATAGTATGAAGATTATTAATATTGGTTATTGAGTTTAACTGTCGTTCGAATGTTTTTTTGTTACTTTAATCTGTCTCATACTCTTCATACTCAACTTCAACAATCATGTTTTCTTCTTCTTCTTCTTTTTCTTCTTCTTCCTGTTGCTGAATGTTCAAAAATTGTTCAAATGAAGATGAATCAGTTGTCTCTTCATCAAAATCACATGAATCTTCCTCTCTTGTATTTAATTGAACATTCGAACACGATAGACCTTGGCAATTAATACACGCTGGAGAACACTGCAACCCTATTTTTTTACAGCCACATTTGGCATTACAACCTTTCTTGCACTTGCAAAAAATAGAGTTAAGAAGTTTTTCTGGAGCAGGGGGCAGTAAAGTTTTAATCGGTTCCAAAGTATTATTTATCAATTTCCAACCCCAGTCTTCAGGGTTCAGTTGATTGCCTTGCCATGTCTGAACTTGATAGTATACTCGAAACAAATGTTGAATAGCAGATGCCGATGTTGGAGGAAGACAAGATAGTTGTACTTGCTTTTTGTTTCGTGTATTTTTTACAAATGTTAAATATCTGTACTTATCTATGCAATCAATTTTTTTTGGAGCTCCATAAACCTCAAGAAACCGAATTCCTTCAGTAATTAGTATTTGAGGTGGAGAATTAATTTCTGTAAATACTTTTGCGCAGTCAATCAAATCTTTTTTTTCAAATGATTTTAATACTGAATTTTTGCCCCTTCTGAACATTGCTGACGTAGTATCGCAGCCGGTTATCGCATGTAAAAATAAAATATAGTTTTGGCATTTTGATAATGATTCGGGAATATCGTTATTTATATCTTCAAACATTCTACCCGGTGGCGGGTACATAGTATTATCAAACACCCAAGATTGAATATCTTCTCGAATAATTTCTGCCGCAGCTTTTAAAGTCTTCCACCGTTTTTCCTTTTCATTCAAGTTTTTGTTATCAGACCAGGCTTGACTTAAAATGTCTTGGTAATTGTCTACAAAACAAATAAATGTTAATTTCCCAGGCTTCTCCGTAATAATAATTCTACTACCATACTTTAATTTCAATCGTATTTTTATAATCCCGTTTTCTAAAGCTACATTTTGGCAAACATTCTTCAATTCATCCAGAGAAAACTGGCAGTCATCGCTACTTTCAATGAAATTGAAAATTTCCTCCATTGCAGAGTTTATAGCCTCACTTTCAGGACGGCCAATTTTACCGCCAGTATTAGGTCTCAGGAAGGTTTTGTAACAACTGTCGTGGTATTTAGCGTCAGCAGCGACTAAATCATACTCAAAGTTAATACGTGCAAAGACAGCTTTTGACACATCATCAGAACGGTCTTTAGTTAATTTTAAAATGGAATCTTTGAATGTAAGTGTGGAAACTTTATAAATTATTCGGCGACAATTCTGCGCTTTCTTCTTCTCTGCTCCTTCATCCGCTTCATCACCACAAAATAAGCAGTGTTTTTTAAAACAAAATCTGGATTCACTTACTCGCGCTCTAGTATGAGGTGGACTTACTTTTGAAGTACTGGCTTGTACTTCCTCACGTTTTCTTTTTGCTGTAGAGATTGAAGTTTTCCGGGTGTATGATTTTCTGCAATCCACGTGAATTGTAACGGACTTTTGACTTCTTAAAAAATCAGCAAACTCATCATTTCTCGCGACACTTGCATCGATTAAAGTTGGCATTCCACGACTGACCACAACAGTTTCATCTTCAGTCAAAAGTTTATTACAAATAAAGCAAAATCGTGACATTTTTTTTAAAATATTGATCAGCACAAACTATAATAGTAGACGCTTGTAATAAATACGTACATTCACTCGAACTGCACGTTTAACACTAAAAGAAACAGGTACGTGAACGACACCACACGGACAAAAGAATAGCCAGATGTTATTCAAGGCCATACAAGTAGAGGGGATACTGTCAGGGACTGGCGGTCTTTTGAGAGTATATTTTCTTAGAATAGTATAATGCATACATGAAAGAGACACAAGTAGGCATTTTTACTTGTTTGAGTACCTGAATATGTATATACGTGGCATATGTGTGCATATTATGTAGAACGTGATTCTTACAATCGCAATATCTGGGAAATGGTGGTTCTTAGAGAAAAAGTCATAAGGACCATTTTTATAGAGAATTTTGAAATCTACAACTTTACTCTGAGGTACGTTTTCGATAAAACTTACCGTTTTCGAGAAAAATCCAAAAAACCCAAAATTTTGACCTTGGGGCCCGAATAAGTCCCTTAGCACACATGTAGAAATGGTGGGTCTTAGAGAAAAAATCCTAAGGACCATTTTTATAGAGAATTTTGAAATCTACAACTTTACTCTGAGGTACTTTTTCGATAAAACTTACCATTTTCGAGAAAAATCCAAAAAACCCAAAATTTTGACCTTGGGGCCCGAATAAGTCCCTTAGCACACATGTAGAAATGGTGGGTCTTAGAGAAAAAATCCTAAGGACCATTTTTATAGAGAATTTTGAGATCTACAACTTTACTCTGAGGTACTTTTTCGATAAAACTTACCGTTTTCGAGAAAAATCCAAAAAACCCAAAATTTTGACCTTGGGGCCCGAATAAGTCCCTTAGCACACATGGGACCGATGGGGACTTTTGACACCTTATTCTTTGTGGTGAACCTAAGGTCTCTACGGAAATTTGGCTCTGTCGGAATTTTCTTTATTTGATCACTATTTTTATGTCTAAATTGACCGGACTAATATATATAGATAAAAATTATTCATTAAAACTAATTAACATAATTAAAGTCGAAATTTCGCTTCATCTCTTTACCTTTTTTTATTTCTCTTATTTTCCCTATGTTAACATTTCATACTCTTTTTAATATTCTAAAGTATTTCTAATTGAATACATAAATATGCAAATTTAAAGAATTACTTTTTTGAGAAAAAAGATTGTCCTTCCTTAAAGTTTTGAATATTCCTTTTCTAAAGCAATGCATTAAAAAACTTCTTTTTTTCTCTGACGATGAATACTGCTATTTGCTTCATTTTAAAGAGACTTTTTTTTAAATTATTATTATAAGAATTAATTACATCTGTTTGTTTAAAGTTAATTATTTTTTAACAAAAAATATTGAATCTTACATTTTTAATGTTTTGTTAGAGAACATGAAACTTTTTTTCTGGAAATGAATGTTTCTTTCATTCATTAAAATATATATATATATATATATTAAATATTTAATTAATTGAATTTTAATGTTACCTAATTATTTGTAATCAAAAATGTTTTTTCATAAAAGCAAGAGCTTAGCAAAGAGAGAGGGAAAATAAAACTGATATTAATTTACAAATGTAATAAAATAGAATAAAATAAACCTTAAGCCATTTTTTCCCCTAAGTAAAATAAATATAAAATTCTGTACAAAACATAAATTAATTAGTACGATAAGACATTTTTCAATCTATTATTCTATATAAAATCATGCGGTAACTGTGTAACGTTCCTCAGAAACGTTGCTATATTTATTTCTTTATTTTTCTTTGGTACAGCTTTAGTATCAATGGTATAGTACTTTCTTGGTTTCTTTTAAATATTTATGGATATCCTAAATGTGTATGTGAAGATCATGAAGAGAAACGTCAGAGCTACTTACATGCCAAACTTGAAATTTCACCAAGGGGTCTTATGCTAAAACTATTACAATTCTTTTGCCCGATTTTCTTCAATTTTACTTTAAATATTTTGTTACTTAATGCGAGGGGGATAAAATGAAAAACATTTTTTACTTGGCCTAATTATATGAAAAACGCAATCATGTCCCTCATTTTAAATAAAAAAAAATTGTAACATGTTCTTTCTTTTCTCCCCCCCCCCTCCCCTCCGACATATAAATAGGTACATTTTATGTCGGGGGGGGGGAGCCTTTTTTAAGCAATTTGTTCTTCCTTTTTAGTAATTTTATAGTTACAATGGGGTTTTTATTTGATATCTTTTGAACCAATTATCCGATTGAACTAAAAAATGTGGCGTTAGCTGGATTTTGTCCTGCTTAATAAATGTACTAATTTTCGTAGAGATCTGTTGAACGATATACATAGCGAATTAAAACTTGATATATTTTATATATGCTTTATTCGATGTGAACTACTGTAAATTTCATAATGCTAAAATCGCTGTTTGAAAACAATAGTCTTGTCATACTAACAAGAGAGAGAGAGAGAAAGAGAGAAGAAAAGAGAGAAAAAAAAAATGATTTTAAAATTTAAACATGCTATATTATAAATGCTTACAATTTTTAAAACATTTTGTAATTGGAAGTATATGTCTTATACCAGTGGTTCCAGAGATAAATGCTTCCTCGCCACTTCGCTTTGCCCCCTGTATATAAATGCGAAATACCACTAATCCACTCATTCATCTATCAACGTTGAGTCCAATTTGCTGCAGTTAAAAACATGCAGTTTAGACTTTCTTTTCATGACGTAGGGTTTCACTATATACGGACCTAACGAAATTTATCCCGGGCAGCGTTCCCATCTTTTATAATTTATTCACGAGCATTTTTAGCCCCACCTTTTTTTCCGCACCAAAAATTCTGTAGATTATTTTTCTTTGATATGTGAGAACGATTAAATAAGAAGAAAATCATTTTTCAAAATTTCCGGTATGAAAAAGAGGCGGGGCTAAAAATGCTCGTGAATAATTTATAAAAGGGGTGGGAACTCTTTTAAGGGGTTGAAAGGGGAAGTCGATTTTTTTTTTTTTCACCTTATCTCAGAAATGGTTTCAAATACAGTAGAGCACCTTTTATACGTTTCTCATTTATACGTTTTCTCATTTAAACGTTTTTCGACTTCGGTCCCAAATCATTCCATTGAATTCTAATGTTAAAATATTTCATTTATACTTAATTTCACTTATACGTTTTTTTCTCCTTGTAGAATCCCAAGTTTGACTTGAGTTTCCTTCCAGGATAAAAAAAAAAAAAAAAAAAAAAAAAAAAAAAGATGAATGCTCTTGTTTTATTCTTTTTTTTTTTTTTTTTTTTCGATTATTTTTTCTTAGAACTATGGTAACAAAGTGCGGCTATAGAACAAAGTGTGATTCTCATCGATAGCCCGGGGGAAGGGGGGTTAGAGAAATTTTCAGAAATAAGCAGTTGGCGACTGGGTTGAATGGTAAGTATACAAGTAGCCAGTGACCACTTGAAGACCTCCCACTTCTCTTTTAATTGATTCCAGGAATGGAGTATAAAAAGAAAAAAGCTCACAACTTTGTAGGTATTTTATAAACTTGAAGATTTATTACTCACTTCCGTTGGGCGACTTGGAAGATTTTCTTTTTTCATGTTTATTTGACATTACGGTTGGAAAAACATTTTTTTTCTTTCCTTCATTTTAATCGTTTGCAAAAAGGTCATCTTCGTTTAGAGAACAAAAGGCTTTGTCTTTAAAGGTTAAAATGGAAATCTTGAAAAAAATTTCTGAATTTCTATATTTTTAATTATTATTTAATTTTTATTCAGCCTTTTAAAAGTATTTTAAATATAATTAAAAATATATCTTATTCGAATAAATGTAAAGGAAATCATGAAAATTGATTAGACTTTTATTATTAATATGATACTTTATTGTGTATTAATATTAAAACGAAATTTCAGTTGTACGTTTTTTTCAGTTATACGTTTTTTAGGAACGGTCCCTTGAAAAACGTATAAACGGTGCTCCACTGTAGAAGCTTGAAGATTAGCAAAATGTCTCTTTTTAGGCCCTAATTAAGGTACAGGATGAGAATCTGCGAAATTTAGTATTTAAAGGGGTGAAAAGGGGCATCTAACAGTTTTAGCCGTTCTTCGCCTGTAGAAAATCGCAACGGTTTTCAATAAAATATTTAAATTAAGCAAAATGTCTCCTCTTAGGCTCTAATTTAGGTATGAACATGAGAATCTTCCGAAAATTAATATTCACGGGTGTAAAAGGTTGCATGTAGCATTTCTACCCGTTCTTCAAACGGAAAAAATCGCGACGTTTTCGTGTAGAAGGGTTAAATGTTGAAAAATGTCTCATCTTACGCCCTAATTAAGGTAAAATATAAGAATCTTCCGAAATTTAATACTTAACAGGGTAAGAGATGGGTGTTTAGCACTTCTACTCAATCTTCGCATGTGGAAAATCGCAGTGGTTAAGGTTTCCAGTAGAGTTTTTCAATAGATTTGAACAAAGCTTCGTCTTCATAAAAACTCAATAATAATAATAATAATAATAATAATAATAATCTCTCGCCAACAGGTCAAATTAATTGGGTGTGTTTTAATTTTTTTTTTTTTTTTTTTTTTTCCCGTGTGAAGAACAAGTAGATATGTTAGTTGTATTGTAATTTGGAGTTAAGATTAATATATTTTAAGACGTCTTTATTTTATCGCTAGCGTCACTCAATCATAGTAAAGCGTAGAGGTTTTCTCTATTAAACATACTTTTCCTATTGAATGACTTCTAAGAAATACGCCATTTTCAAAGACAATACTTCTTTTGGGAGGTTTTCTGAAATTAACATCATTCTAGAATGTTGTAAAAATTATTTTCATTTTAATTGTATTGAGGCACTACATTATTTGGACGTATTCACAGTAAAATATTTAAATGGTCTGCGTGAAATTTTCACGAAAGTAAAAGCGTAATTTTAAAACTTTTTTTTTGTTTAATAATTATTTCACAGTTTTTTAATTTCGAATTTTTGTAAACCCATACTTAAAGATTATATATGTTAGAAATAACCTACTTATCAAATTTGAAATTTCTAGCTACATAATTACTGTAGAAATCATACAAAATTTGGTTTCAAGAGGAATTTTCCTCACACCCTTCCACTGCGCATGCACTAGAAATTTGAAACACCCACAGCACTTCAACTCTGGCTATAAACAGTAAAAGTGTCAAGTTTGTTTCAAATCGGCTCAGTGGTTTGCAAAGAGGTGTAAGACATACATACAATATTAAAAATTTCTGCAGAAAACTATTAAATAATTTATCTTAATAATAATTTATCTTAAGTAATAATTTATCTTAATATTCAAACTAAAAACTTCTTCACACACCATAAAACTAATGGAAGAAGTACCGGTTTCGAAAGGACGTGGCCTTTCTTACTCAGGTGTAAGCCCGTGCTACTGCCTTGGCGGCAGGATCACGTCCTTTCAAAACCAGTGGTATTTCCATTAGTTTTATGGTTGTGTGAAGAAGTTTTTACTTTGAATATTGGTTGTCCACTAGTTCTTTTATTTAATATTAAATTATCTTAAGTCTTGTGTAAAATTAGAGAAAAATAAACGAATATGTTAAAAATATCTATGTTATATATGCATTTTAATGGCTAATATTAATTTAATTAATGAATGGCGGGAATATATTTGTGACCTAGAAAGTTTTTTATGCAGAAGAAACATTCACTTTTATTTTTTATTGATAAGTTAAACTTAAAATAAATACAAAATAATGAATGAGAGTCTAGATTATTTACTTTTAACTAAGTATTATTGTAAATTAACAGATACTCTACTTGGTTGGTTGGTTGTGGGAAATAAGGCCGATTGACTGCACTAGAATCCTAAGCCTGAGGGGGGAGGGGTGCCCTCCGTAGTGTTCTTCTAAAAGGTTCTAGCCCGTATTCACACAAGTTTCGGTGAAAATGGCGGAAAACTCCAAACGGCTGGGTCGATGAGCGCAACATAGGATCGAACCTGGCATCTCACGTCTACCAGCGTTGAGCGCAAAACTGCTCGGCCGCTGGCGGGCCCAACAGAGACTCAAG
Source organism: Salticus scenicus (assembly GCA_963930645.1). Taxonomy (NCBI): domain Eukaryota; kingdom Metazoa; phylum Arthropoda; class Arachnida; order Araneae; family Salticidae; genus Salticus; species Salticus scenicus. The sequence goes on from OZ005658.1 coordinate 162,543,099, forward strand.
ATAAATATTTCACAAAATTTACCGTCATTTATTAGAGTGTGCAAAGAGTTTTATTTATATTAAGATCAATGAATTCCTAAAAAAATATTTAACCCTTTAACTGCGCCGGGTATATGCACATACGTTTTCCCGAAATACAATCCTATGTATTTTGCTACTACCAATGAAACTACTGACTCTTCACTGAGAAAAAATATATATACCGCCTTCTTCTAGAATGAATAAGTGACCATTTTCTAAATCCCTTAACTAGAAATATAGATTTCCGAGCTAAGCGCGTAAGGCACTCCAATAAACTGAATAGACGAAATTATCGAGAATTTCTAGTGTACACATTTCTAGATGATGAAACAATATTCTGAATACTCTAAATATTCTGAATCATTTGTATTGCGAGAAATTCTTGTTTGATTTTCTAGAATTGGGTAATAAACCAAGATTATAGTTGCTGAAACCCGCCTCTTGTAGTCTCATTTATTTGCAGAGATTTTTAAATAACTTTGCCCTCGAGAATATAGGCAAACGCTCTGGAATTCTAATAGGGGCTTCTAGAACTCGCTTTCCAAATGGACTAGAATTTATAAGGATGACATGGAACTATTTTTTCTAGAGCCACAACTTAGATTCTAGATGCCAGTTACAGAATTTTTCTCAGTGTTTTTATCAATGCAATAAAATCAGCTTGAAAGTGATCATTGTGTGAAAGTGACGTTATGTTCGAAAAATTTATTCATTTCAGTGTTGAGAGAAAACAGTAGCAATGAGAAGCACTCTCATAAATTTTCCTCGGCAGGTAAAGGGTTAAAAAATTCTGGTGTGTAACAACCACTCTACTTCTATCATCGATTACCATATATATCATAAACTCGTTTTCGAGAAAATGTTGTGAGAAGGCATTAATCTGACCTGATTAGTCAGGCCTCTAAAAATTTTCCTATTGTAGAAAACTATACCTGCATAGTAAAGACATATAAAAAAGAGTTTAAAGAAAACCAGGAAAACTAATAAAGTTCAACGAAAACGTCCGAGATCTAAAACTGACTTACCTAATTAGGACACTTATTATAGTTATTTTTGTAATCAAACAAAGATGCGAAATAGAGCATAGATGCGAAGTCTAAAAATGGTATATACTGGTATATAAACTATGTACTAAACTTGGAAAAAAATCCTTAATTTTTTTTCCCTTCCTCAGAGCATGATATCCTTATTTACTTAATTTTAAACAGTTGTAAAATTATGTCTACTCTGTGAACAGTCACGGAAATAAAAAAGTCTAGTGATAAAAATTTGTGCCGCGTAGATAATGATATTTAATTATCGATTCTTCACGATACACTGCTGCTTCATATTTTATAACTACAAAATAAAGAGTAAATCAATATTCACGCCCTGCATAAACTGTAATCTTTATAAAATCATTAAATCAAATTAAAAATTCATTACTTTCCCTTTTGCTCAAAAAATGCGCTTCTTTATCTTTTTTTTCTTTCTTTTTTTTTTTTTTTTCTTTTTTTTTTTTTTTTAATGAAAGAATTCAAGTTTTCTAGCTAATACAAAAGCATTAACTTCTTTTTTACCAAGTGTTGAAGCTAATTAACGAAATTAAAATTGAAAAAAAAAATAATAATAATTTTTTCTTTCATGATTTTTTTTTTCTTTTTTTTTTTTCTGTTTACATAGCTTTAACATTTTTATGCTTATGCGCGAGCCATTTGAATACTTTTTTTTTTTTTTTTTTTTTTTTTTTTTTTAATATAAAAGATTTTAAATTTTTTTCCTTAACATTATCTATAATTAATAATAATAATAATAATAAAAGGAGCTTTACACTGGAGTTTTATTATTTTTTTTAAAAGCAAATAGGTCGAATGAATTAACTTTGCTTGAGTAACTATCTACAATATTTTACATTATTTATTTTTTAAATTATTTTTTTTAGAAAATATAAAACAGTAGTTAACTTTTTTAAATTTTAATTACATGTTATTTTAGTTTGAAATCGTTATTTAACAATCCTTAGTTTTAAATTAATTAATTATTCAACAAAGATAGAAAATTATTTTATAGTCGAAATTATATCAAAAACAGCTCTAACTATTTTCTTCAAACTGGCTAAATAAACCTCTGTTTAGTTTCCTTTCATATGTATTTGATGGCTACAATAGGGAAGATGATAAACATCAGGATTTGATACTCCAATTTTAGGTCACGAAAAAGGGTGTTTTAAAAAAGGGTGTCTATAGAGATTTTCTTTAAACTCACCATGATAATTCCCTTTTAAATATCCTTTTGAGTGCATGAGTTGTTTTCCAGTATCCAGGTGACTTTGCAAAGTTTTAGTGAAAATAAGAAGTGGGACCAGAAGTCTGTGTCTCGTAAACAACTTTAACGATTATCCTCAAATTTCCTAATAAACCACTTTTTACTTTCTTTGATATGCAATATAGAGAAAGTATTGGATTCGCGAAAATTTTCGACCTCCATTTTTTGATGGATTTACACGTTTTGGGATATCCAGAACACGAATTGATAGTTTTTAGAAAATGTCTGTCTGTCTGTGTGTGTGCATCACGATTTTTGTGGACACTGTAGCTCACGAACCAATAAACCAAACTTGGTAGGTCCCTGACATAAACTGGTGCTGATTACATTTGGGGATCAATCGCTCAACAGATGGCGCTGTGATCGCATTTTTTCTAATTTTTTAACATGGCAGTATAGGACAAAATTTCGTATAAATGTACCTAATGAGAGTTATTTTAAACTGCGATTGTAAAATTAATATGAATTATTGATAATAGTAGTAGTTAGCTAGGAAAAAAATTTTGTGCATGTGGGTAAATTTTCATGATGGGTATCTTTCGAAAGATGGGCAATTGGCGACGGTCTGGGACTCACCCCTAGAGGTGGTCCGGAGACATGCCATCGCAATTTTGCTCCTCCACGGAAAGGCTTAATTTTAGATCAGGAAAATATAATGTAATTGATACTTACATTGAATTTATGCAAAAAATTATGTAATAATATTTTTAAATACTAAAAAGAAATTAAAAAAGGAATTTATTCGAATTGTAAATTAACTGAATTATTGGAACTGAACAATTATTATTTAAAAAGATTATACTGATCCAATCAAAAATTAAGTAAATTAAACTTTACCGAGTTTCACTTCCTCTTACAAAGAAAGTGCAATATTTTAGATCGGGAAACTGTATCGTATAATTGATACTTAAATTGAATTCGTCCGTTAATTTATTTCATCTGCCTAAATTGAAATTTTAATTCTAATTTATTATTACCCGAATTTAAAACTGGCATTAAGGGAGCATTATTATCTGCATGAAAAATTTCTTTGTGTAATTGCAAATAGAATACATTTATCGTTAAGATTAAAATGTAACTTTACGTATCCAGAAAAATCTAATCGATTCGAATCGATTTTAATTTAAATCGAATTATTAAAAAAAACAAAACAAAAAAACCTATACAATAACAACATATACGTTTTGCATTTATAAATATTAGAAGAAAGGATATCTGAATTGTTAACTACCTCATTGAATTTATTTATGTAAATTTTTATCATTTATTTATTTACAGTTAATTATACATAATTTTGCTCTTTATTCCTTTATAAGAGCGGTAATACATTCAGTGTCTGCAATAATGATTAAAATTTTTTAGAACCATTCCTTTATGTTAAATGCACTTCTCATTCAATAACAATACATTCAATATCATCGATTAAAATAATAGAAAAGAATTTTTCTACATAGAAAATGATACTCTGTATTGTAGTTATCTTCATTTAAATCACAATAGTTTATACCTATAACAATTCATTTTATACATTTTTTTTTTCTGAATTTTCTAATTAAAATACATAAAAGAAAATCGGCAATAATAATAATAATAATAATAATAATAAATGAGACCCATTCTTTTATATTAAATGTGCTTCTCCTTCAAACCTAAGATTAAAAATACATAAAATAAATGTTATGGCATAAAAAAAAAAAAAAAAAAAACAGTAAGAGAATTTTCTAAAATGAAAATTATACTTTGAATTGCAATTATCTTCCCTTAATTCAAAATAAATTATACTTATTAAAACAAGTTTTATACTTTAGAAAGTATTGGATTCATAAAAATTTTCGACCTCGGTTTTCCGATGGATTAATATGTTTTGGGAGGTGTAGAACACGATTTGACCATTTTTAGAAAATGCCTGTCTGCTTGTTTGTGTGCATGTGAAAAAGTTTTGTGGCAACTGTATCTCACAAACGACTGCTCACAATTTCACACAAATTGGTATATAGTTGCACTTTGGCATAAATTAGCGCCTATCAACTTTTGCTGATAATCGTCCAACAAGTGCTTTGTCATCCCACTTTTCCTAAACTTTTAATATGGCTGTGTAAGATAAAATTTTGTATAAATGTGCATAAAGGGGATTATTTTTTAAAAGTCATTATTAAATTGAAAAGAATGATACATAAATAGTAATAATTAACTGGATTTTTTTTTTTTTTTTTTTTTTTTTTTTTTTTTTTTTTTTTTATGTAGGAGCATCGCTTACCCCCCCCCCCTCCCTGCCCCTTTACCTGGGAGAAACCCTTCCCCAAGGAAGCAAATATTCATTACGGATATCTTTCAAAAAAGCTCGTCAATACCTTTAAAACGAATTGTTGAACTATCGATCGACTATAATTTAAATAATATTATTGATTTTTTTTCCTTAAAAAAAATTAAATAAATGAATAAAATAAAAAATAAAATAAAAGATGTTATATAATGAATAAAATTGACTTTCTTTGGATATTTAGTGTTACATTACTTATCTAGAATGAAAATCGTCTGTATTCATCATGGAAGATAATTTTAATCTTTATAAATAAAGAGAAGTGTCTGTACATCTGTGTGTTTGACTTCTGGTGCCCACACTACTGATCGCAAAGCTACAAAAGTTGGTGCGGCGGTACAGTCATGTACCCTTTGGGTACATTTGACGAGTGAGACTCGTCATATGCTTACTTGGACGAAGTTACAGTGGACGAGTCTGACTCGTCATCTGAATTTAAGAAGCAGGCGTTGATGTTTGTGGCACCCTCGCCAATGAGCATTGATCGCAAACAATTGCAGGGGTTGTACTCTCCGCCCTTTTTTCTGGACACCCTGAGAAATAAAAAATCTTTTAATTCATTGTTACCACTAATTTTATAAAGTTTTTCTGCGTAAAATTAGATGGGCAAGAATGGCAGAAATTTCTTATCTTTGTGGATGTCCTGAAAAAAGGGCGGAGACTACGACTCCTGCAGAAAAAGGTGCGGTGCTAACAATTTGTCGGATTAGGTTGGCAGCTCTGTAAATCGGTCCCATGGGCATAAAAATCTTCAAATAATTCAGTACAGGGTTAAAATCATAGTTTTTAAGTAATAGCAGATTCACATGTCGTCGATAAATACCCAGATTGAAGTGCCCGGGAAAGACTTTTCTGTAAACAGTGGGAACCTGACCCAATGCAGTACGGGCGAAAAAGGAGCTGCTGTAGGTAGTAGGTATCAGAAGCGAGATTTAGAACGATTTTATTTATTTTGTCTTTGTTTTAATTTATTTATAATGTGATATAAAAAATAAATGGCAATTCAATCCCTTTGAAAATTCATTTAAATATAGTGACCAGCGAAGCGGGCCTAGCCTTCTAGTAAGTAATAATTTAAAAATTTATTTTTACAGAGCTAATTTGTATTAAAAAAAAAAAAAAAAAAAAAAAAAAAAAAATAAGAAAGTCATGTAGTGGCCACAACATACCAGTTTTCATTACGGTTTATAATTAAAATGAATAAAATGTTTGTAATGAGGAAATAAAAAAGTTTGAAAACCATTTCTTTATGATAAATCTGTTTTCAATTCAAACGCAATATCTATATTAATAAAATCAGAGTTTTGTCTGTAAATTTGTCGGAATCGAAAAATTTTGCGATATCTTCACGTTTCACACCCCATGAAAGCCGAAAATGACTTCAGAAAATTTTGCCTGTGTGTGTGTGTGTGTGTGTGTGTCTGTGTGTATGTCATCGTGTCCGAATGTCGCTTTTTTGTCCGGGCATCACTCGGGAACGGCTGGACGGAATTCAACGACGCTTGGCAGTAATTTAGGTCTTCACCCAACTTAAAATTATATCTATCAACTTTTCGGAAATTCCCCCCCGTTCCCCCCCTAGGGGGTAAAAGACTAAAACACGTTTGTCCGGGCATCACTTGAGAACGGCTGGACGGAATTCAACGACGCTTGGCAGGAATTTAGGTCTTCACCCAACTTAAAATTATATCTATCAACGTTTCGGAAATTCTCCCCTGTTCCCCCCTAGGGGGTAAAAGACTGAAACACGTTTGTCCGGGCATCACTCGAGAATGGCTGGACGGAATTCAACGGCGCTTGGCAGAAACTTAGGTCTTCACCCAACTTGAAATTATATATATAGAAATTTTCAAAATTATAATTAGTGTTTAAATTGTGGGTAAAAAACGCCTGCGCATGCGCCATAAATATCTTTTCACTAAAATGCTTTGAATGAAAAAATGAAATATAAAAATAAATTTTTAAGTTAAAGACTTTTGTATTCGCGTGATTTTCACTACAAATTATGAAAAGATTGAAATGAAGTGTTGCCATCTAAGTTTCATACTTTAGTTAATTTTAAAAAATCTAATTGTCGTATCAAAAAACTGTTTACACCCCAGGATTCAGAAAAATCACCTCTTTCATTTGGTACTGAATTTGTAATGATAGGTCCTATATTTCTAATTTATTTTTCCCTTTATCCGTTTTTCCGTTGCCACTTAAATTTCATACTTTAGTTATTTTTTAAAAATCTAATTGTCGCATCGAAAAACTGTTTGTACCCCTGGATTCAGCAAAATCGCCTCTTTCATTCGGTATCAAATTTATAAATATAGGTCTGATATTTCTAATTCATTTTACCCTTTTTCCGTTTTCAACCCAGATTCGATATGGAACAGCTTTAGTATTGGATCCCTTTGGCAAAATTTGAAATTCAGCACCGAAGTAGCTCGGACGTTTCTCGCCAAGATCTTTATTGCACAATTGAGATAGCCAATTCAGTTCATCGCAAAAATGGCTTAAAATATTTTAAGTCACCAAAGGGTTCCGATACTTAAGCTGTGCTTTTTGTATTTATTAGTGCTAGAGGCCTATTTCAGTCGGTTTATTGAATGGGGATTTATTGAATGAAGTCCCCCCAAGGCACAACTTTGACATGAGTCCCCCCCCAGGCCCAACTTTGACATGACTTCCCCCCAAGGTACCCCTATGTCAGTCGGTACAACATTGTCGAATTTTTATAATACACTCTTAATAGTGCTAATGGGTCGGTTTATTGAATGTGGATTTATTGAATGAAGTCCCCCCAAGGCCCAACTTTGACATGACTCCCCCCCAAGGTACCCCTATTGCAGTCGGTACAGCGTTGTCGAATTTTTATAATACACTCTTAATAGTGCTAAGGGCCTATTTCAGTCGGTTTATTGAATGTGGATTTATTGAATGAAGGCACAACTTTGACATGAGTCCCCCCCAAGGTACCCCTATTTCAGTCGGTACAGCGTTGTCGAATTTTTATAATACACTCTTAATAGTGCTAAGGACCTATTTCAGTCGGTTTATTGAATGGGGATTTATTGAATGAAGTCCCCCCAGGCCCAACTTTGACATGAGTCCCCCCAAGGCCCAACTTTGACATGAGTCTCCCCCAAGGTACAACTTTGACATCAGTCCCCCCCCAAGGCACAACTTTGATATGAGTCCCCCCAAGGCCCAACTTTGACATGAGTCCCCCCCCAGGCCCAACTTTGACATGAGTCCCCCCAAGGCCCAACTTTGACATGAGTCCCCCCCAAGGTACAACTTTGACATGAGTTCCCCCCCCCCAAGGCACACCTTTGACATGAGTCCCCCCAAGGCACACCTCCCCCTCATTGGGAAAAAGAGAAAAAACGTTGTTTTGCGGCTATAAGAGAGTTTGGACTTCCAACGTTATTTGTTACAATATCTGCAGCTGAAACACATTGGTTTGGTTTAATGAAAACTTTATCATGGAATTTAGATCGTCACGAATTAACTAAAGAAGAATTTGTCGATATTAACAAGTTTAGCAGTAGGCCTCTGGCACTAAATTAAAATCTGTCAATGTCATATTTTCATGTTTTCAATAATGAAATATTGTCGTGTCTGTATAATTTATTATTTATAATATTGCCTATTAAAGACTTCTGTGGTCACGAAATTTGGTGCGTAAATTGTTTGTATGCATCCGGCACTTATTGTAACTGCATTTCACGAAATTCGAAATCCCCCCCCCTTCTCGGAGTCGGATGGCAATAAACATGTGTAAAAATATGTTTTTCCGTTTGAATTCGCTTTGAATTATCTTAGAATGGCGAATTTTGGTGTGTGGATATTGATTAAGTGTACGCATTATGTACATTAGTGGGATTTTGCAAAACTTCGAACTCACCCGCTGAGGGTGGGGAAGTAAGAAGTGGGTAAGTTGTGCCGAAGACAGTGGGGACCCAGACTCCTAACATTGGGAGCGAGAAAACCTCTACCAATCACAGCGAGAACTTAGGTTATTAATAAAGATATGGCATTTTGACAAATCATTTAAGTTTAACGTCCAGCGAAGCGGGCAAAGCCTGCTAGTTAAAAATAAAATAAATATCATGGCGCAAAAAAACAGAAAGAGGGATTTCCTTTCTGGAAAAAGATACTTAATAATAAAATTATCTTCACACAGCTTTCTCTTTTTTCTTTATTTCTTTAACCTCGTTGAAAAGATATGAATATTCATAAAGCAGAAATATTCTCCCTGTAATGGTTTTTTTTCAGAATTTTTTTTTTTCCCCTATTTCGTAATGGTATTTGGGTTGAGTATTTTTAGAAAAAACCGGTTTTGTGTAATGAATCTCATTAGTCGATGGAAGAATGGATATTTAGAAAAATGTAGCTTAACATGCGAATACTTTATTAAAATAATGTGGCATAATAGCGGTATTTTCTTGTTTTCTCCTTCAGTTATTAAATATGCAAGGACAATGAATATAGTTTCTTAGAAAAAGTCTGCGAAAAGAATTTACTAAATATCTTAATATTAATGTCGCATACCTGGGACTTTTCAAGTTATTTCGAATCTAATTTGGATACGGGAAAAGTACGTTCAGATGTTCTAGAAAATTTATCTTGAAAAATCATTTATGAAAAGTTATTTTAGATATTAATTGGATAATGAAAGTATTATTATTATTTTGTTTTTGTTTTTAAAAACTACCAATTAGATCAAGGCGCGAAATTTTCGTTCGTCATTGGCGAACGAAATTTTAACTGTGTCGAGTAAAATTTGGTCTAGTTATAGATGGAATTCTTACACTATACGGTGGCACATATAAAAAGAATATCGACTTAGAATCGGCAAAAATTTGCCGATTTTAGGAAATAACGTAATATATATATATATATATATATATAGAATATATATAGATAGATAGATAGATCATCCCCATGTTATCGTGCAAAGATATTTGATGCCGAAAAAAAAAGCTTTGGAATCTGCCATTAAATGGTATTGAAAAAAAGAAAAATGAATTTGAAACTGTATCTGGTGTTTTTCATTCACCTTTAGTAAATAAATTATTCATAAATTTTATTTGCTAAAATATTCGTGTGTATTCCCATGTGTATTCACTCGGGGACCCAAGTAGCACATGAACGTTCTCTGAACGTCTAATAACGGTTACACTGGTTCAAACACCGTGTTTCGTGTCAAAAGAACGTTCTACTCGACGTTCAAAAGCAGTGTTATTCAGAACGTTCTAAAAAGGTGTGTTTTGTACCATTCATAAAACGTGCAATTTCAGTTTTATAAAAAACGTTAAGGGAAACACCGTCGTAACACGTTCTGTTTCAGTACAATTATAACGAAAATGACAAAGTGCTCTATTTTCCGTTATAATGTATAAAATTTTTGAAAACAAGGCAGAACTTGATTTTGTGGATACAATTTATAATAATATTCATTGGGAAATAAAAGTGAAGAGGTGGTTTTGTTTTTTAACATAATTTTAAATTATAATTATCTGATATTTGCAATTGAATTTCTCTTCGCGAAAACTCTAATTAAAATGAACGCATAATCATGTAATTTTGTTGACTTACTCTATATAAAATTATTATTTGATTGTTATATTAGTTTGCTGTATTGGAAAATATTTTGGAATAAAATGGAATTATTTAATTCGATCAAGTATTTCGATATTACACTTTTGCCTAATTTATATGTTTTTAGAGTACAAAGAAATGGTTTTTGCAATTCGTCAGTGTATATGTGTATGAACGCGATTTAAATGCCCTTCCGTATGTATTAGTTGGTTAGTTAAAAAAATAAAAATAAAAAATTATAAGCCTTCTATATGAATATGGAAATTTTAAACCTCGCAAGTGCGTAAATATGATTCCACGGATTTTCTTCAAACTCGCCATTTTACCTTTCATCTAGATGTACATTCGTATGTAATTTAAGGTTTACGGTGAAAAGGTTAATTTGTAAAAAATCGTAAGTGAGAATATATATAATTCTATCAAAAAGGGCTCGAACGATTTTCTTCAAATTTGCTAAAACCCTTTTTAGATGTCTTTCCACGTATATTACCTTGACAGGCATCCTAATTAAGTAGCTCAGAAATTGGTGTTTCAAAAAAAGGTTTTATATATATATATTTTAACTTGCTATGTAAAATCCTTTTTATGTGTTTTTCACGACGCATGCATTAGGTTTTTTACAAGAAAATTGTTATATGTTTAATATGTTAAATCCAATTTATGTATTCTGATCGCACTATATCTGAAAAGAGTATATAATATGTATAGTAGTGAATTATGGAAGTCATATTGTTACAAATTAAAAAATATATATTTTTTAAAAATTTTACACTATTCGTGATTTTTTTTTTTTCAAATTTCACTTCATTATTTTGTTTAAAAAAATCGTAAAAAATATTTTAATATAATAATATACACATATTATATATTTGATGATAAAAATTCTTTGATTTAGAAGTTATTCAAATATTGAACTACTTACATACTGAATGTTATAATATTACTTGAATCTACAAATTCATTATTTTTATATCAATCTACCTTTTAGAAAATATTTAAAAAAATAATATAATTTGAAATAATAAAATAAATTTGAATTATATATATATATATATATATATATATATATATATATATGAAATATATTAAAGGATTAATTTTTGAATGTAAAATTCTAGCTATTAGAAACGTTAGAGCTGAAACCGGAAACTCATAATTATTTGCATTCGCAAAAACATCTGCTCTGGTACAGAGACGGTTGGTAATTTATGCGCGTATTTCGCTTCTTGGCGATTTTCTCACTTGTTATTTTTCCCTTTTGCTTTTAAATAGCAAATGGTCAATTTTAAAAGCGAAAAGTTTTTACTAGAGATAGGGCAGTAAATATAAAACTGTAATCTTTAATAATGTTTAAATTATAAACTTTTATTTTTATTAATCTGACATTAGTTTTCACTTATTAATAACAAAAAATATATAAAAATATGCAACGCAATTCTCAGTGCAAAAAGGTATTTTTATTTAGTTATTTCTAATTAATTAAATAATGAATTTTTTTTTATATGTAAGTTTTATATATTACATATTTTAGATTTTTTTTTCTTTATAAAGAAGTAAAAATTCTTTTTTCTACATCATTCTTAAGAAAAAGAATACCGATTATCAGAATATAGATTAATATCTTTTGAAGAATTACTTAAAACGTATAACTTCAGCAATGAATAAAACTTGATACAAGGTATTCCCACTTTCATTACTTTCTATACCTTCACTCGCAGTTATTAAGCAAATTTAATGCATTTCTGTAAAAATGTTTGTTTTGCACTTGGAAAAATAAAAAAATAAATAAATAGATTTTCAAAACAATCTGTAGAATTTTAATCTTCTTGCTATTAATTTGATTTGATATCAAACATCAGCTTAAAAATAACAACTTCATAAACAGCTAATCGTACACTTTTTACGATTCCATGTGCTGCTATTCATTTTTTCAAACGGTAATGGATTAAAGAAGGATTTTTTTTTCATAATAACTGGTTATTTAACTGGTCATTTAAAACGCATAAGACTATGAAAATGCGCATCAACAAATTTTCAATCATATCGAATATTTTTAAGGCCCTTTAAATCAATCACAGTTCATCAACCTTGGTTTAATTTATTTCATCAGAAATATGTATGTTAGTTTCTGTATGATTATTGCAGCGTAGTATTTTAGAATTTAACTAGTAAAAATATCTCTTTTAGACCAATATTTATTCGAATTATTTTTTATACTTTTACATAAATTACTCGTACCACATGCAAGATAATTAATAAGGAATTTTCTAATAAAACTAAATACCTGATCGACACATATTAATTTCAATGAATTCTAAAACTATTTATGGAAATGAGAACGCAGGCAGATTGATACACCATTCTACAGACAAACAAAAGTTATTAATTCTTTTCAATTTTATTTGAAAATTTTAAAAACGCATAACTGATAACTCAACAGAAATGCACTTCGATCAAATTCCATTCATATTCAGGATATTACAGCGAAATTTTCAGGATGTTTTAGAAAATATTCGTCATAGAACGCAATATATCCTAATTCTTTCGTAAATCCTTGTATAAAATCTAGTCGTATTTTTATACTATTTTCAATAAAGAACATGCCATAATCAGCTGAATAATAATGTATCAGTATATCAGATTAAACTTATTCTAAAAATAATCAAGGAAAGGAAAGAGTAGACAGATGAACCGAATTCTTAAATGCTGTTCAGTTTTCTTGGAAAGTGTTAAAAAAGATAGAGCGTTAATTGTGTTGAATAATACTTGCGCTGTGCGATCCCAGATATGTGTTTGTGTGTGTTTATTTAGCAATACACAAGCCATTATTTTTTTTATTTTTCAACATTTCCCAGCAAAGTTGACAAGCTTATATGATACCAGTTTTTCTATCTCTTGATCTGCTTCTTCGCGCTTTAATTTTATAAATATTTTTAACATACTACAAAACCTATATATATATATGTATATATTTCAATTTAACTATGTCTTGCTCTTGACTGAAAATGGTATAAATAGCACTAGTGCTTTAGATGCGGTGATGCCTGAAAAGAACACTGATATATTATGGTCTACCAGAGATATTTCAGTAAAACTTATTTTATATTTTTATACAGCGTAAAACATAAGAAAACATATATTACATACATACGTTCACTTATATTACATAATTTATGTAATTCATATGCCTAAATACATGCTTTGTATAAAATGTGGCATGATTAGCATAATATTCACTTTGCGACAAATAAAATATTAAGGTGCATTGGGGGATATATGTGAGAATTTCTGAGTTCATATTTAGTTCTTTTATGCTTTTCAACAATCTAACAAAATCAAAAAGCGTTTGTGATTTGGGTTTGTTTGTCTATCTGTATTTTTGCTCATTTATTCAGTAAATAATTTTAGAATATTATATTTTTGATATGTTGTTCAGGTTTACTTTGGCTCTATTTTTATTGAGAATAATAAAAATAGTACTGTTTTATGCACAGAAACTCAGAAAACAATTCCGACACATTAGGATCTATGGGAGGTCTTTCCTTAAAGCATATTTTAAAAGTTGTATATTTTGCACAAAATAACAGAATTAGCATACATTATTCTGCTGTAAAATGAAGTGTTTCCTGTAGAATATGATTAGCAAAATTAATAAGTTTATAGGGCTTTACAATCCTTTTCAGATACATTATGAGATATAAGTCGAAATTGCGCATGTAAACTTTCAGTGTTGTAAAGGTTTTTTCGCCCTTTCTTTTTTCTTTGGTATTGTATGTAGAACGCAGTGGCGGATTTAAGGGGGGGGCTAGGGGGCTGAAGCCCCCCCCCCCCAAAACCCTGACATTCCCAATTGAATATTGCAATTGTAATTTTTTTATTGGTCTAGAATAACACTTTGAAAAATCTTAGCCCCCCCCCCCCCCCAAAAGTCAAGTTCTGGATCCGCCACTGGTAGAACGTATGGAATCTTTAAACAATATACAAGCTTATAAAAAAATAATGATCCACTTCATGCTTTCCCTTTCGTAATAATAATAATAATAGTAATAATAATAATAAAGGTATAAAGCAAGCTTTTATGAGATTTCTTTCTCCGTAATTAAAAACACTATACAGTTTAAGGCATCATCATTGAGGTAAATTTCACTTCAGATTGAACGATATAACGGACAAAGTGTACTTGGAAAGAGTTTTCTAATTTATACAAACTGCAAAACTTTTCTCTTTTATTAATTAATAAATTGGTAAAACATGTGTGATTGCTGCAATAATTGAATAAAATTATTATTATTGTTTTCAAATTACATAATACAATAGTTATGTTTCATACCGTTTAAACAGATTTTTCTATTAACCCATTATTTGCCAAACTAATTTTCAAATTTTTTCTTAATTAGTGAGTTTTATAAGTTTTAGTAAAAACTATTTAAGAATTATAACAAATTTCAAGAAATTAAGCATACTACCGCAGATCGTCTTATTTCTGGGACAGTGGCAGAATACATTATCTAAAACTATATTTTCATTATCACATTGTCTAAAACTATTAAAAAAAAAAAAGTAACGTCCCAAAAAAAGTAATAAAAACAAAACACAACAGCAAGAATAAATATAAATTTCTAAATATTCCATATGAATTTAAAATATTCAGTCTGGAACAAATAAAAAAGCTAACAATTTTATTGTGTTTCTTTCTTTATGATTATAGTTTTTCTATGCAATTTTTATTAATTTTCATTAACAGTTTTCTTTCATAAAAATAACAGTGCGTGTAATTCATTTAAGCAAACGAATTAAACAGGCATTTAGTATTTTAACTACGATCAATTAAAAAAAATTTATTAAAAATTTTTGAAAAAAAAAAATACATAGACTAAAAATAAATTAATTCCTTTTTAATAATAAAATTAAAATAATAATAGCGTGTTTTGTTAAATCTCGCCAAACGCCAAATCGCTGTCGCCAAACTTCCTCTAGGTTGCCAGCCTATGTTGCGAGCCAAAGTGCAAAGTCAATGGCATAGGCATATGGCAATTGGAAATGAGTGTTTAACATCACATCACCCGACACATTGAAAAAAGAGAACTACAGAACACAGATAAGTTTTTCATTTTACATTATATATATGCATCAAAATTTAACAATTCTATTAAGCATGTAAAAAATTCTCGAAAATTGTTTAAATTTAAAGCCAAATTAACCTAATATATATATATTTCAAAATTTTAAAATGTTCCATTTTAGTTATTTTATTTTTTTCCGTTAATTTTATATTATTATAGTTTAACGATAAATATATTTGAGTATTAATTTGTAGTAGAGTGATAAGTAAGATACTTCTTAAAAATATTTTTGTGTTTGAGTGCTGAAATTTAATTTTTAGCATTTAAGCATAAAAATATTTTTAAAACATTAACTTATTAATGAATCCACAAAAAAATTAAAATAATAAAAATAATAAAAATCAGATATGTTTAGATGTTATTATTACATTATAGTAATGCAAAATTAAGGGATAATATTAAAAATTAGTTGGCAGGAAGTTCTTAAAAAAAAAAAGAGTACGTTTCTGGAATTTAAAATTTTATTTTGTTTTATTTCAGCGCATATAGATGGAAAATTTATAATTTCGTAAGTCAATAATTTAAATAAAATTTTCATACATATGCATTAAAATATAATATTGTTAAGTATATTAAAATTTCTCGAAATCTATTTAAATTTACAATAGCAAATTTTTTTTAAATTTTAGTCTTTTGAAAATATTTTAGATGCACCTCTTGACAAATGTTTGTTTTAGTTTTCCATCTGTTGTGCATTATAATAATTTTGAAATAGAATCTACACACGTTTAGGTAAATTTATTCATAAGTTAATGTTTTAAAAATATTTTTATATTTAAATGCTGAAACTTGGGAATAAATTTCATCATTCAAAAAAAAATATTTTTTAAATTTTATCTATGAATGATTAATTAATAGTCAGAAATATCTAAATTATGTAACTAAACGTTAATAATGCACAATCGATGGAAAAATAAAATAAAACTTTGATAAGAGGAATCTTAAAATCTTAACAGTGTCTTTAAATGTTAACAGTGTGTTTTAACAATGTCTTTGTTAAAATATACATTTAAAGTATTAAAAAAACTTTGAAATTAAAAAAATTATTGTTATTGTCAATTTAAATAGATTTCGAGAAATTGCTTTCTATGTAATAATATTATACTTCAATGCATTTATGTAAAATTGCATAATACTATGACAGTAATTTACAAAAACAAACAAACACACACACACACACAAAAAAAAAGAAGAAAAAAGAAAAAAAAAAGAAAGAAAGTAAAGGAAAAGAGAAAAAAAAATAAATAAAGTACACACGTCACACAATTTTAAGGGAACATACGACCCTTAGAACTTCAAAAAACATCGATTTAATTATAGTCTTTTTTTAAGTAAATCATTGTTAACTAAGCTTTATTGGGCATGTCTAATTGTTACCTATAAGATTATTATGTATTTTGGAATATAATTTAAATTCTGTGGTGAATTATTTAATAATTTATGTGTTAATAATAAATGTTTTTTTTTTTTCACCTTGCACGCAGGATACCTGTAAAACTATTTAATATTTTTTCTTGAAATTTTCACAGATTATGTAACATATCAGATCCTTCAAACTGAACCTAAATTTGTTCCAGTTTAGGTTAAAAAAAAAAAAAAAGTTCAAAGATAATTTATTTTTTAATAAAATCTGAAGTATCACCTGTATAAAAAAATATGGGGGGAGGGGGATACAAATTTAGATTCAGTTTGAAGGATCTGATATTTTACATAATCTGTGAAAATTTCAAGAAAAAATATTAAATAGTTTCAGAGATATCTTGCGCGTAAGGTGGAAAAAAAAAACGCATTTATTATTAACACATAAATTATTAAATAATTCACCACAGAATTTAAATTATATTCCAAAATACATAATAAACTTATATGTAACAATTAGACATGTTCAATGAAGCGTAGTTAACAATGATTTACTTTAAAAAAGACTATAATTAAATCGATGTTCTAAGGGTCGTATGTCCCCTTAAAACGTACAAAGAACGTTCGAAGAACGATTCAAAGAACGTTTTAAAACGTTCAAAGAACGATTTTAAAACGTTCAAACAACGTTCAGGACGTTGCAAAAACGTGCATGAAGAACGTTCTGAGAACGTGTCTATAGAAACAATGGTGATATTTACACGTGTGCAGAACGTGTTTTGTACCGTACTATTCGACGTCTTCAAGATGGACAAATAGACGTCTATAAAACGTTCAAGCTGAACGTTCATAGAACGTGTTAGTAGAACTATTTTTAAACGTTCAGAGAACGTTTCCGTGCTGCTTGGGGAAAGACTGCCATATTTTGGTAAAATCGCCGTCTTTTCCCAAGTGAAAAGAAATCACTTTTTTCTCCCGAATGATCAATCTATATATTATTATTATATCTATGAAATAACGTCATGGTTAACCTTTCCTTCTTCGCTTCGCCGTGTGCCAAGTCTGTGTATGCACTGCCGGACAATCGCCGCAGCCTCTTTCCCTGCCGCACAAAATAGGAGAGAAATGCTTAGCATATGCATAGATATAGTAATATATATAGTAATATATATAGATCTATCAACCCCATGTTATCGAACCAAATATTTTGATGCCGAAAAAAAGTTCTAAAATCAGCCATTAGAGAGTATTGAAAAAAATAATAAAAAGAAAAATGAATTTGAAACTGTATCTGGAGTTTTTCATTCACCTTTAGTAAATAAATTATTCATAAATTTTATTTACTAAATTATCCGTGTGTATTCCTGTGCTTGATTTACTCGGGAAAGGCAGCCATTAGAGTGACTTTTCCCGAAAAAAAAGGTATCACTTTTCCCCTCTCGCTGATAAATCTATGTCTTATTACTATATCTATAAGCACATGCACAATTCTAAACTTTTTAGCTATTTTTTACAAAAACGCTAAAGATGACGTAGTAAGCAATTTGGAAATTCCCATTTCAAATGACATTGACATTTCATCTATTTGGAAAAATAAATTAGAAGAAAAAGACATTTTTGTCGTAATGAGATTAATCTTTTATGGGGAAAATATTTTGATTCCATATTGTTTGATAAAGTATTTCTTTGAATGATTCCTCGCATTTATGCTCTTAGATGTTTTGAGGGTTTTGAAATATCAAATGCAAAATATTAATACATGTATGGTTCTAAATGAGACCAGTTTATTACATAAAATTTCATGCATATTTGTAAAAGCATTTCAAATAATAGAGGGGGGGGGGGGGGGGAGGAGATAATTCCAAAATACGTTTCAAAAAGAAAAAAAAAAACTTATTTTGTAGGAGTAACTCTTTTTTTTTTTTTTTCGGCGAGTATAATCTAAGTTGAAATTTCTGTCCCCGAATTAAATAATTTAGAGAATAAACACTAATATATTGAAAAAAATCACAAAACTTTCTCTTCTATTTTCTTATGCAAACTCACCTAATTTAGACCAAAACAGCCGCCGCTGCATTTGATATATATATATAAATATATATATATATATAAGTAAAAATAGTAAAAAGATATAAAAAGATATTATGTTTTTTCAAATAAAGAAGGAAAAAAAATGTTGACTTTGAGACTTTGTTACAAATTATCACAGATGCACTATTCAAACATTCGTTTTAAAGATATAGACGAGTTCTTTTGAAAAAATACTGGAAGTTTACAACCCATCGAAGGGCGGAGAGATGCTCTAACATGTAAATGTCTGTTACTATTAAAAAAAATTATAAGGATTGGAGAGAAGAAATCTTCTATGTGTGCTTTTTATACGAAATTTTATCTTGTGCTGCCATATTGAAAATAATAAAAATAAACGGGACAATAGCGACATCCGTACAACGATATGTACCAAATATTGATAGATACCAATTTATGTACACATACAACTTGAATATTGGGAATTAGTTCTTGATCTAGATTTGCCACAAAAATTTCGTCACACACGGACTGACCAAGATAATTTTTTTTTTCTAATAAAGCGGTTAAATTGTGTTCAGGAAATGTCAAAACATGTAAATCAATCAAAAAACGGGGTAGAAAATTTGTACGAATCCAATACTTTCATATATTGAATATAGAAAAAGGCAGAAATATTATGCGTTTAGCTTAAACAACACCTTACAATCTCATGGAGAACATTTCCGTTACTTTTTTCTACAAAAAATCTAATTATTTAAATTTTTTTTTAAATATTTAGAAAAAGTCTTTATTTTTTGTTTTACATATTATTTTACATGTTTTTAATTTATATTTTATTGTACATTAACTGAAATACCCGTTTTGTTCTGTGCTCATCTGAAAAATAAATAAATAAATAAATAAAGGTACACTAAAGATGAAAGTGACAAAGAAATATAATAATAAAAAAGAATTTGAAGAATTTGAATGAGGAATATTTATTCAAAATAATAATACTAATAATAAATATTCTGCGAAAAGAAAATAAAGCATTTTTCACCATAAGATACATTTTCCTCTTTATAAATTATTCCCTTTTGTTTCTTTAATTTACATTAGTAATAATTCTGAAAGCTAAACACCCAGAAAAGGGATTTGATTATAACTACAAAATGTATTGTTTTAGGAATATTTTGCTGTTTTAAATTACATTTTTATTAAAAAAAAAAAAAAAAAGACTTTTGTTAACATAACACAAAAGATATTCTGAATAATATATATATATATATATATATATATATATATATATTCAGAAATGCTTTTTTGTATTTACTAATATAAACAGAATTTTTTCTGTTAATTGTAATTTTTTTTTCTAAATTTTTAATTAAAAAATATTTTTTTTTTGTTTGTTTGTTTGTTTTGAAACAAATACCTAAAATATTTTATTAGACTTAACAAAATTCTTATTGGAACACATTTAAAAATACAAATTTTTGTCACGTCAATAAAATATTTGTTATTTCAACCGAACTTTCCTCTGAGAGAAAGATCGTAATCTGGAAATTCCCCATTGAACACCATTCGATGAAAATATAAATGTCATTGGGACACTTAATTTCAGACGCATATCATTTGTAACTATTCAACTTCTCTGTTCATTAATTAACTCAATGTGTAGGTGTACAGCGAGCAATACGTCTTATTTAATGAATGAAATTAGCAATGAACAGTATATCGTATTTTTCATTTTAGCGTGAATCTTTATAAAATGAAATAAAAATATCAGAAATGTCTACCATGCATCGAAATTTAATTGAGTCGGCTTTATTAGCTTCAGTTCCCACTAATTAGCTCGTTGACGAAATACGTGCTGAAAAAAAAAAAAAAAAAAAAAAGATAAATTCTGTAGTGTATTATGTTTTGAAAGATATTCATTCATATAGTCGTATTTTTGCGTCAATAGCGTAAAAGATATGTATCTTTTTCTACGCTTTTTTATTTATTTCTTTATTTTTTTTAAAGCATATTGTATAAAGTACGTAATCTTACATTCAAAATACGTATAATATCTACTATAACTTAAAAGAAAAAATTAATAATAATAATAACTAAGTGAGATATGACCCTCACAAAACTTTCGTTTATACTTTTTTACACAAATTATTGCAGTAAGAATTATTTATAAATATTTTTTATTAAAGTTATTTTTCATGATACATGCTGATGATTATAATCTCAGAGAAGTATAGCACGAAATTTTGTAATAAAGTCAATTTTGTGCCATACAAACGACGTATGATAAAAGACTTTGTATGTGTATGTGTGTGTTAAACATGAAAGAAATTCCTTTTTTATATTAATTTCAATTATTCATTTTTTAAAGTACGACGAAATATTTTGAAAAATATTCAAATTGACTTTTTAAACCCTTGAGAGGAGTTACTTCTCCCCACCCCCAGGAAGGGGATACAATCCTCCGACAAAGGGAAAAAAATTCCGAGGTACCTATTACTATCATAAATATATTTTTCTAGATTTAGAATAATTCGTAAAAGATAACTCTTATTAAGCATATTTTTACAAAATTTGGTCCTATACTGTTACATTAAAAATTATGAAAAAATACCTAGTATAGCAACCAACAGTTGGACGATTTTCACAAAAAGTTGATAGTCACTAATTTATCTCAAGATGCAATTACACATAAATGCGTATGAAAATGCACTATGCTGTCTATTAGTTCTTAAGATAGAGCTGCCGCAAAATATTTCTCACACGTACATACAGACAGACGGGCAGATAGAGAGTCAGACAGACATTTTTTTTAAATGAATCAAATCGTGTTCAAGACATCCCAGACTGTGTAAATCCATTAATAAGTACAACTAGAAAATTTGTACGAAACCAATATTTTTTTTCCCCAGTAAATATGAAAGACAATAATAAGAAAAATATACACACACACAAAATAATAATAATAAGAAGAAAAAGAATAAAAAGAAAAAGAAAGAAAGAAAGAAAAGAAAAGAAAGAAAAAATGAAAAGAAAGGAAGGAAAAGAAAAAGTTGCTTACACAGTTTCTCAAAGGAATAATTTCAAAATCTTTAGAAATAGGAAATATTTTAACCCTTTGCGCTCGGCATATTTTCCTTAAGACACGCCTTTTGGCGTTCCTTTAAAACGTCACACGTATAGTTTCCAACTTACTACATTTTGGATACCGAAAAATTATAATAATTTGTTTTATTTAACTTCATCAATTTGTCTTTCGACAAATTATATCTTTAAAAATTGATGAAATTAATATAATTTTTAAAATTTTTTAGAAATCATTGTACAGCAACAGTAGTGAAAATGTCATTATGCACAAAGATGGGGATCTAATATTACCGCTATTACTACTATTTATGTTGAGAAAAAAGAAAGGAAACTCTCTTAGTTTAATTATGTTTAATTGGGGGAGAATATACTTTCAAAAACTGCGATTTAGCGGCAAATTTTAATTACTTATTAAAGTTTTGCTTATTATTATTATTATGTTAATTTCTTCAGAAATCGGAGTTGCAAAATTTTAATAATGCGCAGGGATGGGTAACTAACAGAAAACTCTCCCCACTATTTGTGGAGGAAAAAAAATTAATCAATGATTTAATTGGCGAAGGCTATAGCTTCATAAATCGCGGAGAGGGTTTAGCATCAAATTCCCATCTCTAAATGTATTTAATACGAGTAATTCTATATCAAAAAAGTTTAATTAACTTATCTAGTGTAGTTTTTTGGAGTACGTAAAAAACATAATTCAAACAAAATCTTTTGAACACTTTTTATTAGTAAATTTTAAAGTCGAAATTTCGCTTCATCTCTTTACCTTTTTTTTATTTCTTTTATTTCCCTATGTTAACATTTCATACTCTTTTTAATATTCTAAAGTATTTCTAATTGAATACATAAATATGCAAATTTAAAGAATTACTCTTTTGAGAAAAAACATTGTCCTTCCTTAAAGTTTTGAATATTCCTTTTCTAAAGCAATGTATTAAAAAACTCTTTTTTTTCTTTGACGGTGAAGACTGCTATTTCCTTCATTTTAAAGAGACATTTTTTTTAAAAAAAATTATTATAAGAATTAATTACATCTGTTTGTTTAAAGTTAAATATTTTTTAACAAAAAATATTGAATCTTACATTTTTAATGTTTTGTTAGAGAACATGAAACCTTTTTTTCTGGAAATCAATGTTTCTTTCATTCATTTAAACAATATATATAATAGTTAAATATTTAATTAATAGAATTTTAATGTTACCTAATTATTTAAAATCAAAAATGTTTTTTCATAAAAGCAAGAGCTTAGCAGAGAGGAAAAAAAAAACTGATTTTAATTTATAAATGTAATAAAATAAAATAAAATAAACCTTAAAGCATTTTTTTTTCTCCTAAGTAAAATAAATATAAAATGCTGTACAAAACATAAATTAATTAGTACGATAAGACTTTTTTCAATCTATTATTCTGTATGAAAGCATGCGGTAACTGTGTATCGTTCCTCAGTAACGTGACTATATTTATTTCTTTATTTAACATTGGTACAGCTTTAGTATAGTACTCCCTTTGTTTCCTTTAAATCTTTATGGCTATCCTAAATGTGTAAGTAAAGATCATGAAGAGAAACGTCAGAGCTACTTATATGCCTAACTTGAAATTTCACCAAGGGGTCTTATGCTAAAACTATACAATTCTTTTGCCCGATTTCCTTCAATTTTATTTTAAATATTTGTTACTTAATGTGAGGGGGATAAAATGAAAAACATTTTTTACTTGGTTTAAATATATGAAAGGCGTAATCTTGTCCCTCATTAAAAAAAAAAAAAAATGTTACACGTTCTTTTTTTTCCGACATGTAAATAGATACATTTCCTTTTATCTCGGAAAAAAAAAAAAAATGCGCTTTTTCTTTTGAACCAATTTGTTCTTCCTTTTTAATAATTTTATAGTTACAATGGCGTTTTTACTTGATATCTTTTGAATCAATTATCCGATTGAACTGAAAAAATGTGGTGTTAGCTAGGTTTTGTCCTGCTTAATAAATGTACAAATTTTCGTAGAGATCTGTTGAAAATATACATTAAAACCTGACATATTTTGTATATGTTTGATTCGATGTGAACTACTGTAAATTTCATAATGCTAAAATCGCTGTTTGAAAACAGTATTCCTGCCATACTAACAAGAGAGAGAGAGAGAGAGAGAGAGAGAGAGAGAAGAAAAGAAAAAAAAAAATGATTTTTTAAAATTTAAACATACTATATTATAAATGCTTAAAAATTTTAAAACATTTTGTAATTGGAAGTATATGTCTTATACCAGTGGTTGCGGAGATAAAGGCTTCCTCGCCACTTCTCTTTGCCCCCTGTATATAAATTCGAAATAGCACTAATACACTCATTCATCTATCAACGTTGAGTCCAATCTGTTGAAGCTAAAATCACGCAGTTTAGACAGTACCTTCTTTTCATGACGTAGGGTATCACTATATACGGACCTAACAAAATTTAACCCTTAAGGGCAGCGTTCAAATCTTTTATAATTTATTCACGAGCATTTTTAGCCTCGCCTTCTTTTCCGCACCAAAAATTTTGTAGATAATTTTTCTTTAATATGTGACAACGATTAAATAAGAAGAAAATCATTTTTCAAAATTTCCGGTATGAAAAAGAGGCGGGGCTAAAAATTCTCGTGAATAATTTATAAAAGGTGTGGGAACTCTGCTTAAGGGGTTGAAAGGGGAATTCGATTTTTTTTTACTTTTCACCTTATCTCAGCAATGGTTTCAAATAGAAGCTTGAAGTTTAGCAAAATGTCTCTTTTTAAGCCCTAATTAAGGTAAAAGATGAGAATCTGCCGAAATTTAGTATTTAAAGGGGTGAAAAGGGGCATCTAACAGTTTTACCCGTTCTTCACCTGTAGAAAATCGCAACGGCTTTCAATAAAACATTTAAATTTAGCAAAATGTCTCCTCTTAGGCTCTAATTTAAGCAAAACATGAGAATCTTCCGAAAATTAGTATTCACGGGTGTAAAAGGTTGCATTTATCATTTCTACTCGTTCTTCAAACGGAAAAAATCGCGACGTTTTCCTGTAGGAGCGTTAAATGTAGAAAAATATCTCATCTTACGCCCTAATTAAGTTAAAATATAAGAATCTTCCGAAATTTAATACTTAACGGGGTAAGAGATGGGTGTTTAACACTTCTACTCAATCTTCATATGTGGAAAATCGCAGTGGTTTAGGTTTCCAGAAGAGTTTTTCAACAGATTTGAACAAAGCTTCGTCTTCATAAAAGCTCAATAATAATAATAATGTCTCGCCAATATGTCAAATTAATTGGGTGTGCTTTAATTTTTTTTTCCGGGTGAAGAACAAATAGATATGTTAGTTGTATTGTAATTTGGAGTTAAGATTAATTATTTTACTACGTCTTTCTATCGCTAGTAAATAAAAGCGTCACTCAATCATAGTAAAGCGTAGCGGTTTTCTTTATTAAACGTACTTTTCCTATAGAATGACTTTTAAGAAAGACGTCATTTTCAAAGACAATACTTCTTTTGGGAGGTTTTCTGAAATTAACATGATTCTACCGTACCTGGCCAAATTATTAGACCAAAGAAAATATTTAAAGTTTTTTGAAATTGGAAGCTTATTATACCTGACCTGCTCAAAATTATTATTGTTTGATTTGTGTTACCTTAAGTTTATTTCAGTACCTTCATTACAGAAACATTTTCAAGCTGGCAACACAAGACAGTTAGTTATTATTTTGTGATACAGTGGCATAGGTGTAAACTTGCATTATAACGTAAAATTTGTTCTGCTTGTTTATTTTGGATTGAAGCGAATATTTTGCTGCAAAAAGTAAGTTTTGCATTGTTATTAATATGGCGTGTGATATTTAACATTTTTACTCATTTATTATCATAAAAAGTTTTTGCTCCATTATATTAGATGGGAAGAAAGGTTGATCTTTCACCAAAGAGAGTAGGGCAGGTTTATGGTCTACTGAAGGCCACTAAACTGACCCAAAATCAAATTGCAGCAAAGGTAGGAGTATCCAGAAGCTCAGTAAAAAATATTAAAAAGAAAATGGTCTTAAACATAAGTTTGGATCCATCACGGAAAAATAATAGTGGACGATCTCGAATTACGACGCCGAGGACGGATCGAAAAATACGAGACACTTGTGTAAATAACAGAAAAAAAACCGCTACGCATGTTAAGGAAAGAAGTTCAAAATGAAGGCATTAATATATCAGAAAGAACTTTGAGACGTCGTTTGGCAAAAAATAAACTCATTGCCATGAAACCGGCTCGCAAGCCAAGGCTTACATTAGAAATTATGAAAAAACACTTGGAGTGGGCAATAAAGTACAAAAATTGGACAATAGGAGACTGGAAAAAGGTACATAGCTATTTATTTTGATCAACGATATATTGGCATTTATAATGAATGTAAAGAAATTGAATAAAAAACAATTTTGTTTAATTTTCCGGTTTGCTTCTCTGATGAATTTTCAACATGTTTTAACCGAAAAAACCAAAATTGTTCGGCAGCGTTCAAACGAGAAATACAAGTCGGATTGTATTATTCCCACCACCAAACATCCTCTATCAGTCATGATGTGGTCTGTCATATCAGGAAAAGGTTCTGGTCCTCTCTGTGTGGTCAAAAATACAATGAAACAAGATAACCTGAAAGTCTTACCTGAACAAAACAGGCCCATGGCACAAATGCAAGAATGGTTACCTGGAGACGAGGAACCAGTCTTCAGGCATGATGGTGCTCCATGCCATAAAGCTAAAAGTGTATCGAAGTATTTAGAGTGAAAAAAAATCAAAGTTCTTGATTGCCCTGGCAACTTGCCTGATATGAACCCTATTGAAAATGGTTGGGAGCTGCTGAAAAAAGAAATGTATAAGAAAAATATAACCAATAAGGTAGAGTTGCTGGAATCTTTAACATGCCAGTGAAATCATAGTAAAAATCTTCAAGAAACCATCCAGGCATGCATAGAAAGTATGCCTCGTTGTGTTAAAGCCCTTTTAGTTGCCAAAGGTGGCCATACAAAACATTGATTTTTCTGTTAAATTTAATTAATCAATTTTTTCTTTCTTCAATAAGTATTGTATTCTAAAAAATTTTTTGTCATTGTATTCCTTAATGTATATGTTTTCGAAATATGAATGAAGAAAATATCTTTTTTAATAAAATTCTTCATTAATAAGGTTGTAAACATGAAAAAATGTATAATTTGCCTATGGTCTAATAATTGGCCAGGTACTGTAGAATGTTGTAAAATTATTTTCATTTTAATTGTATTGAGACTCTGCGTTATTTGAACATATTGTGTAAAATGTTTAAATCGCCTGCATGAAATTTTCACGAAAGTAAAAGCATAATTTTAAAACTTTTTTTTTCTTTAATTATTTCACAGTTTTCAATTTCGAATTTTTGTAAACCTATACTTAAGGAGAATATATACGTTAGAAATAATCTACTTATCAATTTTGAAATTTCTAGCGGCATTATTACTGTAGAAATCATACAAAAATATGGTTTTCAAGAGAGTTTTTTCTCACAACCTTCCACTGCGCATGCGCTAGAAATTTGGAACACCCCCAGTACTTCAACTCCGGTTATAAACAGTAACAGTGTCAAGTTTGGTTGAAATTGATTCAGTGTGGTTTCCAAAAAAATGCAAGACATACATACAATATTAAACATTTCTGCAGAAAACTATTGGTAATATTTATCTTAATATTCAAACTAAAAACTTCTTCACACACCATAAAACTAATGGAAGAAGTACCGGTTTCGAAAGGACGTGGCGTTTCTTACTCAGGTGTAGCGTGTAAACACGTGCTGCTGCCTTTGCGGCAAAAGCAAGACTCCAGTCGACAGTCTTGCTTTTGCCACTAAGGCAGTAGCACGTGTTTATACCTGAGGAAGAAAGATCACGTCCTTTTAAACCAATAGTGTTTTTATTAGTTTTATGGTGTGTGAAGAAGTTTTTAGTTTGAATATTGGTTGTACACCAGTTCTTTTATTTAATATTAAATTATCTTAAGTCTTGTGTAAAATTAGAGAAAAATAAACGAATATGTTAAAAATATCTATGTTATATATGCATTTTAATGGCTAATATTAATTTAATTAATGAATGGCGGGAATATATTTGTGACCTATAAAGCTTTTTATGCAGAAAAAACATTCACTTTTATTTTTTATTGATAAGTTAAACAATTAAAATTAATAAAAATACAAAATAATGAATGAGAGTCTAGATTATTTACCGTGTTTTTCTAAAAGATGCTAGCCCGTATTCACACAAGTTTAGGAGAAAATGGCGAAAAACTCCGAACGGCTGGGTCGATGAGCGCAACATAGGATCGAACCTGACATCTCATGTCTACCAGCGTTGAGCGCAAAACCGCTCGGCCGCTGGCGGGCCCAACAGAGACTCAAGATAAATATTTCACAAAATTTACCGTCATTTTTTAGAGTGTGCAAAGAGTTTTATTTATATTAAGATCAATGAATTCCTAAAACAATATTTAACCCTTTAACTTCCCCGGGTATATGCACATACGTTTTCCCGATATACAATCCTATGTATTTTGCTACTACCAATGAAACTACTGACTCTTCACTGAGAAAAAAAATATATACCGCCTTCTTCTAGAATGAATAAGTGACCATTTTCTAAATCCCTTAACTAGAAATATAGATTTCCGAGCTAAGCGCGTAAGGCACGCCAATAAACTGAATAGACGAAATTATCGAGAATTTCTAGTGTACACATTTCTAGATGATGAAACAATATTCTGAATACTCTAAATATTCTGAATCATTTGTATTACGAGAAATTCTTGTTTGATTTTCTAGAATTGGGTAATAAACCAAGATTATAGTTGCTGAAACCCGCCTCTTGTAGTCTCATTTATTTGCAGAGATTTTTAAATAATTTTGCCCTCGAGAATATAGGCAAACGCTCTGGAATTCTAATAGGGGCTTCTAGAACTCGCTTTCCAAATGGACTAGAATTTATAAGGATGACATGGAACTATTTTTTCTAGAGCCACAACTTAGATTCTAGATGCCAGTTACAGAATTTTTCTCAGTGTTTTTATCAATGCAATAATATCAGCTTGAAAGTGATCATTGTGTGAAAGTGACGTTATGTTCGAAAAATTTATTCATTTCAGTGTTGAGAGAAAACAGTAGCACGGAGAAGCACTCTCATAAGTTTTCCTCGACAGGTAGGGGGTTAAAAAATTCTGGTGTGTAATAACCACTCTAATTCCATCATCGATTACCATACATATCATAAACTCGTTTTCGAGAAAATGTTGTGAGAAGGCATTAATCTGGCCTGATTAGTCAGGCCCCTAAAACTTTGCCTGTTGTAGCAAACTATACATGCATAGTAAGACATATAAAAAAGAGTTTAAAGAAAACCAGGAAAACTAATAAAGTTCAATGAAAACGTCCGAGATCTAAAACTGACTTACCTAATTAGGACACTTATTATATTTATTTTTGTAATCAAACAAAGATGCGAAATAGAGCATAGATGCGAAGTCTAAAAATGGTATATACTGGTATATAATCTATGTACTAAACTTGGAAAAAAATACTTAATTTTTTTTTCCTTCCTCAGAGCATGATATCCTTATTTACTTAATTTTAAACAGTTGTAAAATTATGTTTACTCGGTGAACAGTCACAAAAAAAAAAAAAAAAAAAAAAAAAGTCTAGTGATAAAAATTTGCACCCTGTATATAATGATATTTAATTATCGATTCTTCACGATACACTGCTGCTTCATATTTTATAACTACAAAATAAAGAGTAAATCAATATTCACGCTGTGCATAAACTGTAATCTTTATAAAATCATTAAATCAAATTAAAAATTCATTACTTTCCTTTTGCTCAAAAAATGCGCTTCTTTATCTTTTTTTTCTTTTTTCTAATGAAAGAATTCAAGTTTTTTAGCTAATACAAAAGCATTAACTTCTTTTTTACCAAGTGTTGAAGCTAATTAACGAAATTGAAAAAAAAAAAAAAAAAATCATTTTTTCTGTCATGATTTTTTTTTTTTTTTTTTTTTTCTGTTTACATAGCTTGAAAATTTTTATGCTTATGTGCGAGTCATTTGAATACTTTTTTTTTTTTTTTTTTTTTTTAATATAAAAGATTTTAATTTTTTTTTTCCTAACATTATCTTTAAATAATAATAATAATAAAAAAAATGAGCTTTAACTGGAGTTTTATTATCTTTTTAAAAAGCAAATAGGTCGAATGCATTAACTTTGCTTGAGTAACTATCTACAATATTTTACATTATTTATTTTTTAAATTATTTTTTTTAGAAAATATAAAACAGTAGTTAACTTTTTTAAATTTTAATTACATGTTATTTTAGTTTGAAATCGTTATTTAGCAATCCTTAGTTTTAAATTAACTAATTAATCAACAAAGATAGAAAATTATTTTATAGTCGAAATTATGTCAAAAACAGCTCTAACTATTTTCTTTAAACTGGCTAAATAAACCTCTGTTTAGTTTCCTTTCATATGTACTTGATGGCTACAATAGGGAAGATGATAAACATCCGGATTTGATACTCCAATTTTAGGTCACGAAAAAGGGTGTTTTAAAAAAGGGTGTCTCTAGGGATTTTCTTTAAACTCACCATGATAATTCCCTTTTAAATATCCTTTTGAGTGCATGAGTTGTTTTCCAGTATCCAGGTGACTTTGCAAAGTTTTAGTGAAAATAAGAAGTGGGACTAGAAGTCTGTGTCTCATAAACGACTCTAACGATTTTCCTCAAATTTCTTGATAAACCACTTTTTAAATATCCTTTTGCATGCATTTCTTGATTAGCGCAATGAAACTGACAAGCATCCTTATTTGTTAAGTCAGTTTTAGATTCCAAAAAAATGGGTGTCTCAAAAAAAAAAAAAAAAAAAAGTCTGTACCAATCTTCTTTAAAATCACTATTTAAAACCACTTTTGTACATTTTTGTGGCATACACTGGTTCTCATAATTATAAGGACACCCGTTTTTCTATATTAACTAAGCTCTGAACACTATTATTTAAACAAATATATTTTTTATTAGTTTGAATTTCATTAATGAACGATATTTAAAAAGTTTTATCGTTTTTCTATCTTAAAAAACTTTAAAAACGGTCAAAAAAAAAAAAAAAAAAAAATGATTTTTCAGGTGTTCACAATTATAAGCACAGCTCGAATCTTTGTATTTTTTTTTTTTTTTTTTTTTTTCAGTTATTCTTTAAATTAATATTTTATGGGGTATCTTTTTAGGGTGAAACAGTCAGACATTCTCTCTGGTGTATGTGTATATAAAAATATATATTAATATTAAGTTTCAATACAATTTCATACTGCATGGATAATATTCTGAATACATTTAAACCATTTAAAATTGCTTTCCACTTGCATGCACTTATCTAATATGATAAGTTAAGGTTTTTTTCAACTTTTAGGCCACGGGAAAGGCAATAATACAGAAGTTTCTTTCTTCAAACGATTTCCTATTGCTCTAGAAGTAGAGCAAAAATGTAAGTGTTGCTGAAAAAAAATATATATTATTCCCCACTATTCTCTAAAATCTAACAAAAATTTGAGAATTCCACGTTTAAAATTTGCTGATATTCTCTTGATGTTCATAATAATAGAAACAATTACTATATTCATTCTGCCTTCAATAGAAACAGATCCCCAGAGCACCATAGATCCTCCTTTAAAATGCCCGGTTCATAACTGCCTTTAAAAAATCTGTTCTGCCTTTCGCTAGCTTCAGATCATGGCAGTAACTGTTTAAAATATTTGGTTAATCAGGAATAAAATGTTTTTCATCCGAAAATGCGACATTTTACCGTTTCATATATATTTTTTTTTTTTCAACTTTAACACAGACGGTCTTTCCCCATTAAATGCTTATTGATTATTACAGGTTTTTTATTCCTTTTAACATATTATTAATTATTTTAAACACGCATAAATGTAGACTCCAACCATTCGTTAAAAATTACGAGCAAATTCAGCAGCAGTTATTTTGAGTAGAACAATAAGAGGAATTATGAGTCTTTGATCTCTGTAAAACAATTCTGATTTTGCATCAGATCTCTCTCCTATCGAACTAGCAGTTCAACGTTTGATCATATTTCCTTCAGCAATTTTAGATTTTCGAATTTCATTTGAAATACGACGGATTGAAATTATCCTTTTACTTAAAAAACACGTTTATCATACTTCACTACATGAACTTTCTTTTTTTCCGAGGAATTAACAGTGATGCTCGTCCAAGAAAAATTGAAGGCATATATATGAATTAATCTTGCCCAATAGTTAACAAATTCGCATGTCAACTGTAATTTATCTGCTAGTAAGTTAAATAAAACGAAAAAATCCTGATTGTCTCTATAATTATGAACATCTAAAAATGTGGAGAAAAAATATTTTGCATTATTTTTTATTAATTTTGTTTCATATTAAAAAAAAATATAGCAGTTTTGGTTTTTAGAATACTAAATATATTAAGTGCACTTAGTATAATCTTGTTCATAATTATTTTTACATTAGTTATTTCAAAATATAAAGTGTTCTTATAAATATGAGAAGGAGTGTATATGCATTAATTTGCTACTACCTTTACCAGCATATGAAAATTCGTGAGATTTATGATTAGTCTCATACATTTTATGTATTCTAACCACATTATCTCTAAAGAGTGTTTAGTAGTGTAGTAATAGACCATGATTGTGGTTGATACACACCAGATTTCTTTAATGAATAAAACTTGTTAAAACTAGAATGTTGTGGCCACCACATGACTTTCTTCTATATTTTCTTATGCAAATTCCCTCAGTAAAAATAATTTATTAAAATTATTATTTAATTAAATTATCTTCCATGATAATTCAGTATGATTTCCATATTAAAGAAGTAGTATAACACTAAATGTTCAAAAAAAAGTTCATTTTATTTTCGATATTACACTAAAAAAAGAAATGGTTAACATTATTTTAAAGTATCGCAGATCGATGGTTCAACCATTCATTTTAAAGGTATTGACGAGCTATTTTGAAAGACACTCATCATGAAAATTTATTCCCCTCGAGGGGGGACTTCCCCCCCCCCCCCACACACACACAGAGGAGATGCTCCTACATATACAAAAAAGTTTCCCAGTTAGCTATCTCTATCATAAATAATTCTTGTAAATTTTATAATGATTATTAAAAATTAATTCTCTTTATGTACATTTATACAAAATTTTGTCATATACCACCATGTTAAAAATTTAGAAAAAGCGGGATAGCAACGCAACCTGTCAGACAATTTTTACCAAAAGCTGATAGGCACTAATTTATGTCAATGTGTAATTACATACCAATTTGTATGAAATTCTGTACAATAGTTCCTCAGATACAGTTGCTATAAAGTTTTGTCACACACACACAGACAGACAGACATTTTCTAAAAATTGCCAAATCGTGCTCTACAGCTTTAAAAATGTGTAAATCCGTCAGAAACCCGAGGTCGAAAATTTTTACGAATCTAATACTTTCTTCTATTCAACATAGAAGAAAGTAAAAATTATATTTATCATATAAAAAATTATGTTGGTTAAAATTTACTGTGCCTCTCCCCTTCTTACTAAAATAATGGGCTAGGACTCCTTAAAATTATCCCCCCCCCATGGAGGGCAGTCCCTATAAAGTCTAGAATCCTAGTACAGTCAAATGGCCTTAATCTAAACTCCAACGTCACTTTACTAAAATAGTTTATTTATATATCAGGAAAATACAATGTAATTGATACTTATATTGAACTTGTGCAAAAAACTATATAATAACATTTTTAAATGCTACAAAGAAATTAAAAAATAATTTTATTCGAATTGTAAATTAACTGGATTATTGGAACTGAACAATTATTATTTAAAAAGATTATACTGATCCAATCAAAAATTAAGTAAATTAAAATTTACTGAGTTTCACTTCCTCTTACAAAGAAAGTGCAATATATTAGATCGGGAAACTGTATCGTATAATTGATACTTAAATTGAATTCGTTCGTTAATTTATTTCATCTGCCTAAATTGAAATTTTAATTCTAATTTATTATTACCCGAATTTAAAACTGGCATTAAGGGAGCATTATTATCTGCATGAAAAATTTCTTTGTGTAATTGCAAATAGAATACATTTATCGTTAAGATTAAAATATAACTTTACGTATCCAGAAAAATCTAATCGATTCGAGTCGATTTTAATTTAAATCGATTTATTGAAAAAAAAAAAAAAAAAAAAAAAAAAAAAAAAAAAACTATACAATAACAACATATGCGTTTTGCATTTATAAATATTAGAAGAAAGGATATCTGAATTGTTAACTACTTCATTGAATTTATTTATGTAAATTTTTATCATTTATTTATTTATTATTAATTATACATAATTTTGCTTTTTATTCCTTTATAAGATCGGCCATACCTTCAGTGTCTGCAATAATGATTAATTTTTTTTTTTTTTTTTTTTTAGAACCATTTCTGTATGTTAAATGCACTTCTCATTCAATAACAATACATTTAATATCATCGATTAAAATAATAGGGAGGAGTTTTTTTTTTTTTTTTTTGACATAGAAAATGATACTCTGTATTGCAATTTATCTTCATTTAAATAACAATAGAATTATACCTATTACAATTCATTTTATACTTCTTTTCCTGAATTTTCTGATTAAAATATGTAAAAGAAAATCGGAAATAATAATAATAATAATAACAATAATAATAATAATAATAATAATAAAATGAGACCCATTCTTTTATATTAAATGTGCTTCTCCTTCAAACTTAAGATTAAAAATACATAAAAAAAAAAAAAAAAACAGGAAGAGAATTTTCAAAAATGAAAATTATACTTTGTATTGCAATTATCTTTCCTTAATTCCTAATACAATATACTTATTAAAACTAGAAACTAGTTTTATACTTTTCTACTTTCTTCTATATTCAGTAGAAGAAAGTATTGGATTTATAAAAATTTTCGACCTCGGTTTTTCGATGGATAAATACGTTTTGAGAGGTGTAGAACACGATTTGACCATTTTTAGAAAATACCTGTCTGACTGTTTGTGTGCATGTGACAAAGTTTTGTGGCAACTGTATCTCACAAACGACTGATCACAATTTCACACAAATTGGTATGTAGTTGCACATTGACATAAATTAGCGCCTGTCAACTTTTGCTGATAAACACCCAACAGGTGCCTTGCCATCCCACTTTCCCTAATCTTTTAACATGGCGGTATAAGATAAAAATTTTGTATAAATGTGCATAAACGGGATTATTATTTTTTTTTTTAAACATTGTGAAATTGAAAAGAATTATGCATAATAGTAATAATCAACTGCAAAAAGATTTTTGTATATGTAGGAGCATCGCTTACCCCCCCCCCCCTTCTTTTCCCTGGGAGAAGCCCTTCCCCAAGGAAGCAAATATTCATTACGGATATCTTTCAAAAAAAGCTCGTCAATACCTTTAAAACGAATTGTTGAACCATCGATCTGCCATAATTTAAATAATGCTATTGATTTTTTTTTTTTCTTTTTCATAAAAAAATAAATAAAAAAATAAAAAAATAAATAAAAAATAAATAAATAAATAAAAGATGTCATATAACGAATAAAGTTGACTTTCTTTGGATATTTAGTGTTACTTCTCTAGAATGAAAATCGTCTGTATTCATCATGGAAGATAATTTTAATCTTTATAAATAAAGAGAAGTATCTGTATATATGTGTGTCTGTGTGTTTGACTTCTGGTGCTCATACTACTGATCGCAAAGCTACAAAATTTGCTGCGGAGATACAGTCATCCTTAAAATCGCAGTTCTTAAATAATAGCAGATTCACTTGTCGTCGATAAATACCCAGATTGAATTGCCCGGGAAAGACCTTTCTGTAGACAGAAGGAACCTGACCCGATGCAGTGCGGGCGGAAAAGGAGCTGCCGTAGGTAGTAGGTATCCGAAGCGAGATTTAAACAATTTTAATGTTTTATTTATTTATTTGTTTATTTATTTATAATGTGATGTAAAAAGTAAATGCCGATTCAATTCTTTTGAAAATTCATTTAATTATAGTGACCATTGAAGCAGGCGCAGCCTTCTAGTAAATAATGATTTAAAAATTTATTTTTACTGAGCTAATTTGTATAAGAAAACATAGAAGAAAGTCATGTCGTGGCCAAAACATACCAGTCTTTATTACGTTTTATAATTAAAATGAATAAAATATTTGTAATGGTGAAATAAAAAAGTTTGAAAACCATTTCTTTATGATAAATCTGTTTTCAATTCAAACGCAATATTAAAAATAAAATAAATATCATGGCGCAAAAAAAAAAAAAAAAAAAAAAAAAAAAAAGAAAGAGGGATTTCCTTTCTGGAAAAAGATACTTAATAATAAAATAATCTTCACACGACTTTCTCTTTTTTCTTCCTTTCTTTAACCTCGTTCAAAAGATATGAATATTCATAAAGCAGAAATATTCTCCCTGTAATAGTTTTTTTCAGAAAGGGATTTTTTTTTCTCCCTATTTCGTAATGGTATTTGGATTGAGTATTTTTAGAAAAAACCGCAGTCTTGTTGTAATGAATCTCATTAGTCGATGGAAGAATGGATATTTAGAAAAATGTAACTTAATATGCGAATACTTTATTAAAATAATGTGGCATAATAGTGGTATTTTCTTGTTTTCTCCTTCAGTTATTAAATATGCAAGGACAATGAATATAGTTTCTTAGAAAAAATCTGGAAAGAATTTATTCAATATCTTAATATTAATGTCGCATCCCTGGGACTTTTCAAATTATTTCGAATCTAATTTGGATTCGGGAAAAGTACGTTCAGATGTTCTAGAAAATTTATCTTGAAATATCATTTATGAAAAGTTATTTTCGATATTAATTGGATAATGAAATTATTATTATTATTATTATTATTATTTTAAACTACGAATTAGATTCAGGCACAAAATTTTCGCTCGTCATTGGCGAGCGAAATTTTTACTGTGGCGAGTAAAATTTGGTCTAGTTATAGATGGAATTCTTACACTATACGGCGGCACATATAAAAAGAGTATCGACTTAAAATCAGCAAAAATTTGCCGATTTTAGGAAATAACGTAATATATATAGTAATATATATATATATATATATATATATATATATATATATATATGTATGTATATATATATAGATAGATAGATAGATAGATAGATAGATAGATAGATCTATCATCCCCATGTTATCGTGCAAAGATATTTGATGCCGAAAAAAAAAGCTTTGGAATCTGCCATTAAGTGGTATTGAAAAAAAGAAAAATGAATTTGAAACTGTATCTGGTGTTTTTCATTCACCTTTAGTAAATAAATTATTCATAAATTTTATTTGCTAAAATATTCGTGTGTATTCCCATGCGTATTCACTCGGTGAAAGACGGCCATATTTTGGTAAAATCGCCGTCTTTTCCCAAGTGAAAAGAAATCACTTTTTTCTCCCGAATGATCAATCTATATATTATTATTATATCTATGAAATAACGTCTTGGTTAAACTTAAAAAAACTTAAGTAAAAAAAAATTAAACAA
Source organism: Salticus scenicus (assembly GCA_963930645.1). Taxonomy (NCBI): domain Eukaryota; kingdom Metazoa; phylum Arthropoda; class Arachnida; order Araneae; family Salticidae; genus Salticus; species Salticus scenicus. Next base: position 162,580,581 of record OZ005658.1, read on the forward strand.
AAATTAAATTTAAACTTAAAATTAAATTAAACTTAAAATTAATAAATTAAAATTAATAAAAATTAAATTTAAACTTAAGTAAATAAATTATTCATAAATTTTATTTACTAAATTATCCGTGTGTATTCCTATGTTTGATTTACTCGGGAAAGGCAGCCATTAGAGTGACTTTTCCCGAAAAAAATAGGTATCACTTTTTTCCTCTCGCTAATAAATTTATGTCTTATTACTATATCTATGAGCACATGCACAATTCTAAACTTTTTAGCTATTTTTTACAAAAACGCTAAAGATGACGTAGTAAGCAATTTGGAAATTCCCATTTCAAATGACATTGACATATCATCTATTTGGAAAAATAAATTAGAAGAAAAAGACATTTTTGCCGTAATGAGTTTAATCATTTATGGGGAAAATATTTTGATTCCATATTGTTTGATAAAGTATTTCTTTGAATGATTCCTCGCATTTATGCTCTTAGATGTTTTGAGCGTTTTAAAATATCAAATGCAAAATATTAATACATGTATCGTTTCTAAATGAGACCAGTTTATTACATAAAATTTCATGCATATCTGTAAAAGCATTTCAAATAATAGAAGGGGGGGGGGGAGGAGAGAATTCCAAAATACGTTTAAAAAAAAAACTTATTTTGTAGGAGTAACTCCTTTTTTTTTTTTTTTTTTTTTTTTTCGGCGAGTATAATCTAAGTTGAAATTTCTGTCCCTGAATTAAATAATTTAGAGAACAAACACTAATATATTGAAAAAAATCACAAAACTTTCTCTTCTATTTTCTTATGCAAACTCACCTAATTTAGACCAAAACAGCCACCGCTGCATTTGACATTACACACACACACACACACACATATATAAAGGTAAAAATAGTTTTTTTTTTTTTTTTTTTTTTTTTTTTTTTAATAAAAATGGGAAAAAAAAAAAAAAAAAAAAACTTTGCTGACTTTGAAACTTTGCTACAAATTATCACAGATACACTATTCAAACATTCGTTATAAAATATATATATATATATATATATACTGAAAGTTTACAACCCGGGGAAGGGGGGGGGGAGATGCTCTAACATGTAGATGTCTGTTACTATTTAAAAAAAAAATACAATGGTTGGTTAGAAGTAAACTTCTATGTGTGCTTTTTATACGAAATTTTGTTTTGTGTTGCCATATTGAGAATAATAAAAATAAACGGGACAATAGCGACATCCGTCCATCGATATATACCAAATATTGATTATTATGCAATTATGGATTATTCTCCCATCATCGACCCTAAAGGTCAACAAGTTGAAGATATCCCGATTGACCTAGGATTGTCTGTCATCAATAATGGGCAAAACACCTACCTCTCAAGAACTTCAGGCACTGAATCAGCTCTTGATATCACGGCTGTCAGTTACCGCCTTGCCATTAGCTGCAATTGGAAGATTCTTGAAAATGCTATGAGCGACCACCACCCTATAATCACATCAATAAATCTCTGCTCTGGACCCGAGACTGTTCAGATTAAACGATCCTGGAACTTTAGAAAAGCAGACTGGGAAAATTTTACACATTTATTGGATGAGCTGTGCTCCAATAAACCTTTCACTTCAGACTTAAATTAAAACGTTAAATATTTTATAAATTCTATCGCAACAGCTGCAAGACGTTACATTCCCAGAGGGAAGAGAAAAAACAACTGGGTTCCTTACTGGAAAGATTTAAATATTGACTCCCTCATTAGAGAAAGATTGCTTAAATGAAAAACTGAAAACGGACAATACTGAAGAAAATAGAAAACTACTTTCTGAAGCAACTACTCAAGTCGAAGAAGCAATTGCAAACGGTAAAAGTCTTAAATGGGCTGAATTTTGCAAAAACCTAGATCCTAGAAAAGACTCCAAATTCTGGAGGGTAGCCAAAACCTTAAACAACTGCTTCACTGGCCACACCAATCCACGGTCTAACTTTGTGGACATCTCAAATCCATCAGAGATTTCAAATATGGCTATTGCAAATGAGCTGGCTACATTCTATTCGAGCACCAGTAGATTGGAGTTTGGCAAGGAAGATAGATCTGTTCGTGCCACAATGAAGAAACTACTAAGCGACGCGAGATCGCAAGATGGCAACGACCCAATGTCGGATGACATCACCATAGAAGAACTAAATCGTGCAATTAACGAACTAGACCCCCGGAAATCACCAGGCAGTGATCTTGTTTTTGGATATATGGTTAAACATTTTGGCAATGTCGCAAAAGACTTTTTTCTAAAAATAATCAATTCCTCCTGGAAAACGGGAAAACTGCCAAGGTTATGGAAGATGTCCATCATTGTCCCAATCCTGAAACCGGTGAAGACTGCTGATGAATGCAAGAACTATAGACCAATCGCTCTTACAAGTATTCTTTGTAAAATTACTGAGCGCATTATTCATTCTAGAATATTGGGTGCTCTCCCCGAACAGAAAAAACTAAGCTACTACCAAGGGGCCTATCGGAAACACCACTCAACAGTAGATCAACTGTTCCACCTTTGTCAATCCATCATTGACGGCTTTCAAGAGAAACCACCAAGAAAAACAACGGCTGTCTTTCTTGACATGTCGGCAGCTTTCGACACTGTTTGGAGGCAAAAACTAATTGTCATTGCCCATAATCACGGGATCAAAGGAAACGCACTTATATGGTTTGCAGACTTCTTGAGACATAGGAATTTAAGGGTTCGTTTTAATGGAGCTCTTTCGAAAAGCAGGAAAAGCTGGGCAGGTGTTCCCCAGGGCTCAGTTCTTAGCCCATTACTCTTTCTTTTGTATGTTAACGATATCCACCAACACCTACATGATGAAACAAAAATTGCCTGCTTTGCAGACAACATAGCTATATGGCATACCTGCAATGATATTGATAAATCTGCCTTCGCTCTTAACCAATCACTGAAGAATGTCCTAACCTGGTCTCAGAATCTAAAACTGAAATTTAATCCTCAGAAGTCGTTATTCACGGTGTTTTCAACGAATCGAAAACACAGAAACCAATTCAGACCTACCATCATGCTGAATGGCGTTCCCCTTACACAAACAGATAATCCAAATTACCTAGGAGTACAACTTGATCCTGAATTGCGATTTGGTGAACACATCAAAAATTGTGGAAACAAAGCTCTAAAGAGGCTAAAAATCCTAAAGAGCTTATGTGGCACTAACTGGGTAGCAAACCCTAAAATCCTTCGGACAACCTATACTGCCCTGGCAAGACCACATCTTGAGTATGCCATCCCCATTTGGGCCCATACTTCAGCCACAACACTCCACTATTTGGACAGCATCCAGGCTAGAGCAGCCAAAATCATCTGCGGTGCAGTTTCCTCTACAAACAATGAAAAAGTGATACGAGAATGTGGCTTAGCATCACTCAATAACAGAAGGAAGTACCAAACCATAAACTTCACTAACAAAATACGAAGTCGTGACTCAGACCACATCTCACGAAGAACCTTTGAAAATTGGTCCAAGAAAACCAGACTTAAAAGATCGTCCACTCTACAATTTGATTCCGATATAAGACGAGAGATCGGTCTCGAGCACAGCACCCTTGATTTCCTGGAAGAGCCTGCATTCTCCAAGTGCTTACCCAAGAATACCACTATCAACACCAATCTTGTTGTTCCATGCTCCAAAAAGGAATTAACATCAGTTATCTTTGAAAAGATGCAGACAATCAATGCAATGTCGGAAAATAACCTTGTCCACGCATATACTGATGGCTCAGCTGACGAAACTTTTCAAAAAGGTGCGGGCGTACACTTTGTACTACCCAACGGCAGAAGTACGAACCATTCACTGGGCACTGGTTCCATTGCCTCAAATTTCGCCAGTGAACTTAAAGCAATATAAAATGCATTGCATGAATACATCTTACTCAACAACACTGACAAAGCTAATGGGCTAGTCATCTTTTGTGACTCTAAAGCTGCTTTAGAAGCATTAAATAAAGGTCAATCAAGGCTAACCCACAATATCCAACACCAATTAGAAGAAATTGACAAACTACACAAGATATGTATTCTACAGTGGATCCCCGCGAATGTCGGCATCCCTGGAAACGAAGAGGCAGATCAACTTGCCAAGAAAGGGAGAAATCTCAATAATGAAAATATCGCCAAGGTCACTCTTGAAGATGTTAATGCGATGGCAAGGTTCCGTTTGAGAGAAAACACCATTAAAAAAGACTCGCAGATTTGTGAAATAAACGCTAACAGAGACCTTACCAAAACTATCACCCGCCTTAGAACTGGTCATTATCGAGGTATGAAGATCCTGAGAGATGGCAATAGAACCTACCGTCTCTGCAGCAACTGTGATGATGTTCCACTAACACCAAAACATATTTTTGACTGCCCAGCCATTTTAAGATCCATGGCTCAGCTTGGGGAATTCTCCCCCTTTGACATCGAGAGTCTGTACTCCGATAACATCAAGGAGTTGGCCGGCTGTGTTTTGCACACTCATGGTTTTCTCTAGTTCTCCCCATGGACACGACACCAACCAACCATTGATAGATACCAATATATGTACACATGCAACTTGAATATTGTGAAGTAGTTCTTGATCTAGAACTGCCACAAAAATTTCGTCACATACAGACAAACAGACTGAACGAGATGCCTTTTTTTTCTTTTTTTACTGGTTAAATCGTGTTCAGGAAATATCAAAATATGTAAATCAATCAAAAAACTGGGTCGAAAATTTTTACGAATCCAATGCTTTCATTTATTGAATGTAGAAAAAGGCATAAATATTATCAGTTTAGCTTAAATAACACCTTTAAAATCTCATGGAGAACTTTTCCGTTACTTTTTTTCTACTAGAAATGTGATTACTTGAAAATTTTAAAGTATTTAAAAAAGGCTTTATTTTTTGTTTTACATATTATTTTACATTATTTTAATTTATATTTTATTGTGCATTAACTGAAATACCCGTTTTGTTCTGTGCTCATCTGAAAAATAAATAAATAAAGGTACACTAAGGATGAAAGAGACAAATAAATTTAATTAAAAAAAAAAAAAAAAAAAAATGAAGAATTTGAATGAGGAATATTTATTCAAAATAATAATACTAATAATAAATATTCTGCTAAAAGAAAATAAAGCATTTTTCACCATAAGATTCATTTTCCTCTTTCTAAATTATTCCTTTTTGTTTCTTTAATTTACACTAGTAATAATTCTGAAAGCTAAACACCCAGAAAAGGGATTTGATTATAACTACAAAATTTATTCTGTTAGGAATATTTTGTTGTTTTAAATTAAATTTTTATTAAAAAAAAAAAATCACTTTTGTTAACATAACACGAAAGTTATTCTTAAAAGATTAAAAAAAAAAAAAAAATTCAGAAATGCTTTTATATTTGCTAATATGAACAGAATTTTTTCTGTTAATTGTAATATTTTTTTTTTCTAATTTTTTTATTTTTAATTATTATTATTATTATTTTTGTTTTGTTTTGAAACAAATACCTAAAGTTATTTTGTTAGTCTAAACAAAATTCTTATTGGAACACATTTAAAAATACAAATTTTTGTCACGTCAATAAAATATTTGTTATTTCAACAGAACTTTCCTCTGAGAGAACGATCGTAATCTGGAAATTCCACATAGAACACCATTCGGTGGAAAATGTTAACGTCATTAGAACACTTAATTTCAGACGCATATCATTTGTAACTATTCAACTTCTCTGTTCATTAATTAACTCAATGTGTAGGTGTACAGCGAGAAATACGTCTTATTTAATGAATGAAACTAGCAATGAACATTGTATCGTATTTTTCATTTTAGCGTGAATCTTTATAAAATGAAATAAAAATATCAGAAATGTCTACCATGCATCGAAATTTGAGTCGGCTTTATTAGCTTCAGTTCCCACTAATTAGCTCGTTGACGAAATACGTGCTGAAAAAAAAAAAAAAAAAAAAAAAAAAAAGATAAATTCTGTAGTGTATTATGTTTTGAAAGATATTCATTCATTCACAAACGCATCGTGGATGCCTTCAGATTAATAGTTTTGAGTAAATTAATTCTGAATTAATTCTGGAATATCTTTAAAAAGGAATAATACAAATATAAAATATATAATCGTATTTTTGCGTCAATAGCGTAAAAGATATGTATCTTCTTCTACGTTTTTTTATTTATTTCTTTATTTTTTTAAGCATATTGTATAAAGTACGTAACCTTACATTCAAAATACGTATAATATCTACTATAACTTAAAAGAAAAAATTAATAATAATAATAATAACTAAGTGAGCTATGACCCTCACAAAGCTTTTGTTTATACTTTTTTACACAAATTATTGCAGTAAGAATTAGTTATAAATATTTTTTATTAAAATTATTTTTCATGATACATGCTGATGATTATAATCTCAGAGAAGTATAACACGAAATTTTGTAATAAGTCAATTTTGTGCCATACAAACGACGTATGATAAAAGACTTTGTATGTGTATGTGTGTGTTAAATATGAAAAAAATTCCTTTTTAATATTCATTTCAATTATTCAATTCTTAAAGTACGACGAAATATGTTGAAAAATATTTAAATTGACTTTTTAAACCCTTGAAAGGAGTTACTTATCCCCCACCCCCAAGAAGGTGATACAATCTTCCTACATAGGGGGAAAAATTTCCGAGATACCTATTACTATCATAAATAAATTTTTCTAGATTTAGAATAATTCGTTAAAAATAATTCTTATTAAGCATATTTTTACAAAATTTGGTCCTATACTGTCACATTAAAAAATAGGAAAAAATACCTAGCATAGCGACATCAACAGTTGGGCGATTTTCAGAAAAAGTTGATAGTCATTAATTTATGTCAAGATGCAATTACACATAAATGCTTATGAAAATGCACTATGCTATCTATTAGTTTCTTAAGATAGAGCTGCCGCAAAATATTTCTCACACGTACATACAGACAGACGGGCAGACAGAGCGTCAGACAGACATTTTTTTAAATGAATCAAATCGTGTTCAAGACATCCCAGACTGTGTAATCCATTGATAAGTACAACTAGAAAATTTGTACGAAACCAATATTTTTTCCCCCAGTAAATATGAAAGACAATAATAAGAAAAATATACACACACACAAAATAATAATAATAATAATAAAAAGAATAAAAAGAAAAAGAAAGAAAAGAAAAGAAAGAAAAAATGAAAAGAAAGGAAGGAAAAGAAAAAGTTGCTTACACAGTTTCTCAAAGGAATAATTTCAAAATCTTTAGAAATAGGAAATATTTTAACCCTTTGCTCTAGGCATATTTTCCGTAAAACACGCCTTTTGGCGTTCCTTTAAAACGCCATACGTATAGTTTCCAAATTACTACCTTTTGGCTACCGAAAAATTATAATAATTTGTTTTATTTTACTTCATCATTAAATAAAATAAATCTTTCTGTTAAAATTTTCCGGTAGCCGAAAGGTAGCCTATAGTTACACGTTTTAGAAAAATAACATTTCATTTGTAGAGGAACACCTTAAGGCGTGGCTCGATTTTTTAATGTCCCCTCAGAAGGGACATAGGAACGATAAGGGTTAAAAGCGAGGAATATAATAGACATAAATAAGGAAAAAAAAAAAAAAAAAAAAAAAAAAAAAAACTATGACAAAATATGTAACTATGAAATATTTCATAATTATAAAAAAAAAAAAAAAAAAAAACTATTAAAAATCTCTCTATATATAAAATGGCTAAGAGATTTTTGAGTCTGTTTGTCTGTCTGTTAACGCAAGTAGCCACCAGCTTTTCATACTTTAGTTAATTATAAAAAATCTAATTGTCCGATCGATAAGTTAATTAAACCGACTGATTCAGAAAAAATATCCCTTTCATTTGGTACCTTATTTGTAACGAATTTTTGATTAGATTTTTTATAAGTAATTAAAATGTGAAAATAATAACCTGATCAAAGCTTTAAAAATGGACATTTAAATTTTTAATTGTTGCCAGAAAAAAAAATATATCCAACATAAAATGAAATATGCTTTCAAGCGAAAAAATAATAATAATAATAAAATAAATAAATATTAAATTTGCTGTTGCTCCTGCACATAAAAATATAAAAATATGAAAATGGGGTGAAAAAAAATAATAAATATAATAATAATAATAATATTCCTCAATTTTAGTTTTTTTTTTTTCCTTTTTGTTTAAATAGTATGTTTTTGGTACGGATGAATCACGAAGCTGATTCAACATTACATTAAAGTGCTTTACTTACTGATAATCCTGGGGTAATCTTTAAAATTTTGATGCTGAAATACATCGGACATTTTTCACTAAGGACTCTACTTTCGTAAAAGCCGCTTTAAGCTAAGCAACGTATAAAAATATAAATAAATTATAAAATATTGAAAAACAGAAAAGAAAGAAAAGGAAAGGAAAGGAAGACGAAAAGAAAAGAAAGAAACAAAAAAATAATAACATAAATTATGTATTTTTGTCTAAAGTGAGGATGAAAATTCAAAAGTCGCCAAGAGGAGCTACATTAAGGCTGTACCATGATCAGGTTTACATATTTCATTATTTCATTATTTATTTTTCTATATACCAACTACTATTAACTGACTCAACTACTATTATAACAACAAAAATTAATTGTCTCATGCGATAGACGTAGTCGATCATAGCGCATTGTAATATTATATTTGGTGTGGAATTTTTGACATTTTATGGTTGATTGAATAAATCAAATAAATATAGAAAATAACGTGAAAAAAAAAAAAAAAAAAAAAAAAAACATTATGTACACCACGCATAGTGTTGTTCATATGTAACTGGGATTCAAATATAAAATGGCTACTTCAATTTTTTCGATACTGCCCGTTTCGAAACTGTCATCTGATAAGCACCCAAATGGAAGCCCACTGGTAAGCTATTGTCACATTTAATAGGGAAAGACACCTGAGAGCCTGAGTGGGTCGCTGCCGAAAGCAGCGATGAACCAAAGCGGTATTTAGAGCTATTTCATGATTTCTTTAAATTTTATTTTTGTTTGTAAAGCGATATAGAAAAGAGTTTAATTTAAATATACTGACCAGCGAAGCGAGACCAGCTTTCGTTGATTCACTACCTTCATTGATTTCATGAATTTAAAAATGGTTTCGTTAACCAACATTGATCTATTGGCACGCAGGCAGCATCAGGCCGAGTTTTGTACATTTCGAGTTTGATTTTGAAAATTTTCCCGCATTCGGAATTCGGTTCGTTCCCGAACCGGGGCTTTGCTAGTAAATAAATAAATAAATAAATAGAAATAAACTGGCATGATGTAGCCACTACAGAATTTTATTCTATATTCTCCCATACAAATTCGCGCAGTACAAATTATTTTAAAAAATTATTTTGATTAATTCAGACGATTTTTATTTCAGAGAAGTGCAACACTAAATATCAAAAGTAAGTCAATTTTGGACACAACATCTAAAAAAATGAACTCTTTCCCTTTTCCTTCTTTCTTTTCTTTTTTTTTTTTTTTTCCTAATAAGAATGAAAAAATAAAAATCGATAACATTTAACCGTTTATCACAGATTTATAGTTCGTCCATCGGTTTAGAAGAGGATAACTGCTTTTAAAAAGTACTCATATTGAAATTTTATGCTCCATGCTTGGAACATAAAATTCAAGCTTCGAGCATAAAGTCCAAGCTTCAAGTTCATTGTTTCCTCCCACCAGTGGGAGGAATCAATGATCTTGAATATACAGAACATTTTTCCTGGTTGATTATTACCATCATTAAATATTTATATGTAATATATATTTTTTTCACGATGTTTCTTTAAAGATAATTCTCATTGCAACATTTATACGAAATTTTTCCTTACTGCCGTATTATAAAATGTATGTAAAAATAAATAAATTAAATAACGGAACAGCATTGTCGCCAGCAGCATTGTCGCCATGGAACAGCATTGTCAACAGCATTGTCGCCTGTTGAGCGATTTTCTACAAAAGTTCATAGGCACTAATTTATGTGAAGTAACAACTACATAAGTTTGCATGAAATCTTGCGTATTAGATCTTGAACTAGAGAGGCCACAAAAGTTTTGTCACACACGCACATACAGATAGATATTTTCTAAAAGTTGTCAAATCTTGTTGTGGACTCTCAAAAGGTGTAAATCCATCAAAAACTGAAAATTGAAATTTTTTACAAAACCAGCAGGGAAGCGTGATGCTAGTTTTCACAGGGGTAAGACACAAGGGTACACAGGGGTAACACGCAATTTATGAAATAGTTTGTAACATTTGTGATTAAATATTTTTATAAACATAATTCTTATGACGCGCTTTATAATGTAAGCACGATCGGTGCTGCACAAAAATGATTAATGAGATATTCTGTACACGTGCTTCATTTTAGCTAGTTAGTGGGGGAAAAAATCGTAAATTTTGATTAATGTTATGTTAGTTTATACATTAACGAAATGTTTATAGCTATTTATTTAGTCTGTGTATTGAGTTATAAAATGCATGTTTATTTTTTTGTATAAATCGTTATATATTTTTATAAATAAACAAAATGTCCAAAATCATACGATGGGGCAAGTTGAAACAAAATTTTAGGGCAAGTTGTAGCATGTTAGAGGAGTGGCTTGTGGAGATGCCTACAGCCAGAACTCGAAGTCTCCGCCCATTTTCAGGAAACTTTCAGAAATGAAAATTTTTTGGTTTCTTTGGCAATATTATATGCAGAAATATTTTCTGTGTTTTTATATTATAGTACCTCGATTATTTAACCACGAATTAGAATCACGATTTAATCACGAATTGGAAAATACTGCATGAAAATAGTGGTAGAAAAAAAGCAGAAACTTCTCATCAATGAGAATGTCCTGAAAAAAGAGCGGAGAATTCGAGCTCTGCTAAACGTTCTCTGTGGCATAAGAATGGGTATAATGATTAATTAACAAAATGTGTGCACACATTACATGTATGCGAGGAAATAAAATATCATTTGCTTGAATTAATTTAAATTTTGACTAAGACTTACTTCTATGTTGATTTTATCTTTAATTTTATCTTTATTTTACTATTATCCATTTGATATATTCCATTGTTACTATACCAAGAAGGTTATAATTTAATATTAGTTATTAATATTGTCTTTTTTATTAAATTAATAAATGATAGATAACAAAAAAAAAAAACATTTTGAAATATTGTCGTTTTTATTGTTAAGGTTCCGGGGCAAATTTGTAACAGGCAAATAATTTTGAAAAAATATATTTTGTGCTAAAATTAACAAAATTAACGAAAGTTTTTTTATTTTTTTATTTTTATGAATATGATAGATGAATATGCATGCTATGGAAAACCGCAATTATAAACAGGAAAACGTAAATACATTTCAAAGTATACTTAATTTTCCAAAAACTGTTACAACTTGCCCCACTTTTTTTCTATTGAAAATGGAAGAAAGTAAAAGTTATTAGAAAACTTAATTATTGCTAAAAAGTTTTCGAAAATCAAACAGAGTAATACTATACTCTATTATTAGAGGCTACACTGAATGGTTCAAATTTTTTTGAGTGTAATTTTTTAAACAAACGATTGGAATTAGTCTTATTTGCTTACAATTAAGAAACAAATAAATAAACAAAAATCTGATGATGTGAAAATACTTTTAATGATAAGTATTTTATAAGGTGTCTATATAAAAATCTAGACTGTATTATTAAATTTATGGACAATTATTGTTTTAAAGGATTAACATAGAATTTGCACTTATTTAAATAATAATAAAAAGAAAGTGTTATTTTTGATACGAACACCAAAATATTATTTAATTAGTAAAATGAAATGCTATTTTTCAAAAAGAGCATTTGCAAAGATTACAAACTTTTTAACATATTATTTTACGATTTATTGAAGTTTTTTTTTTTTTTTTTTTTTTTTTTTTTTTTCTTTTGGCAAATTACTTCTTTTTTTTTTTTTAAGTATACAAATTCGATAAAAAAATATCTGTTTGAGGTGTGTAGATAAATTAAATAAAATCTACGTATCAACTTTTACTTTTAAAAAAATATATATTTACATTTCTTTCTATATGATCTTTTTTTTTTTTTTAATCCCCTGGTTTTTCTTAAGAGTATTTACTTATTTTATTTTAGTTATTGTTCATTTATTTTTTTTTAATTCTTACTATCAGCAAGCCATGATCAATATTGAATCTTCAAAAGGATGTGAAAAAGACTCATGTATTATAGTATTAAGGAAACCATTCAAAATGATTATCAGTAATGAAATATGTTTTATTTTAACCACAGGAAGGTTATAAACTAACAGAAACCATAATTTAAGTCATTTATACCAAAGATGTTTGATGAATTAGCCAAATTAAATTTTAGAAGAACTAAAAGTGCCCAAGGCAGGATTCGAACCAAGCACCTTTAGGTTACTATTCCAATGCACTACCAACTGAGCTAACCTAGCCAACATATCTTCCAACATTCGCTCATATGCAGAATCGAAACGAAAAATAAATTTAGCCAATTATAGCTAAAATATTTCAAGGATTAGAAGAGTTAAATTTTAATAGAGCGAAATGTGTTTCGGCATGAATTAAAATTAGGGACGCTGATCCAGTGCTCTACAAACTGAAATAATCTAACCAACATATCTCCCAGATTTTGCTCATTTGAAAATCAGAAATATAGAAACCATGTAAGAAAACAGATTTTTCGTTAAATGTATAGAATATTATTATTTATTTATTTATTTTTATTTTTTTTCTGTATTGTAACATTTATGCTTTTGGAAGTTAATATGAGAATCTTTAATAGAAATTATAATGAATAGCTTTTGTCGTGAAAGATAAATTCTACTAGAACGTATATTATTCATATATATCATTTGAAAGTAACGGTATATTTCCAGTGTCTTAATTCATTAATTAATTCAACGCACAGCGAAAAACACGTCTTATTTAATGAATGAAATTCGCAAGAACGGAATATCTACTATTTTTCATTTTAGCGTGACATTTTTGTGAAATGACATGGAATATCAATAGAATCTACCGTGAATTAAATTTGGATTCAGTCGACTTTATTAGTTTCTTCATCCACTAATTATTCCGATGTATAAATAACGCTGAGAGAGAGATAGAGAAAAATCATTCAGTCTACTGTAGATTAAGCCTCGAAAGATTTTCATTCATCTGTAAGCCTTTGCATCGTGGAGGTTTTCATATTAATAAATTTGAGTAAATTAATTCAAAAGTACCCTTAGGCAGAGCCTGATTAAGGGGGAAGCACACATTATCTCCGCTCTCACCGGAATATTTTTTCAATTATTTTTTACTTCATGTCATAGAAATTCCACGCTTTGACGAGGAAATATTTTTTATAAAAAATGAACGGTGTAAAACAATCCAATTTACTCACCGTTATTAGAAATCAGAATTCTTTTAAAATAATTTTTAATGAGAATTTTCTGTTTATTATAGGAGGAAAGTATTTGTTAAAAAATAACGGTGTAAGTATAAATAATGTGTGCATCCCCCTTAATCAGGCTCTGCCCTTAGGAATATTACAATAGATAATATAGAAAAATACTCATATTTCTGAGCTAATAACAAAAAGAGGGGGTATATCTGTTTTCTTTAAGCATATTACGAAAATAGATTTATGTATAATATGTATTATTAAAAAAGGGGGGGGGATTATTATGAGAGGAGAAAAAGAAAGAAATTGACTGCTAATACCTTTTGTGACACTGTAATGTTATTATTTTCTGAAGTAATGTAATTCGTTATTCCGTTAAGATCTATGGATATAATGAATCTGATTAGTGGACAAAAATACATGCTACACAAAAAGGGAAATTAAATTTCCAAACGTGATATTCAAATGAACGTGGAATATTAGCTTGTTTATCAATTAAATAATTGAATGATTAATTAGTACACCAAGAAACCTATTAAATTTTTGAAATATTGAATATAAATATATTTATTTTTCCCAATATAAATATAAGCATAGTGTGATGTGGCATCACAAAAAATTATTCTACATCATTCTGTATTAACAGTGACACCCACCTCATAATATGGACAAAAAAAAAAAAAAAAAAAAAAAAAAAAAACTTACAATAAAGGTTTTATACATGCAGTAAAGGCCTGATTATCTAAAAGGCTCTAGAAGCACGATCTTCTCATGTAAATTTATGAGGGGCCCCCCAAAAAACTGAAAAAAAATGCCTGAAATTCCTAGTATGTAGTACTAGAGAATGGAAGAGAATTTCTGGAGAATCTAGAAATTCGTAGTACCTAAAATTCCTAGTAGCTTTTAATATTGTCACTTAAGGGGGACTTGGCATTTTTGGCAGAACCGATGAAGTATATTTCATATAAAAGCTTATATTTCCATTTTAATATTTATAAACAGAACTATATTAGGTTTTTTCAATAATTTAGGCAACATTTCAATATTAAGTTTGTTCAAAAATTTAGGCAACATTTCTCACGGTTTTTTATGTATATTTTTTACAGATTTGAAATCGTTAAACAATGTTTTCCCAATTTACACTTTTTCATGAATTCATGATCTTCAAAATGCTTAAATTTCTATAGACAAAAAAAAAAAAAAAAAAAAAAAAGAAAAAGAAAAAGACTTATTTATTTATTATTCAATAGGATCTACCTAGAAGAATTAGGGTTGGATTCTGCAGTATCTTTAAAAGAAAACGTATTGAAAATAAAAAATCTAACAAAAATCATATTTTTTCTTTGTTCCCCCTCCCCCCCTCAAAAAAAAGTTTCACATAGACATGTCCTTTTTGATATTTTTCTCAAAAACTAATCAATAAACTTCAAAAAACATTCCTAATTCTTTTAAGTATGCTCTATTAAACGTCCAAATAATAATAATAGTAATAATAATAAACACTTTACTAATTATCTGTAGATGTTCATTCATTTTGAAGATAATGAATTCATGAAAAAATGCAAATTGAGAAAACACAATTTTATGATTTCAGATCTGTAAAAAAAAAAAAAAAAAAAAAAAAAAAAAAAAAAACATCAAAACCATAAGAACTGTTGCCTGAATAAATATTTTATTGAAGAAATCTAATACAAATCAATTTATAAATATTAAATGAAAATATAAGATTTTACTTGAAACCTATTTTAGCGCTGCAATGATGCCTATGGCATTGGTGCCAAATCCTCTTAAAGAGAAAAATATTTAGGGGAAAATTTGCCGAAAGCAAGAAAAAATGCACACCATTTTTGGAAAGTTCACTCTACAGCTACAGGTTGATTCAAAATTAGTGTGGCCAGTTTCAGAGCATCAGAAATTTTTATTGAATTAAGTTATTTACATGAAATTTTCAATGTAGTTTCCTTTAGCATAGTACATTTTACGTAAAGCTTTAGGCCAAGCCAAAAGAGCTTTTTAGACCATTTTTAGGAGTATTTTTCTAACTTCCTCTTTGATTGCTTTTCGAAGCCCTTGAAGTGTTCTTACTTTACGTCTACATAATTGTTTTTTTAAGTATCCCCATAAAAAATAATCGCAAGGAGCGTAGTCAGGGGATGATCTATTTATCAGGTGGAAGAAAATTATTTTATTTTATTTTTTAGCAATTTTATAGTTGATTTTGCAGTATGACTTGGTGCAGAATCACGGTGAAGAAGAAAGTTTCCTTGGGGGGTAAAGACGTTTACTTTCTTTGATCATATGCTTCAGAACTTTATTATGATAGTATTTAGCATCAATTTTAGTCTTTGGTTCTACAAAAAATGGTTTTGCTAAGCCTTGGAAGGATATCCTCATCCATACCATAACACCTGACGGCCAACTTGCCTTTTGCAAAACAGTTGCGTCTTTGCGACGCTTTTGCGGGTGAAATACATTGTATCTTCGTCTTGCCAGTTGTGGATGACAGATAAAACAGTGCTTCATCCGATGCTATCCATGTTTTGTATCTACATTTGCGTAACATTAAAAACAGAGGCCAAGAACGTTTTCTTAGTTTTTCTACGGTCTTTGCAGACATTTGATGACAGTCTGGTTTATTCACTTTTTTTTATAGCCAATTTTATTTATCTGACGACAAATTGTCGATTGCGATACCTATAGTTTCTTTGTTGAAGTTTTTTGTGGCAGAGGATTTTCTACAGCGATAAGTCTTTTCAGCTACTTTTTTACTTTCTTCTATATGTAATATAGAAAAAGTATTGGATTGGCGAAAATTTTCAACCTCCGTTTTTTGACGGATCTACACGTTTTGGGATGTCCTGAACACGAATTGATAGTTTTTAAAAAATGTCTGTCTGTATGTCTGTCTGTGTGTCTGTGTGTCTGTCTGTGTGTCTGTCTGTGGTTTCGTTTTTTCACCGTATCTCACGAACCAATGAATGAAATTCAACCAAACTTGGTATATAGTTGGACCCTGGCGGGGCATTGTGCTGATTAGATTTGGGGATCAATAGCCCAGCAGGTGGCGCTGTGATCGCATTTTATGTAAATTTTTAACATGGCAGTATAGGGCAAATTTTCGTATTTTTCACCGTATCTCACGAACCAATGAATGAAATTCAACCAAACTTGGTGTATAGTTGGACCCTGACATGGAAAGTGTCTGATTAGATTCGGGGATCAATCGCCCAGCACATGGCAATGTGATCGCATTTTATGTAAACTTTTAACATCGCAGTATAGGACAAAATTTCGTATAAATGTACATAATGAGCGTTATTTTAAACTTGTGACTGTAAAATTAATATGAATTATTGATAATAGTAGTAGTTAACTACGAAAAAATATTTGTGCATGTGGGGGCACAGGTTTCCCCCCTGGGGGGAAGTACCCGGGGGGGGGGGTAAATATTCAAGATGGGTATCGTTCGAAAGATCTCGTCAATACCTTTAAAAAGAATGGTTGAACTATAAATCTGTGACAATTTGAAACAAAGTTATCGATTTTTTTACTTTTAACAAAAAAGTAAAAGTTTTTTTTTTTTTTAACGAAATTTAACCAAACTTGGTATTTAGTTGGTCCCCGACATAAAGTGGTCCTTATTACATTTGGGGATCAATAGCTCTACAGGTGGCGCTGTGATCGCATTTTTTCTAAATTTTTAACATGGCAGTATAGGACAAAATTTCGTATAAATGTACATAATGAGAGTTATTTTTAACTTGTGGTTGTAAAATTAATATGACTTATTGATAATAGTAATAGTTAACTTGGAAAAAATTTTGTGCATGTGGGGACATCGCTCCCCCCCCGGGGGGGGGGGGGGTAAATTTTCAAGATGGGTATCTTTCGAAAGATCTCGTCAATACCTTTAAAACGAATGGTTGAACTATAAATCTGTAATAATTTAAAACAAAGTTATCGATTTTTTTTTTACTTTTAACAACAACAACAACAACAACAACAAAAAAAAAAACAGATTTTTTTTTTTTTTTTTTTTTTTTTAATATTGTTACTGGTTGAATATGTATTACTTTTAACAAAAAAAAAAAAAAAAAAAAAAAACTTAGAAAAAAATCGTTTTTTTTTTTTTTTTTTTTTTTTTTAAATATTGTTACTGATTGAATATGTATATAGGAAAATATAGAAGAAAGTCTTGTAGTGGCCACAACATACTAGTTTCGTTTCCGTTTTCACCAAGGACTTCCTTTCGTCCACATTATTTTCTCTGGAGCTTTTGATTTCCAGCCAAATTTTATTTCTTTTCGAAGTTTAGATAGTAATCCATTAGAAATTTTTTTTCTGATTTTTAAATGCTTTATTTATAACAGAATTTTAGCAATCACTCTTCAAAAGCTTTGAAATTTCGTTTCGTGTTTGAGGATCTAATTTCGGAACCATAATTTACTCCCACTAATACAAATAGCTAGATTGGTAATTTAAACGTCTCACTTTTAAGATAAAACTGGTGGTAAAGCTATTAAAATTTACCATAAATAGTTACATTCTTTTAAAATTGGTCACACTAATTTTGAATCAACTTGTAATAACTAGAATTTCAATGTTGTCAAACGTATGTAATAAAAAATATTACACATTAATGTGGAATGAAATGATGAGTAGGAACTTTAAAATTATATCATGAAAAGTACTAAACATCAAAACATGTTTCGGCTTGAAGTTCAGCCCTTTATCTTGTTAAAAAAAGGTTGGAGGAGGGGGGGGGGAGACGCATCAGTACACTTTGAGAGCAGAAAATATTGCTACGCTGGTGCTCATCTTTTTTTTATTCGATGAAAACTTTCTTCCAAATAATTTTAACCCAAACTAATAGTTTAACCCTACTGAATAGTTTGATTATTTTAACCTGTAGTAATTATTTCAATGTGTAGGTAAATACAGTCTGTAATATACTTATGCAATAATATGTAGGAGGGAAAGGAACTTAAATTGAAATTCTGGCAAATAATTTCTGGGAATAAATTTCATAGCATAAAAAAATTTCATAATCTGTGTATATGTAACCAGGAAAATGTCTCGGAAAAAATACAAACCTGAAATCGTACTGATCCAATAGGACCTTGCACGCAGTTTGAAACAATTTTCACAAGCAAATGATGAGATGTAGCTATATTGAAACTTGCAGAAGTTTCAATAAGAATTTGTATCTCGTAAAATACATAAAAGTAAGAAGAGAATAGCGAAATTAATAAAATCAGAGCTTTATCTCTTAGAGAGTAAACTATTTTTACACTAGATTTCAATAATCACAATGTTTTCAGTATCATCAATTGTCTGATACATCTTTTTGCCCGGAATTTCATTACGGAAGAATGCCACAATTCTAGATGCTGCTAAGTGGCTAATTTTTAATGTAAGATATATATGTATAATAGATGTGTTTGAATTTTGCATATTTTAATAAATGATTTGGTTCAAATAATAAAATATGTATATATTACTAGCGCACTTCATTTGCTTTCTTTGATCACGATGGTTGAACGAACCACTTACAAAATCTCTGAAATAAAAAACATGAACTTTGAAACGAAATTCCATTCATTTCGGTCCAATTCTCAGTAGAAATTGCTGTTTGTCTTTGCTAGCTTCTCTCTTGCCTGCAATAGGCCGTTTTCTGGTCCCCACAGACTAAGGCAGCGCCTTATTTGGTCTAACTTTATCTATGGCAGCGCCTTCAAAAAATACTTTGATTAGAGTATGGGTAAGAAAATTGAATTTTACATCATGAGCAGTGTTCGTAGACATTATAAAACATAGCAAAGCATTTCCATAAATTCCATTTAGCAGAAAAGGACGTTTAGCTTAATTTTGGGTAATCCTGTATATTGTCTATAAACTATATACACATCACAATGCGTCGTTATATTTAGTCTGATACGAAAAACACTTCATACAAAAGGAAATACACTTAAAGCAACTACCAAATATAGCCCCAATGAATAAGAATACTTTGGGTAGCTCCCTAAACGAATAATGAAAGATAGTCATACCATATTCTACATGAAGTATGCCTTAATGGACATGAAAAAATACATTCATTTTATTTGGTTTTATAAATGTTAAACTCCACTTACTTCACATACAGATGCAGTGATGCCAGATGCTCGAAAATTATTTCCTCAAACAGGTCTTCAAATTTCTCCAAATCAGGTTTTGTTTTGTTTTTCGAAAAAATCCCCAACATGATTTCTACTAAAAAGGGGAAATATATATATATCAACCAGATTTAACCCATAGAAAGCTCAAAATTTTCTCCAAATGAAGACAATTTTTGAAAAAAATCCCCAAATAACAATAAAGCTATTGAAAGTCCCTAGTCGTAGGGATAAATCATTACGTTGCCAGCATTGACAGAAAGTTGAAGAACTCCCCAGATTTGTCCCCAAAAATTTTAGAATTCCCCAAAAATGTCTCCACAAATATTTGGTCCCCAAAACTGTCCCCAGAAGCCTCGAAAATCCCCAAAATGGGGACAAAATCCCCAATCTGGCATCACTGCACAGATGTAATATATTTCATTTCTCGTGGATGTCCCTGTGCACGAATGAATTGCTTAATTTCAACGAAAAGTTTTGTATAGCATCCCTGCATGATACAGATTTAGAATACCTAGTTTCAACTTCCTGTTACTGTTTGTTCTTGAGATATGCCGATAACAGAAATACACACAAAAAAACACATGGACACACTAACTGTTAAAAACAAGATTTCAAAACGTGAAAAAAAAAAAAAAAAAAAAAAAAAAAAAAAAAAATCGAACATTTGAACACAAAATAGTATTTTCTTTGCCATAATAATAATAATAATAATAAAATTAAACTGAAATTATTCGAAAAATTTCACTTTGGAATAACAAATTTGTTTAATGCAAATATACATTTTATAATATCATACCATGATACATGAAATGTACATTTGATAATATACCAATCTGAAATGTACATTTTATAGTATAATACCATTATAAAAAGATAAAATACGATCTTTTTGTGAAAACATTTATAGTCACATTGGCCAATAAAACTAACTACTATACGAAAATTAACTTAATTATGCAAGTATATCATTAGACTAACATATAAAATATCACCTACATCATTCAATAATTAAATAAAACGCCAAAAAAAGACAAGACTAATTGCTATGCGAATGAAATTCATTATCCAAATATAACATTAAAATAACATGCAAAATATTAGCTTCATAATTCAATAATTAAATCAATGAGTAAAGAAAATTACATTATGTAATTTGAAATTCACATTTAATTTTATTATTTGTTAAGTTAATAATATATTAATTAATAATTACATAGCATTAAAATTAATAGTTCAACATCTCAGTAAAAATTGTGCGAGTTAGGCAAATTTAGTTGCAATCAATATTTTTGTGCTAAGTTTTATCATTTTAGGAGTGATTATTACTATTAAATAGGTGAAACAATGCGCACCTAATTTCCAATTAGTAGGGTCCATCGC